>CALNVZ010003425.1:11836505-11951132 GCA_940671915.1 Paracentrotus lividus
CCTCCTCAAATAATGGACGCGTCTTTATGTTAAGATTTAATGTCATACGTTAGATTTACATTTCACGTGGAGTAGAATTGATATGTGACTTCAAACCACGTGTATATTTCCTCCCTAAAAAGCATATTTTCAAAATTCGAATAATAAAGTGGAATGAATGCATAATGGGATTAGAACATGGCGTGAAGGAGGTGGTCTAAAAACCCAGAACGTGTCCAAATTGGATCTGTCGGGAAGCGTTTTAAACAAACGAACCTCAGCGAAAAATACGAGAAAAATCATCACCATCTGCCCGAAGGACTCCTCGTTTGATCCGCCAGTTGTAGGGATCGTGGGCCCATCTAATGATACTTCTTTCTTTACTGTACGTAATATATGACAATGGTTTGTCGCCTGACTATACTCACACATCCAAATGTATATTTTATTTGAACTTTAAGCAAATAGAGGGATCTGGATATTCCATTGATACTCGATGACCTTTTCACCCCGTCCTTCCGTTCGGCTACGGGAAATGTGCGCACCAACTGCAAATGATTTAACACGTGCGTCGACTTTTTGGCGGGACCTCAACTTCTGACCATTTAAGTTGATTTTTTTTTTCCCTTTTCTTGTTTTCTCCCTTTTGAGTGGTATGGTATTAAGGAGAAGGAGGAGAAAACAACTGTGAGCTCTGTGTGATACAACGGGGTGTCGCTAGAACATGGCATCTTGTGCATCGAGGGGAGGGGATAGCATCCAGATGTCCCAGAGATGCGAAGAACTTGCTCATCCAACACCCCCCCCCCCTCAACCCCCAACTCCACAAAAGAGAGGGGAAAGGGTGGGGTCTTTCCTTTTAAACATGCTCACCACACTGCAGATATGTAGGAAACATTTTTAAGGGGGTAGGTGTTATACCTAGACCCCTCCCTACAGCAACGCCCTCCGTTGAGTAGGTATACTATACTGTTGTCCCTATAGGCCCCCTGGATATGCTGGTTGATGGAGATAACGCAGGGTTCAATGCTAGTTAATTTTCAACGCATAAATTTATTTATACCGACATCATTATGATTTGCATTCATCTGTAAAGAAAGCTCAGCGCTGGCAGTCTTTAATTTCTTTGTTGAGTCTTTCCTTTTCTACACAAAACAGTCATATTACATACGAAAAAGTGTATTACATTTACAGATTTACTGACAACTCTGCAAACTCATGCCACAATATTCCACAAACGTAGTAAGAGCGAAATGCTTAAAATTTACAACAGAAAACATGAAAATAATCTTTCAATTACAACACAGGGATATACAAAATATCATAAAAACATTATTGAAGATGTACAAATGATATATAGTTTCGAACAATACATCAATTAAATTGCGAATTATATAACAGACATATTTTCTCTGAAATACTTGGTTAAAGCAACAAATATTCAATATCATTGTTTAGATACACCCTTGTACACGAATCATATACATGTATAAAATTATACATGTTGTATAAAGCACGATATGACTTTAAATATCCAGATCACAAATTATAGGCATCAGACAATATTGCTTAAATGTAGTCTTTAAGAGAATAAAGACCGATTTTATGTTAATAAACTAAAATTTGATATGTTATCATAACAATGCTGTATATAACGTTTCGGTACCTTGGAGTAAATATTGATCTGTATCAAAATACTTTCATAGTATTTTTTTTTCTACTGATACATTATGTATCCTTCGTTGGTGACTAACCACAAGAATTGATCAACGAATTTTATAAGAATAATCCCGTACCAAGAGGTCAAAAGCTACTTTACACTTTTTTTTGTTTCTAAAATCCGCCATAAAGCTACGTTTGTATGCGGATATTATGCAAACCACACAACTTTGAGTGGGCTGCAATGGCGCCGTTTAGAAATATGTCACGTGGTCAGCTTATTTGTCATGTTGGCGCCAGTGACCTGTGTATTGTTTTATATATGACCAATTTATAAACAACCAATGTAGCAGCGGATAAATGGAGTCAAGTAGAGTTCATAGATGATAAAAATATTATTTTGTGCATATATTTAAAGGTATATAAGAAAAAAGAGGGTAATTCGCTCACTTTATGAAAATAACTGAATACCCGACCCGAATGAATAATATCATGAATTTTGAAAGCAATATCCTCTTGACGTATCTACTATTACTTGTTCTCCTATTTTTATACATTTCAAGGAAAATTCTACTTAATTTGGCAGTAAATCTAAAGTGTCAACAGAGTCTCCATAATTCTGATTTAAAAATACAGATGGTTGGCCATTTTTCTAATAGACTTTAACTGGAGAGATACGAAAACTACTTCATAATTGTTGTATTTACTTAAACCGGGAAAAATCTGTGTTTTTCCTGTAAGAATACCTTTTACAGTGAAGTGAACTACTACTACTACTACTACTACTACTACTACTACTACTACTACTACTACTCTACTACTATTACTACTACTACTACTCTACTACTACTACTACTACTACGACTACTTTGACTAGGCCTACTACTACTATTTTTTTTTTTCTTTTTTCTTATTCTAATTTTTAATTATCATTGCGAGTGGGAAGATCTTAACTGCAAGACTAAAACCACTAATTCATATCTGAGAAATGACACCATCCACACGTGTAGATTCAACCCTCAAATCTTGCACTTGGACATATATCACATTCTGCCAGTAGTGTTATTATACCAGCATTCGTTATGTTCACAGTATTTACCACTATATTCGAATTGGCACATCGCCTCATTGAGCGTGTATATTGTGATCGTTATGGACCCCACTAAAGATGGGTTCATGTATTCTGTGCCAATTCTTCATACCGTCAAAGAGAACCACAAAAGGACAGTGCCCGAACCAAATGAACGCGTCTTTATGAGTGCACCCGACTAAAGGGCTTTCCAATTGCTCTTGCGATCATTTGCGATCATTTAGTCACAATAATATGTTGCACATAAACGCAACGGTTGTAAGCAGTCGCACCACCAATTGTGAAAGGGGCTTTATGAGGCACCCTACGAACAATAACAATCTCATTGAATAAACTTGTATTGTTACAAATGCTGTATTGATATTACTTTCCAAAGAATTAATAATCATGTTTGGAACGATGCGAGGGCAAGAGCCGTATACTGGAAATTGAATCGGAATTGAATGGGAGCTTCATCCTTGAACTGTTAACTGGCCCGCATCTATTTTCTCTTTATCGAAAATATTTTTGTAAAGATTTGTAAAAAGTATTGCATAAAAGAGTCACGAAAATTAAAAAGTATGTAGTACAGCACCCACTGCGACTTCATAATCGCATTGGTTGGTAACTATGACTTACTTAGGGGAGACCGGGTATGGAAGTTACACGGGTCAGTTGTTACAGTTCTCAGTGTGCTAAGATGGAACAAGAGAGGATGTGCTAACTGGCATCTATATACAGCCTACACATAGCTGTGATGAACTGCCGGCGTGAGGTTTCTCCGTTGTTTTATTAAAAAGTAAATGAACAAAACCATTTTTTACAGTTCAAAGTAAATTTTTGACAAAATTGAAATTTGTAATGCTCTTACAACTGAAGGCACATGATGACAGTCTGGTATTGTAAATATAGTACATGTATGTCACTAATATACCCCTAGCCATGCCCTGTAATTCTGCCTAATGACTGTGCTACAGTTGATTCTGTATGTAAAATCACCCACGGGGTAGGTTGTTAACACAACCTACCCCATGTTGATGTAACAACTTACCCAATTACATTACATATGTAAAATTACATTTTGTCTCAATTTTCAGGTGTTAATATTTTATTTTTTCATTTTTACTTTTGTCTATTCTAGAGCTCTACTTGATCTACTGTTAACGATGTCAAGAAATTGGAAAGTTGAAATTAAAGTATGGTATAAGAGACTTACACATTGTCAATTTACCCCGTATGTTTACATATTGTAACAATTGACCCCGTATGGTGTAACAACCTACCCCGTATATGGGGGTAGGTTGTTACAAAAAAAAATGTCTTCACTAATTAAGCTGTCGTTAATTAGTGTTTACATGTTTTCAAGTTTTATATGCCTCAGGTTTTAGCCAACATAATAGGCTAACTACAGACCCAATATGGAGTGCGTGAGTTCTTTCATTAGAATTATCTGGCCCAAAATGTGAATTTTGTAACGTCCATACCCGGTCTCCCCTACTGATGTATATGACATGATGCAATCATTATTTTGTACAATGTCAGAGCAGGAAAATATTATTTATTTCATTTTTTAAACACGTGTATGAAAAATTATATCCCTTATACCTTACACTGACGTAAGTTACAGCAATAATGGCATTCCATAAAGTGTCATTCCTGTTTTTATATTCTCGGAGCAGAAAATTCCGGAAGAAAATTTGACTATTTCTAGTTATTACATATGATAAAGGAAAAAAATAAAAAGTGGAGGCATTTCATCATCAGCTTGCCCATTAAATATGCATGAGACTATGCACAGAACTGTCTTATCGGTATAATGTATAACTTAAAAAAAGAAAAATCATAATTTTGTTACTTATTTCATCCGATTGTTTTGATCAGTCTGTTTTGTGTTTCTTATATTTTATTCCATTAGAAAATAATCTGAATTTGTGTCCTCCTTTAATGATTCCTTGAGTCCTCCTATCTAATAATATCAATATGGTGTTTGAAATGCCATATTCCAACACATCACTATCTGGCTATCAAATATGAAACGTGGGGGAGGCCTATAGATTGGGTTGTCTAAGTTCTAACAAAATACATGCATTTATACTATGAATTTTCTTCACGGAGTCATGCTTGTTCTCTCGCATATCCAATAAAAAATTATTATCAAAGAAAACCATTTTAGAGGATGTCCTTATGGATTTTTCATGATAATTACGCGAGTTTATCGCGTGTATGCAAACGTTTGGGGTCAGCAAAGTTGTTGATCTTGATATAGTAAAACAGATGTTAGCTAGCTCTAGTAGACTTATTTTCAGGAGAAGTCAACACTTGGTGGAAGTCCGCTATACCACTTCCTGACAATGAACTTGAAAGTTCATGTACTGTTCTAGATCAATACAAATAAAACTTTTTTTAAAAGTCATATTGACAAAATATTGTGGTGATATTTGATTTTTATCGGGCTTAAAGTTGATGGTTTATATTATCCAAAGCTTTGTAGTCTCTGTTAGCTGTTTAGAGGCCATAGAAATGTCACAAAATGTTGGTTAATGAGGGTTTTTTTTTATTCCATATTGTTTATGTGGAGTCTGGAAAAGCCTGCTTTCTTTATAAAATGGTAAATTTAATATTGTGTATATAACTACCACAATTTCGTGTTACAATATCACAATTCTGTCATATTTATGCATTTGAATTTATTTCCTTCTTCTGAACGAAATTCTTTTACTATACTTCGATGAATAACTTTTGAGCAAGGATTCTATTAATTTCCTACTTTTGGCATAGTTCCAAATAAGATTGGTGGGATTTTCATGGTTTGTATCAATGTATGAGTGTCAGAAAACAAGGGTCATTGTTAGACCACAGCTTTGATTGCTATTTGATTTGGAGAAAATTGAATTTTATTACTCGAAACAGAGATAGATATTCCAAATTAACAAAGAGAGTTGCCCGAATTTGACCACAACTATTTTTCTCTTTAAAAAAAGAAGTCCAGATATTATTTTGGTTATCTCATCTGTGTATAGACTATTTTTCCTCTTTCACCTTTCATGAGGGCCTTTATTCACATGGTCCAAAATATTTACATCCTTAGGCCTACATTGTGAACAAACAATATTATATATGACTTTGAATACATCATATAAACATACCCTGTGAAATAAGTAGTTTCAATTTTAAGAGAAAGGGATGTTGCTTAATATTGAACACTAATATACTGCATCATTATAATTATTGATAAGATACAGCTCATGAGGCCTATTCTCAATATTTCTTATATCACGATCTATTATTTCTATCTATTCTCCATTGTCCGATGTTTTCTCTTTCTTTCTCCCTCTCTTATTTTACTATCTCACCTCTCTTTATATGCATAATCTTTCCCAATGCCATTTTCATTCCCGCGATATTAATTGACATTTTCTATACGAAGTCAACAAATTAATCATCCTATACATAGATAGGGATATAAACTATCTCATAATTTTGTCCTTATTATAAGATAAACCGTTTAATTGAAAATGTAATCAGACCTAGGCCCTAATTAAAAATATATCGTTAAATTCTGTTGAGATATGAATTAGGCTCCAGTGCAAATTAGTTGATTAGTTCAACTGCCAAAGTTCCCATGATATCTGACGCATTTTATGACTGTCGTTAACGCTAGGTAACTTCAAAGAGCATAGATGATACGATAAACTCAGTAGGGGTCATTTCATTTTTATTCATACCGTATTCAGCCTAATAAAGGAGAAATATGCAGGGTAAAAATTGGCGGGGAATATAACAATTACTTCGAGTGAATATCGAAAGGTAAATGGTATTGCATCGCCACTGCGGCGGCGGAGCAAGGGTCAGTGCGCCTGGACAATTAGGCGAGGGCCATGGGGCGTTCAGCGCGCAGCTCTCCGCATTGGATGCTATCAATTTATTACTCATGTTACTGCAGGCTTGGATCTGGGCAGGGGACAACAAAAGAGAATTGCTCCCCTCAAAACCGAAAGAAAATGGATGTATCATTGGCGAGTTTATGGGATCCTGTATTATTCAATTCATCCATGGCCTCCAATACCTCTTGCATGGTGAAACGAATGCAATTTTTATTAGACACACACACAGGCCACGTCAAGATCATTGTCATGTACGGGCTGGATGAGAAGGCGGGTATCTCTTCGCGTGATGCTGTCCCATATGATGCTATCATGCATGCATGGTTATTATTTTGTATTGGTGCAATAGACAGAACATCGTATACACATCATGATATCATTGATCATATTTACATTTCAATATACTGCTAGGCCTAATCATGCTAATAAAAGACACATTTTAGAATTCTTTTAATTTAGTGGCCTATACACCTACACAAGGACCACGCCCTCTTTTTCTTCAACTCAGAACAATAAGTGGATTTCCGATGGTATGAAATAGTTTGTGGAGATCGAAGAGTTGCATTTAGATAGGAATGTTGAAGGAGATGCTTAAATAAAAAAATGGAGTTACCGAATTTAAGGGAAATACGCATCGTATAATCCAACGAGATAAAGATTGGGAGATGGGGTGGGCCTGTATTTCGTAGTCACCCCAACATAATGATAGATAATTTCACTGCCCGCTTAAGATGATCGTATATCAACTGTCATACTTATGTTTCAAAACAACAAATTTAAAGAATATGCTAGAATAATTTTCTTTCTTACACGAAAAAAAAGCCCCTTAAAATTTGTGAATGACTCCACAAAGATTATACTTCGTCGGGATCCAACATTAAAAGAAGAAAATATATTATGATCATTACAGGAGAACACAAGATAGTACCAAATCACCAAATACTCCCCCCCCCCCCAGATGATCAAATCGAGCCAGCCAACCCATTGTTTAAAAAATATTAACTTAGGGTACATACGTGTAGTGGGCGTATCCAAGATATTAGAGGGGCAAATTTATTTGGGGGGTTGGATTGGTGTTTGTTCTTTCACTCGTTGAAGGGTCGTGTTAATTTTTGGCTAGACACCTGTTTCTGACAATGGACACGATGGATATAGATCGCTGATTCAGTTCTGATATCTAAAACGACTTTCTTTTAATCATCTATAAATATAGCTGCCCTGACCCCCTTCGTTCATGAACCTTAGATCGATATAGGAACAAATCTACATCAAAATAGATCACTGGGCCACATAGGACATCTTTCATTTAGGTTCATTTCCTTGACATAAACACCAGTACAGAATCGTTATGACTAAGTTAAATGGCCAATTCCTCGACTTTTCAAAGATTTTTTAATATATATATATATATATATTTTTAATATAGAAAACAAATATCGTAGATGAAATTTATGTGTAAAGTATTTAGTTTAAAAAGAATGGTCACAAAGTTTTTTTTCGAAGGTAATTTACAAAATGATCATCGTCTAGGATTTGGCATCGACTGACATTGACTGAGTAGGCCTACAAATATCACAATCCGATTAAATATAAGCGAATACATGTGTTACAGTTCAGATAATTTCAACAACTCGTTGGTAAGAATAGGAAGAGGAAGACTATGAGGAAATGTAGTTTTCTACAGAAGATGTAAAAGAAAACATTAACAACTTATAAAACGAGCAAATAAAATGGAATTCCATAGTTATTCTACCCGAGACATCCTGATTGCTAGACAGGTGCTCTACCGAGAGAGCTATGATAAGCCCTTATGTCGATTTCCGTCCCAAAGAACCCCTTAGATGTCTACTAAGAATGTAAAACAAATGCTTTGTGTTTCTTTATATTTATTTGCTATTCTCTTTCTCTCTCTCTCTCTCTCTCTCTCTCTCTCTCTCTCTCTCTCTCTCTCTCTAAATAAGTGATGCAAATTTTTAATTTTTGTCAGTTGGAAATCAGACCCTAATTAACATTTTTCTTCTGTTCTATTGTTTCTCAATTTTGACATGAAGTCAATCAGGTAATTGCTTTTTCGAAGAGTACATACAACTACATAATTTGAAATGTGTACCTATTTATATCTACCCTACGACGCATTAGCACTCGCAACTTGTATACAAGTACACTAAGATATTTTTAATGCATTAGGATATCGTTTCCTTTTCTAGAGTTGTAAATCTATGTTGTCGATTGTACAGAAGAAACAATAAAACATGACATTTTTCACCAATACCAACTATCTTCGATCATATAATATCGCAAGTTGTCACGAAAGCTCAAAGGAAATGATCGCTTTCGATTGGGAAATATTCCTTCTTTTTTCATCGATATAGGGAAGGATAAATTCAATTGTAATACGTTACAAAACATACGTGAGCATTTTTGACCGTGGCATGAATGGAATATTGATTATCGGCACTATAATACAGGTCTCATCCATTCATGTCAGCGGGGAGTGCAACTTACAGTTTTTTAATCATTGAGTTCGCGAAATAACAAATGTGTATCAAATAATATAGGGTGAAATTGTTCCAATATGTCATTTTTTATTTTTTTAGACGCAATTAAGAGTGTGGAAGAACAATTTAGGGGCAAGGTGCATTTACTACACAAATGGGCAATAATTGAATTTTTCGGTATTTTTAGACTTTCATAATTACACGTCAAAGCAATGGTTCCTTACTTACTAACTTTTTATATAAAGACTGAATTATGCCTATACTGACTGGGGGAGGGGTCTCGGCCAGTTTAACCAACTTTAAAACATCCAGACTGCTGCGCAACCACTGCCAACCCCAAATATGCCTTTTGGTGACTTTTTCCTTTAAAGTGTAGTGCAACTATAGTTCAAAACAAACTGCACACTGTGTTGTTAAGTGATACAACATTGCATTATTGCATGACAGACCTAAATCGAATGTAAGATAACATTGTGCTTTCATTTTCGAAACATAAAAGAGCCAAAAACATTAAAAATACATAAAAATCAAAATAATAGAAGACAAAAGAAAATAATGAAACAAAAGAATACATAAAAATTCATTAGAAGCTTCAAACTTTTTACCAAAATGTTGCTGACTATTACACTCAGCAACTTTTGAAAGGAGATTGCACTTCATAACAAATTTTTTTTTTTAAGCCAAATATGTAAAAACACACTTAATTTGCATAAATAATAATAATAATAAGTAATTTATGATAATACTATGGATTTATACTTTCAAATACAAACAAACAATGCAGTGCTATATTTTATATGTGCCTAAACGTCCATGAAAAATTTCACATTGATCGAATCATCATTGAGGGAGATATTCTATTATTTCAATAATCCAATAAATTAGTGCAAAATCATGTTTTTGCCCTTTTTGCATATTTTGGCTAATTTCTGAATTCCAAGGAGACTTTGTTGGATAATTGTGAAGTATATTCGTTGCACAATTTAGTTTTAGTACTAAAACAACATTTGGACTGAAATACTGGACGTAAAATGCTTTAAAATGATCCAACACATAGCTGGCATCAGGTGTACCCAAACTTTTGGAGGGCAGTGTATATGATTTTTAAATTGAAAAGAATAACGTCGCTCTAAATCGTTTAAACACTATTCTGGAGATAATAAGCCGTATGCATAAGAGCAAGAAATTGCTTTTAATAGATTTTTGCTCAGGTATTTTTCAATAATGATATCATAATAGTTTGCGTTATTGTTATTCGATTTTAATTCGATTCTATCTTATGAACTGTTAACAGAAAAACAATGAGTATCGAATTGAATTGAATCTCAAAGTAAAGGTATTTAAAATAAATAAATAAATAAATAAGGTATTCATTTTTTCTTCAATCTTACACATTCCATTGTTTCAAAAAAGGGGGAAGCTAGCTTTGATTTTTGTGGTCCAAAATTGTGGAATAGTTTGTCAGCCCATCTACGTTCTAATACATCAGTTGAATCATGATTTAAAAGTGATCTCAAGACTTATTTATTTTCGTTGTAGTGTACTATTGGAGAGCTCTATGTAAAGCGCATAGAGCAGTTTTAAATGATTATGCGCTATATAAGAACCAGTTTATTATCATTATTATTATTATTATTATTAAATCCTGGTAAAGCAATAGCTTCTTTATGCTGATTATTACCATTTGAAAAAGACAACCTCTCTGCCTTGTTATGAAGGTGTCTGACTACCTATGAGACGTGTTTGAGACTAGTCGCGGAGACGTCTCAGAGACACCTCAAAGACGTCTCTTGAGACTACGTGACGCCTCAGGAGTTACAGGAAAATGTAACATGTTCATAACTATGAGATTGTGTCCGTCTCGGAGACGTCTCAGGGACGTCTCGGAGTCTCATATACGTGTCCGATTCCCAGTCTCCGAGACGTCTCTTAGTTCAGTGAGATACCACATTTAGTTCCAGCACTGGGGCGTGGGACAGTATACACCTGAAGGGGAAAAACTACAACGTGAACATACCCAAACTACTACGCAAAATGTATCTGTAAGGGTTGGTGTATTTCCATAACATCGACCCGAACTACATTGCTAAAAAAAAAGGGAAAAAATGGTGCTTTTTTTGTCCTTTGGCTAATGTACGGATGGGCTATGTTGACGTCAAAGTAATATATTATTCATCATATTCAACTGGTATAAATAACAAGCTTTCTTGAGCCATAATGTGCAGTATTCTGTAAATCAATGTGAAGGAGTCAATTTACAACTCTACATTTAGAGTGAATGAAATCGAAATCGAAAGGTAAATCACTCCCACATTCAGCCGTTTCACTCCTGTCAGAGTTATAATATTTTCCGCTCACTGCCGTTCAATCGCTGACAGAGTGAGTTTTTTTTTTCTACTCAAAGTTGATGTATAAGATGAATTTATCCACTTATTTCACTTGTTCCCTCATGCGACGACATCGACCCTTCTCCAGTTTCCAGTTTCTCTGCCAAGAGCCAAAAGGGCAGTAACTCCGAGATCATTCCCTTTTGTGTCTTAGAACACAATATGTGGTATAAGGTCTTATGTCACAGATATATTCTAACAAATCACAAGTAACATTATGCAGTCCACTCCTCTTATAATGAGGTTGTTTGGACCATGCAGTTAGTCTGTTATAACGAAATATAGGCAGAAATCTCATAACAATCTGGTTACAAGCACACACGTTTGGGACTGGGATAATTGCCTAGTTTTATATTATTGTATCTGTCCATTATTATAATGGGGGAGGACTGTGGATATTGAGAATTATCCACATTTTAAAAAAAAAAATCACAAATATGGTAATTATATGATAACTTCACAGCTGTTATTTCTTTTATATAACCTCTTTATTAATAGCATTTCAGGTAAATATATACATAAATCCAATCCATAAATGAAATTTAATAAAGGTCTATAATAGGCCTCATATAAATATTTAAAACAATACTTATGAATTCTATCATTCCAATAACTACAATGTATGAAAAATTTGGAGAGCTTCATGCAATGTGTACCTCTATTATCACAGCATAATATCATGCCTCAAAATAAATACAGAAGGGATGTTGGTCATGATCTTTTGATAGAAAACCATAGAAAATACATAAACTTCAGCTTCAGAAAAGAATTTTGTATGAAACAATCCATCTTCTGCTCATTTTTCAGTAAAAAAAATATACTGAAAATCAGTACCACTTTTTATAGTATTGGTATAATAAGTCAAGACAATGTACGACTTTTTTAAAGAATTTCTACTATTATTATTATTTTTTTTTTTTTGTAAGGCATAGCCATGATTTTTGGAAGAACTAATTAATATCAACATGGATCGGACACTAAGATTGAATGGCGTGAGATTTTAGAAAAGAATGATGGTTTGTTGTATAGAGCTTACTAAATAGGAATATTCTTTATTTTTATACATTCTTGCAGAACTGCTGACTCTCACCACCTATGATTATGCCATTTGAATTAAATGAAATAAATTTGCAATTCTTCACCTACATTACGTTCAATAAAGAAGGAATTATATGAAAGTATTATATCATGTTGCCTTGCAAATACATTGAGTATCCATACAGATGGTATTTGCCTATGTGTCATATTATGCATACATATGATGAAACATCATTATTTCTGTATTATTTCTCTTGTGTATGCTTTTTTAAGAGATGTGAAATTAAAAAAAATAAATAAAAAAAAAAAATAATAATAATAATAATAATTATAATTGAACATTACGATCCAACAGCTATCTGTAATAAATTCTTAATCTGTACCTGGGTGTACATGTAGGTATAAATTTTGTGAAAGAACTTCCCCTAGCCTACTTTGTCATGTGTGCATTCATCATTTCATGGAATCGGTGTGCCTGCATATCGAACTAAATTAAAATATAACAAAAGAACGCATAAAATCTGCTTCTGAAATGAATAATTGTGAGCTGATCTATGTCACTGCAGTGCATATGGTACACCCGTGCGCATTGTGAATAAAAGTTACATGCCACATACTAAGTCATTGATAATTTATCAGTGACTATTATACACTGCCTGAATGATTATATCTATAAAAACGATTCCTCATGACAAAACCATCACAAAATAACCCGTGTCTACTTATAAGCAACCCGTTGCTTGAAACAGTCGCAAAATAAGTCCCAGAATTAAATAATTTTTGAAGAAGGTGAGAACATGCTCATTGAAACATCCAGAGTGGGTAGGTCCTTTTCAGGATCATTCATAACCTCAAGAAAGAATACTTGGTGCACCGTAAAAACCTTCCACTGCTAATTAAATCACTGTTTATACCCGTATTCATTTCATGAATCTAAAAAATTCAAAGCTTTAGATTTTTTTTTTTTTTTACTCAAGCATAAATCTTGGTACGGTAGGAGCAATCAATGATTCTAGTCACAGAAAATGACATTTGTGGGTTTGATTCCAATTCCTGACCAGATTATACCAAAGCCTTGGGCCCTCCAATAAGCCCTTTATAGGGGACAGCCAGTATAGCGATGACAACACGAGGAAGGTGTGAGGAGGCATCCTTCCAAGTCGGACAAGGAAAAGTGTGTGAATTATTTATTCCTCAGACAAGGCTATGCATGCAGAAGTGCTAGTTATGTTCGTGAACAACAAATAAGTGACATCTTTCAATAATATCACTTATTATATTTCTCGTTCAAGAATATGTCTTCATCTTTCAAGAATATGTGGACAGGATTCTGGAAAGAACAGGAAATTCCTAAATTATTAAAGTGCATCTTGTCCATAGCAGAATGGACGGGGGTTATTACGGACCAAATTGATGTTCTCCATCCCTTATAGAACACAACATCTCTTGTCTCCCAAGTCTCTTAGGCTCTTTCATGTTCATGCAATGCTGAAGAGTTTTATTTCTCCTCCAGTTCAATAAGGACCCCTCCACAATCCTTGGGGTGTAGGAACATGACTGGTTTACCATGGGCGCCAATGCTGGGCTTCTTGCCTAGAGGTCTAATGTGGTTCTCTTTTACCGTCTTCACTGCTTCTTCAATGTTATCCACCTGCATTTTAAAAAGAAGAAAATGACAGACAAAACATCAGATTAGTTATATATGCATGATCAAGAGTCAAAATTTGGAGGTCAAATTTCATCCAAGATAAAAAAAAAAAGACTAGAAGTTCTCTTTAGATGCACACAACATGTATGAATTCCAAATTCAAATTGGACAAATCAAATTCCATCCAAGTCAAACAGATTTTGAAGTCCTAATTTTTTAAAAATATATGTTACTTTCCTTGTGAGGTGGATATTAACTTCACTCTGCACATATTTATAATCAAAACGAGCACTTTTCCAGGGCGTCATTACGTTTATTTCAAACCTTAAAAACATTGTCAAAGAAAAATGTTCAATCTACACATTTTGTGAAATTACCTTTGAATTTCAGGTTGTGTAAAATACGTACACATGTATTTGGGATCACGAATAATTTCTTCAAATTAAAGAGCTAGAAACACCAAGCTGCTGTTACTTTGAAAGAGAATCAATGCAGATTCATATCATATCATATCATCAATAATTGATTATTGTACTTTTGTCCTACATGTGCGTTTTATATCTCCCAGCTGCGTTATCCTTTGTTCTTCTCACTACGTTTAAATGCGATGCACGCATACAGGACAGCGCTCGACTGAGAAGTCAACGGCAGTGCACAATCCCAGATGTATAATGCTTTCAGTTTCATACTTACTTTCCCAAGCAATTGTCTGTTGCTTTTCAAAAATGGTTTTATATGATACGACTGATATACAGGGAAATGGGACTTCACAAACAAGGAAGTTTCGGTCAGAAGTATATTCCCTCAAATTTCCCTTAAATGATAATTCCTCAGATCCCAGTTTCTACTCTTGCTATATATCGGAAAGAGTCATTCAAATTTTCACTATAATCATAAAACTAAAACAGGTTAAATGTATACTTATTTTGAGGCAAGTCCACAAAAAAACTCTCAATCTAAACATTTAAACTTGATTACCCCCCCCCCCCTAAAAAAAAATAATAAAAAAAAATAGCACAACAAATAAAGTCAATTAAGGGTACATAAATTCTTGATTATACAATGTAAAATTAACAAAAACAAAGAATGACAGAGAAAGAGAGGTAGTAAATGTATGCACAAAACCTAAAGAAAGCGCAGTATAGACTTCCTCATGCATGTGAGGAAAATTAGTGTTTGGGATTTTCTATCAAGTACCATACTACTTGACTTATATTCAATTTGTGTGTATTTTCTATACAAAAAGACGATATTTTTCAATGGATGATCTATGTATAGGCTTAAAGGCTTCCATACAACTCAAAACAGGCTTTCAAAGATTAGAATTGTAAAGAGTTTATAGCCATGTAGGATAAATCTCTCTATCCAAGTGCACATAGCATATACAGGGCCTACACGTTTAATGGTTGGGATGCATAGCAGTTTGAACCATATCAATATACCTTTATATTTCTTGAAAAGAATAAATGAATAAATGAACCCCTGGAATTGCAGAGTTCAATCTTGGGTTACATCCAGCACAAACCCGTTCATAGAAGAGCGAATCAATGTCAATAGCTTTTGTAATTTTCTGCTTTTAAAGAATTTACCCACTGCTTCTGCCTGGGGTGGAGTCAGGCTAGATAACCACAGCTAGTGCTTGTCTGAATAGTATCTCTATTCTCCTCCCATAGAATAATAACTACACACAACAGATGAGCTATGCATCATCCAGCTTCAATTCCAATTTTTTGTTTTCAATTGAGAAGTTTCAAAGCTTCATTCAGTGTGGAGATTGAGTACTGGGAGCAAAGACCTTGCTTATTTGTAATAAAAAAGCAAGACATTGTATTTCAGATCCAAAGAGTGAGGCTACCTTTCTCTAAAGGGGGACCGGACTTAAAGGGGCAGTATATATTTTTTATTCCATTGTTCACTCTTGAATCTAGTGAATTATTATAATGACCTTGATTTATTAAAAATGCAAGACACTGTATTTGAGATCCATGGAATGCATGTTTTAAGTCCTTGAAAGAGTGAGGCTATCTTTCTCTAAAAGAGGACCAGACTTAAACGGGCAGTATATTTTTTCATTCAATTGTTCAATCTTGAAAAATATTATTATCATAATGACCTTGGTTATTAGTGATAAAATAGCCATATATTGTATTCTAGCTCCATGAAATGCATGCCTTGAGTCCTTGGAATATGTGAGGCTACCTTTTCATAAAAGAAGACCCAACTTGATAAAATAACAAGACATCATATTTTCTCTCCATAAAGAATATGCCCTATGCCTTTGTCTGTGGAAGATATGAGGCTTCCTTTCTGAAGCAGAGGGCAAGCCCATTAACTGATCCATGGTGTATTTTTAAATCAACAGTTAAATCAATTTTTTTTTTTTAAACTCCTAAAACATGTTGTATGCACAGCATACATAGTGCAGTCCACTCCTGTTATGACAAGGTCACAAGTTTGAAAATGGGACTGTGAGAAACTGCTTCGTTATTACAGAATCTCATGGTATCAGAATTACTGCTATAAACAGCAGATTTTGTAAACTTCATGCTACAGAATTTAACATATAGCTCATGAAGTCTGTTGTTCTGCTGCTAAATAGTGTCATCAATGGTAACAACCCTGGTAACATTTTAAAAAAAAAGGGGGGGGGGGCTCCACACAATAAATGACCCCTGTATGTGTCATCTCTTAGATATGGAGGGGGAACTTTGACCATGACCCAGCGCCCCTTCCTCAAATTGGCCACTATTCCTGTTGACTTCTCCAGATACCATTCAGCATGGCTGTGACAGGGGTCAGGAGCTGTGATTCAAGAGACTGCTGTTCTCCGTTCATGACCCGGTGAGGTGATGGGTCTAGCAAATGTGTCCTGATCATTGATGAAATGACTTAACTGCCTTGGTTGATGACTAGTCTTAACAAGAAGCCCCCTTTAAATGTGGGTGCACACACACCAGCAGGTTACGAAGATGAACATTTTGGGGAAAAGCCTCCCCCACCCCCCAAAAAAAAAAAAAAAAAATGATGAATCTGGTTCCAATTCACACAAACCCATCCTAACGTGTATGATGCAGACACCATATGACATCATTTTGGGTGGAGTCCAACTCCAATGATAGGTATTTTATCCAATACAGATAGCATAAAATGATAGATATGGGGCTTGAACCCCCACCCCCCCCCCCCCCCCACTACCAAAGGCCCATAGGCCACAAAAGAGCATCTGAATTTCTATTCTATGGAATATCCTGCTAAACAGAGGGAAGAGGGAAGAAGTTATTGGCTTCTCCCCACCCCTCTCAATATAACAATCATCCCAAACCCTTCTCTTGGTCGATACGATATTGCCTCGAGCATGACTGACGAGGGGGCTGGAGAGCATAAACTATGATGGTATCATGACACACATTCCCCCGCGGGGTCAAAAATGAGTAGCAAAATAGGCCTCGGGGGTCCTAAGGATACCCCCACAACTGCTGTGACAGCCCTTTGTGTCCTAGGCGCCATCCTGCCTGGTCTGCAACACACATGAGGAGTCATACATGTACCTTTATATACCACAAACCATGGACAAACCATGGACAAGCCAACCTCATAGCATTCTGAAAATGAACACATCAAACAATCCTCATCTTTTTCTTTTTTGGGGTCAGGGGGGGGGGTGGGGAGGGGTAAGATATGCCATTCTTTATGGTTATGAAAAAGCTTTTGAAAATTATTTATATATTTCATTTCCAGGTACACATTTAAGAATATACCTGAATGTATAGTGATTAGCTCTGGTAAGCTTTGGAAGAGCTCTGATAAAAAGAAAATACCCCCTCCCCCCCCCCCCAAAAAAAAAAATAATTAATAATAATAATAAAACAAAACAAACTTACAAAAAACCTGGAAACTGAAAGCACTTCTTACTTTCACAACAATTGGCTAATAAAAAAAAAGGCTCTCATAATCATGAAAAAAAAAGTATTTTAGCTTTCCAATATATCTATTTCAAAAAGTACTCATTTGACTAATTTCTCTTATGAGGCAAATCCAAAAAGAGAACTCTCCTACATATATTTTTTTAAATGTGTCTTGGCTATCATGTATCCATCTATTAAAAAAAATATGCATTCAAAGATAGCTGCCACAATACAGCTCTATGAAAGCATTATAAATTAAAGAAACATGCTTGCTCATATTTTCTGAATTAATTTCAGGTGGCTTTTAAAAGAGTCCATTTGAAGGTGGAGTTTAATAGCTCACTAATGGATCATGTGATGATAATTAATTAGTTGTGATGGTGTATTCATTGACTGCGGATATAGTACATAGTTAAGCAGCTGTGAACAATTATCAGATTAGATTCAACCCTTCCCTTTCTTTGATGTTGCAACACGACCAACCTTCATAAAAGACATGCGGTAGAGGGGAGTGCCTCAGTCAAATTGATAAATGCGAGGATAATTAACAAATAATTTTGTTTTTAAATCAACGGGCTTGAACTTCCAACAGTTGTTCTTTATGTGATATTAAGACAAAATTGGAAGAAAAAAAAATTGCATCAATATTCAGCTATCTTCTCCTGCTCGGAAGTATTAAAGGAAACCGATACCCAAGGAAATAATGACTTTTATATGAAGGAGCATAATGAGAGGAACAATTTTTAAAAAGTTTCATCAAAATCGATTTTAAGATACGAGAGTTATGGAAGTCTGAAAAGTCTCGTTGTACCTTCTATTGGCATCCTCAAATTGGCAACATTGGCTTCAAAATGGCCGATCTTGTGAACAACTCTCCATTTGTTTTGTACACAAATTTTTAGATTTTCCCCATTTTCTTTCAAAATAAGTCTTATTTACTTCTGAGCTCAAAATATATTTCACACAACATATGTTGAGTTCAGAAGGAGATAAGATATATTTTTAAAGAAAATTAAAATGGGGAAAATATGAACATTTGTGTACAAGACAAATGGAGAGTTGTTCACAAATTCGCCATTTTGAAGTCAATGTTGCCAATTTTAGGATGCCAATTTGAGGATACCCATAGAAGTTACAACAAGACTTTTTCAGACTTCCATAACTCTCTTATTTTATATCCGATTTTGATGAACCTTTTTTAAATTTTTCCTCTCATTATGCTCCGTCATATAACAGTCATTATTTCCTTGAGTATCGGTTTCCTTTAAAGGGGAAGTTCACCCTGGAATTTTATTGGTCTTAAAAAATGAAGAAAAATAATAGAAAAATATGAGTGAAAGTTTGAAGAAAATTGACCAAAAAATAGCGAAGTTATGAATATTTAAAGTTTTGATTCTGTGACGTCACATGCGAGCAGATCTCCTATGTGTTATGTATTGTAAATTCCATAAAATGTCTTTTTTTTCAGAAGAAATTAATCATGTCACCTGTGCGGTCGATATACCATCAAACATATGTTCATATACATGACTATATCAAATTGACCCATTCCTTTATGAAGAACCATGACAAAAAGACAAATTTATGAAATTTACATACACAACCAATGGGAAAGCTGCTCGCACGTGACGTCACAGAATCAAAACTTTGAATATTCATAACTTCGCTAGTTTTTGGTCGATTTTCTTCAAACTTTCACTAATATTTTTATATTATTTTTCTACATTTTTTAAGACCAACAAAATTCCAGGGTGAACTTCCCCTTTAAATACCCCTATGTAAATGTTATCATTCTTCCAGGCTAGAATACTGGGAATGGTGGAACAGAAGTAATATGTGATGATGTGTCTAAAGATCAATAGTTACAAATTTACATTTATAAATCTCTGACAGTACTGTAATCAGGCCTACATGCAATGTTCTTATAATAATAATAATAATAATGTTCAGTTATTGTTCTTACTGATTATGAGAAACATGCACATTAGAAATCAAATTCAGGCTTGCTCGCATATCATGTGTCCACATTCTCTTCTTGCTGTATTTCGTCAATTTGATATGAATGATTTTACACTAACATGTTTTTTTCCTGCATTTTGATATATTATTTCCAAGTGGATCTACCAATATAAAATGTTATGTTACTGCTTCATTGCTAAACTATTGTCTTTTGTGGATTTTTGTGGTGAATCTATTTTCATACAGAGTTATAAACAGGCATTATTTTTCAATGTGCAATTGAAGAATTATAAACTATTTTTCTCTTCTCTCGAAATTGAACTGAGATTTAATCAAAATTAAACACATTCAGGTATTAAAATCAGTTTTGAACCATTAATATGATAATGAATATTATTATCAGTTTGACAGAATCACATAAAACCAAAAGGTAAGTTCACGATAATACTGTCTGAAATACATTCTGTTTTCATATTAGTCTTTAGATCAATTTCAATTATATTTTCTTAACAATAACAGATGGCTAACGGTCAAGTGAAGCCATAAATGATTAAATTGACCTTTAAATGACCAACAGGCCATTGCAATATGAAAGCCTAATAAGGACTTGCAATTTTAAGATTGTGGAATTATGAGAAGAGAGACTGGTTAAGAGACTGAGAAAAACCATGATAACTCTCTGATTGATACTTCATTTCTTTAGATATCAGAATGTCCCCAACTCTTCAGATAGATGATTCTTGATCTCCCCTGAAATTAATCTACAGTTTACAAAAAAACAAAAACAAAAAAATAATAAAAAATCTTGATATGTTAAATAATGATGTTAAAAAAAAAAATGTATTGCTAATATAGTATTGTAATTTCAGGGCCCAGTTTGCAATTTGTACTCATCTAGTATGGGCTTATTTTTACCACACAAGTGCAAAAAATAATTATTTCACTACAATAAAAGGTATGTAACATCTGTGTATTTCAGCTTATCTACACTACATATTGCAAAAAAGTATTATGAGAAAAAGATAAATAATTCAAAAATGCCATATGGTGATGATTTATCAGTTAACCACCTGCATGTAAGAGAAGAGAAAGCTGGCCGGCATATATTTGGTGCTATCTATGATAGGGGCTCTGTGCTTGTATCCCATCTTACTGATATTTTCTAGTTGGTAGCAAAAAAAAATAGTTCTGAACAAAGACAATTACTAAAGTATATATGAAGCCTCCATGGTTTGTGAAATATATCATTATGTTCTGTGGATGGTATATCTTATTCTCAGTATTTAATTGTTGGGAGAAAGATGACTTAATGTTTTCTAATCCTTATTTTTATTATTTTTATGATCTCTTTTTTTTTTCTTTTTTTTTTTTTGGATTGTGTGGGTACTCCTTTTTAAGTAAAAAATAAAAATAAATTTGAAAGAGCAAAATTATGATTTGTAGTATATAATAATAGCATATAGGAATACATTAGAATCCCATCCCCACTAAACATATTCTGACTTGTAATTTATGTAGAAGATAAGTGCAATTATACCATTGCATCAAAATACAAAAGCAGTTCAAGGTGTTTTGCAATGGCATAAAACTAGACTGCAATTTGCATATATTTTGCAGTTCAACACAATGAAATTGCTGTTCGCTAAAGTTGGCATTGCATTACAAAAAAAAATGCATTTATTAAACTACAAAATACACAATGCCTGCCCTTGCCACAGAATACGGACTCTTTCCACCAAAACCATTTGAGCTTTCACTGCAAGGTTACTTATTAAAACAGCGTATATTCACTGGTGTGCAATAAAAATGGAGGAAACACAAAACACAGAGAGATTCAATGATTCGATAAGTTAATTAGCATAGATGTTGTTCATAACTGGGCAATTAAAGGGCCTAAGCCAATTCCAGCCAGGAGATTCTGTGTGAAAATTATTTGTCATCTATACAAGGCATTGCAGGGGCAGTGAGGGACGAAATTGGAAATTGCATGGGAAAAGTACAGTGACCAGGTTCAACATGCTCATCAATATGCATGATGGCAGGGACATGTAGGTGAATGGACACTAGGGGGCAGTCCGCTGCTTAAACATTTATCTTGCTTCAAAGCTCTTTGGAATGAATCACGTTTTAAACCATACAAAATTCTATTACATATAAAGATAACGCAACAATTATTCATTATGCCATTGATAACGATTAATTTTGGCCCTGTGATTGAAAGCAATTATAACAATTAATCCAAACGTCAACGTTTCCAAAGCTTGGAATAATCGGAACAAAACAAGAATTTGTCATTATACAGTATGATTCACACCAATATGACACAGTGGTGAATCATCTGCCATTTCTTACTAAATGAAAGCAAAAAAACCCTCTGCATATTCATTCTTCATTGATGTCTCATCTATCATATACAATTCATTTCCTGAAATTGTATTATTTAATAATGAGTTAGTTTTACCCATTTCTAGGAGAACGTGTTTTGTAATTGAATACAGAGGAGTGTCATTTATTAAATATTTTAATTGCCCAGGCTATGTTAATTTGTGATATTGGAGTAATTGATTCTATATGTTAAAGAAAATATGTATCACAAAAATAAATACAGGCATTTACAATACATTTGTATATCATGATGATGTGAAAATATTTGCTTAATTCTTTCCCCCTTATAGTTATCGTAAACATAAGGGGGGGGGGGAATTGTTTTGGATATTTGTCTCTGTCATTTTGATGCTCATGCCCATCTATATATCAGGATTAATGTAAGAATAAATAAACAAGTACATGTAAATAAATTGATGTAAAATGATAAAATAAAGCAATTAATGTAGATAATTTCAAGGAACTTAATTCAAAATTATCAAACAAAGAAATTAATGTATAATGAAATAACAATTACATATATTATACCACAACAAAAATGAACAAACTAAAAATTTATGTACGCCAAACAATCAAAGAGTTAATGGAAATTAACACCAAAAAAATAATAAAAATAAAACAAATCCATGCAAAATGAACAGACACAAAATTTAATTAAAAAGGAATGAACTAAAAATGAACAATCAAAGTTAGAATTTACAACGGTAACAACAACAAAAATGATGAAAAATGAATGAAACAGAGAAACTAAAGTAAAATGAACGCAGTGTTAAATGAAAACACTAAACAATTAATGTAAATGAACAAACTGATGGACTTACTAATGAACTCTGGAAACTAACATTTGAAAATTACTCCAGGCTTTATGTCATCTACGGGTAAAATGTAGGGTTAGGGTTGCAATAGCTTTAGGTAAGGTTAAGGGCTACCGTATTCGCTGTTATTTTTCGCGCTGAGCGGGCTCAAAGAATGTTCACAGGTTCTTGAATCCGCGCTGCATGTTTGTAAGCACGCAATTGAACCCTCCCAATACATGCATAAAAAATCATGCTCACATATTCACAGGTTTTTTTCAATCGCGCCTCCCGATCTTCGCGCGAAATCCGCGAAAATTAATGTACCCCGAATATTTCCACGATTACAGTAGTGTTTAGTCCATGGTTGAAGTTCTCCACTTGTTTAGGGTTACGGATTTACTGCATTCCAAAATTCACCTGAGAAAATGTCCTAGACCCAATAAATGATCCCAGGACAATTGCTACGGGACAAATGCTGCACCGTAAATTCCAATTATTGAATGAATTGAATGATTAACTTCAAACGCTGGACATAACACTATATCCTATGATAAACCTAATCCTAAACCTACATGTAACATAGAACCCTATTGCATCCCTAACCCTATCCCTACATCACTAAGGTAAAGCACAGAGAAAATATCACTAGAGCACATTTCATAGACCCAATGGTCAATGACCTCAAAGATGTCCTGCACCGTAAAATATATTTGTATCTTTACAGCAAATCTGCTGTCATCAGAGTCGCCATGAAAAATGTAATTTAAAAAACACTTTTGTTGTAAATTTCTCCTGCAAATACATGTACTTACATGTACATGAGAAATACAAAATATACATCAGGAGTAACACATTTGTTCCGTTTTAACCAAATATGTAAGCTTTAGAACTCTAATGATTTTTTTCCTTCTCTTTCATAAATTCTTAGAGGAGAAATTTACAACAAAACTGTTTTTTAAATTACGTTTTTGTATGGTGACTCTGCTGACATCACTTTGCTGTATTTTTTCAGTTGTTTTTTTTTTTTTACACAATACAGCATAAATCTATGGTTTAACTATGGATAACAAAATGTGACACAATCTTGAATAGTAACTGTTTGATTTATCAGAAATTTTGGGGCTGAAACTATTAAACTATTTAGTAACCATTAAAGTCCTAGACCGGACCGGCAAATGAAATAGCCAAAAACGAAAGCTAATATGCTATATAATACAACAATTCCAAATTAAGGCGTTTTTATTGTCCATCTAGAAAGTATCTAATTAAAAAGATGACCGAACCTCAACCAGGCCACCCCTCCCGAATACTTGTAAAATTACCCCTAATTTAAAAGTGCGAGTGATGACGTCAAAAAATGTTAATGGAATGCTACAGCAGTCCTGCGGCTAGGCATGATTGCGTTTCGCCTTTAGAAAACACGTTTGTATTGCTATGTCAGGACAATAGACGCCCTGTGAGCTAGAATTCTATTGTTATGAAATGAAAGGGCAAAGTCAATCATGCCTGGCCACAGGACTGCTGTAGCATTCCATTAACATTTTTTGACGTCATCACTCGCACTTTTAAATTAGGGGTAATTTTACAAGTATTCGGGAGGGGTGGCCTGGTTGAGGTTCGGTCATCTTTTTAATTAAATACTTTCTAGATGGACAATAAAAACGCCTTAATTTGGAATTGTTGTATTATATAGCATATTAGCTTTCGTTTTTGGCTATTTCATTTGTCGGTCCGGTCTGGGACTTTAACTATATTTGTAACCATTAAAGTACGATTCCAAAATCCAGTAAATGTGTAAGGAACGATGACAGATTCTGTCAGATTTTGCTACCCATAGTTAAACCACAGATTTAAGCTAGGGCTTAACTTAGTACACCTTTGGGAATACGACCCTGTACTTAACACTGTACCCTACGTTAAACCTAACACAGAACCCTATTGCATCCCTAACCTTAACCCTACATCCATAAGGTAAAGCCCGGAGAAAATGTCACTGGAGCACATTTCATAGACCCAATGGCCTATGACCTCAAAGGTGTCTTAAATCTATGGTTTAACTATGGGTAGCAAAATGTGACACAATCTTGAACAGTAGATGTTCAATTTATAAGAATTTTTGGTCCTGAAACTATTAAAAACTCCCTGGGAATGATAAGTACAAAAGTTTTGGTAACCATTAAAGCAAGACTCCAGAATAGAGTAAACATGTAAAGAACGTAGACAAATTTGTCAATTTGGCTAATCATAGTTAAACCACATACATATATTTAAGGTATGGCTTAACTTGGGACAACTTTGTGAATACGACCCAATGAACTCACCTCTATACAGATATGACGCATACCTCTCTCAGGTTTCTTATCAAGGAAACCCTGAATGGGACTCTTATTACCAAGTTTGTATTAGGGCAATGGGAAATAAGACCAAATCGTTAGTAGACCAAATTTGTTTAGCCCATGTGATATTAGACAGTCAGGGAATTTGACCATTTGCTGTTAGACCAGGTGGAAATAAACCAATGATCTCACCTCAATACAGATATAATGCATAGCCCTCTGGTTTCTTATCAAGGAAACTCTGATTGGGACTTTATTTTAGGTTTAAGTTTAGATTTAGGGTTAGGTGAGATGACCAGTCTTAAGTTGAAGTTAGTCACTTGATTAGTGTTCGGGATTGACCACAGTGTAATTGTTGTCAGAGCACAAGTCATAGACCTAATGAACTCACCTCAATACAGATATGATGCATACCACCCTCTGGTTTCTTATCCAAGAAACCCTGAATGGGACTCTTATCTCCAAGAGGATGTAGGAGCTCTAGCTTAGTATTACCCAGCTCTATGAAGATAGTATACACACCATGATCAGGCAGGGGCTGTTCAGACAAACACAGAGAAAACAAATCTTCTTACAAGGTTTAGGTGCCTTCTATTGTAAGCTACAAGCCTCACGCTTTTTTTTTTTCTTTTTTTTTTAAAGGTATCCTTTCATCTGTTGTTCTTTTAATATAATCATTATGTCTGTTATATTTGTATCGGTCATGAATAATAAAGTGAATTGAATTGAATTGAAGGTGTGCATCAGATTTCCCAAAAGATATCATCCATGATTGAACACCTCTTATGTCTAAAAAAAACAAACAAGAAAGAATGAATGAATAAATGAATAAGGAAACTTCTCTGAAAATTTATGATTTTATTGAAGTACATGTATATGAGTGCTTCATAATACTTTAAATAAAAATTATCCATTGGCAAATCAAAGAAGAATTTATGATATATGTTTCATGTTTCATATCATGGCATTTTTTATTTCATGCGTTTTGTATAATCAACAACAAAAAAACAAAACAACAATCTATCTAGGCATATTTATTACCCCTACAAAGTAAAAAGCCTCACTAGTTAGTACCCCTTCTAACTTAGTTGGGTACTTATTTAGTTACCAATCAAGAATATCAGCCATAGTGTTTATAACCTGTTATGAAATTCCAACTTACCACTGTCTCACTGACTGTTGCACCGAGTACATCCCTGTACATGCTGGCTGCTTTTTCTGAAATGGTCACATAAGAGGAGAGAAGAAAGAATATTACATTAATGAGCATACTCCTTCTTCTATTTTAATAGTCTATTAACTTACTCAAGTTACTGAATGTACCTAGATTTTTAAAACATTTTCAAAAAGAATATTAAAGCTTTAAGAAGTCAGAAAAGAAAAGAAAAGGTCAATCATGATAAGGGTTGTTTTACGATCACAGTACACCATCAAAAAATGGCCTTCTGTGCACCATAAAACAAAATCCGGGTAATGTCATATCAAATATTTGATGGTAGGCTATTGGGCACTGTTAGAGCAACCTACAAGGGAAAAATGAATAATTGACCATAACTCATTTTCATAAAAATTTATCATATCTGGCAAATTAGGGCAAAATTACAGTCTCATTTTATTTTTCCTAATTTTGAGCCTGAGCACCTTTATTATTAGCAATCATTTGGCTTGTTTTTCCAATCAGAAATGACTACTGAAATGTGATTGTTTAAAAACTGAAACCCCCAAAGCTACAGTTAATTTGATTTTTTTGTGACCATTAACCAAAATGGGGTGCCAATTCTGTCAAAGAATGTCCTCTCCGAATTTGGTGTTTTTACGCATAGTTAGACATCACTTGATGAAAAATGCTTTTATCTGTAAGAACACTTGTATATATGCAACAAACTATAAATGTTTACTTCGCCAACATCCACTTATTTTTCAGACAGTTCACGTTACAATGTTGTCAAATCACGTTCTGTCAAAAAACGTCCTGTCCGATAAATGAAGCGATTGACTTTACGTGTAATACAAAATTTGAACCCCTTAGAAAAATAAGTTGGTGACCTCATGCCTCCAAATTTAAAAGCAATATCATTTTACTTGTCTAAAACACATACACAAAAATTGGTGGAATACAAAACAACTTTTTTTTTTTTGGTCCAGTGAGAAAAAATGGTGTACCCTGTTCGTAAAACAACCCATAAGGCGCCTTTTCCATTCAAAGGGTGTCAGCTTCCCGCGTCTTTTGTTCCAAAATCTGTTTTATCGGCTTTTGAATAGAATCCTGAAATTCTATTCCGGCTTACTGAAAGCCGATGTCAGCTCGGCTTCCTGGGTTTGTCCCATATGGCTTTTTGTATTTAATGATTTGGAGTCTTTCTCCGGGTTAGCGATCACCGATCAATATCAGCTTTTATTCCGGCTTTTGTTTGAGATCCCGAAAGCCGAGGCGGGGATGGGCATCTATCAAAAAACTGAAAGCCGGATGTTTCCTGGGGTGGAACAGGATCCCGCGGGAAACTGACGCCTTTTGAATGGAGAAGGTGCCTAAAGATAAGAATAACCAGAATTGTAGACCAAACTTAGATACAATAAATCATAATGCCCCCAATCCACTCCAACTCCTTTCCTCACTTTCTTCATTTCCCCACTTTCTTTATGCACTTACATGTACCTCTATTATACATCCCCCTTGAATTATGTTCTCTCTCTCTCTCTCTCTTTCGCTCTCCCTTTCTCTCTCTCTCTTCCTATTTATCTCTCATGTTTGGTTATCAAATAGAGTAAGATGAGGTAATAGGGAACAAACCTAGATCAGGAACGGCAATTGCTACATGGTTCAGCTTTCCCAGTTTCCATAGATTGGCTACACCATTGTTACTTTGATATCTTCTGGCTACAAGACCTAGTCCACTCTATGGAAAAACAAGAACAATATACATGTACAAATTATACCAGAATGGTTATAGGGAGGCCATAGACCTAACAAAAATGAAGCCTTGTTTTTTTTGTGTGTGTGTTTTTTTTTTTAAATCTTAGGATAGAGCAAAAATACACATTGACTAATGTTAAATGATAATCAATATTTGATCTATCATATATATGAGCAAAAGAAAATGGAATTCAATGGGATTTTTTTGTTTGTTCTTTGTTTGTTTGTTGTTGTTGTTGTTTTTTTTATTATTATTTTTTTTTATTTTTAACAATCCATAATTCGACCAGCATTTGAGTATGCATCGTCCGCTTGGAGCCCATTGACCAAACAGAATATTGAGAAGTTAGAGAGGGTGCAGACCAGAAGCTCATGTCTTTGCTACAGAAAAATTCCTCCCAGAAGTCTAGATGGGAGGAGAACAAAAACAGACCTTACAAATACCTTCAAATACATTAAACAGGTATTATGCAACTCCAGCACAAATATTTTTCTCTCACCCTAACAAGGAATTAAGAGGTCATTCCAAAAAACTATATCAGAGACGTTCTAAAACTCACTGGCTGGCCACTTTTACTCAAATAGAGTGGTCCAAATATGGAATAACCTACCAGATGAAGTTGTGTCAGCACCTGCCATGGATACCTTTAAAAGACAACTGAGAGCCTTTCCCTTTGGAGTAGAGGGCTAATCTACCAAAAGTAAACCGAGTACGCCTACATCCATGTAAGTAAGTACGTAAGTAATCTGGCCAGTTCCCTTGGTTGTTCAAATTTATAAATAAAAAATAAAAAACTGCATCACTTCAACGTGATACTTGACTTGACGAAGTAATCCCTCTGGCAGCTCTGTAGAAAGTTAGTGATCTCTCCCATATGGAGTCTATCCCCAACTTGATTTCTATCCTTCAGGTCAGGGGCCGCGGAGCCGGGGGGGGGGGGGGGGGGGGGGGGCTGGAGGGGCGCGTGCAGAAAATTTTATAATGACCTGAAGGTGGTATTATAAACACATTTTGCCTATTCTTTCTATTCTTTTTCTTTTTCTTTCTTTTCCTTTTTTTCCCTTAGAAAATATAAAAATTTCTGGCAAAAAAGGGGGCCCCGCTACTTCTTTTCCAGTAGATTCACAATGCAAAGTGCGTAATGTATGTGCAGCACACACGGATAGTTCGATAAGCCTACTGAATAGCGCTTTAAAAGAGGTCCTGTTTCTTTCAAATTATTTCTATGAAATATGGCTTAAAGATCATAGCGGTGAGCTTCACACCTCTGGACAATAGCACCTTTGGCTAAGCCCCATTCATTAAAAGCACAGGGTTTAGAAGTTTTTAAATAAAAGCCGGACTTTTAACTTATAATGCCTAGAGTCTATATACTACATTTGGAATATTTTACATTTCATTACATCTATATATAGTTACAACAAAATAATTCAAGTAAAATGTCAAATAAACAACCCCTCTCATTATCGTGATAAGAGCGAGAATCGGAAAACAACCATTTATCTTCATACAACTAATGTTATAGATCAGGAATTCGTATATCATGTCAAAATTTTTGGTCATGTTGAAAAGAAGTGAATTGTTCTCGATTTTTTTCCACATAACTAGGTAATTTCTTAAATGGATATTGGAAATGAATGTAGATCTATAGACTTCTATTTGTAATATTCCTCAAGAATTTAGCCCCAAAAAGCTGAAAAAAGCTGAAAAAGTTTGTCTACATAATAGAGAATTATCTCGGCTTCTGTAGAAGCCCATCATAGCAGACTGAATACCTCGCTCGGCTTCTGTAGAAGCCCGTCGCATCCGAAGAGTTAAGAAAAAGCGCCCTAGATGGTATGAAAAAATGGCCTAGCCCTTAGTTTTACTGAATTCTAAAATACATTCAAGTATATTTTCCTTTAGGCCGCTGAAACTCGATGAGTTTCCCGTCACCCGCCCTCGTTATGAAATTTGGCCTGCGCATGCGTTTGAAACTCAAATTCTGAAACTATAAACTAATTACTTTGACATAGATCTAATTGATATAATAAAAGATTATTTTGATCAGCTTTTCAGTCTTATTAAAAACTATTTGTCTATGATGTTTTTTCTTCATTGAATAAGAGTTTAAATAAAAGCTAGCATAGATCTTTTCTTTTTTTCTCGTGAATGAAATGCTCAGCCCTGCATGCAGTGCTAGCGAGCCAACGTTGAGCATGAGCAAAACGAACTACGCGATCCATATTTATATGAGCTGAGCGAGCGCCTTCCACCAACTTCAACTGGCACACGAACAATCGACACCCATATCTTTCATTTAACTTTTTGAAAAAGCTTCATTGAAGTATACTTTTGTGGTAGGCCCTATTGGTGTCAAATGGAATAGCAAAATGCCCTTTAAAAAATACCAGCAAGTGAAAAAAAAAAAAAAAAAAAAAACTGATGATTTCCCAGATAGCAAGGTTACATTGGGCCAACGGCAACGTCGGCAATGGTCGCGGCTATTACTACGTTGGGCCAACTTTATTCTTGCCGTTGCGGCAACCATAATCCATATGCCGACGTTCGATCTATGTTAAGTTGTACTTGTAGCACGTCGCGCACACTCAAAATGCGAACGTTGGTCCAACATTAGCATATGGTCACCAACGTTGTTCTATTTAACAGATAAAAATGCGTAAAAAGACCATCAAAAGGTTAAACTTTCATATTCTTGAAAATACTGAATAATAATAATGAAATTGGTTCCTCATTAATTATTATGAGCTGAAAAAAATGTGACGGGAAACTCAACATTGAGTTTCATTGGCCTATCTAACTTCTAGATCTATATTGAAATAAGATAAAAATCTTGGGTGTGCATGTGCAGACGTCTCATATTTTAGCACCACCAATAAGTAGCAGTTCACAAGTTCCCACCCGGCCCCACACACGGCTTTCGCACCCCCAGGCACTCGCCACTGCACTGCACTGGGCTGGGCGTCTGGCACGGCCAAGGCCTCTAGCTCTGTCTCTGAATGATGCCACAGTGCCAGTCCAGCTACCGGATAAGAAGATCAGTTTCTTCTTTAATTTGACAACGATCGGTAATTCAAACTTAACATTTAACAACGAAATTTAAATATATATATATATTTTTGAATAGCTGGTCATTACATCTACAAAAAACAGAAGAAAACAAATTATAAACTCACTCCAAATTTTTGTAAAAGTTTTGCCATGGGGGCTGCCATCTTGAATTTTATTGCTGAAGCATTCTACGATTTTTATCTACTGTGTCTGCAAAGGGAAAAGTCTACTTTTATCTTCAGTATACTCTCCTCTGTATGCAACGCTTGTTCAATTCTTTGATACAATATTTCTGTGCTGCCTTCTTTTGGGAAATGCAGACCTGCTAGGCTTTTGGGGGTTCATCGTGCCAATGCTCAATATACATACCTTAGGATCAGTCATTTGTGAATGTTTAAAACTTGAATAAATAATATTGGTAGCCTTGAGTGGGTTGGATTGAATATCATTATGTAAAATGTATTTCTTATAATAATCAGGAGGTTCTTGTAGGCTATAACAACCGCCTACTTTAATTGCTCTCTTTTTGTGATTGCATGGAAACCAATATTGTGATTATTATGAGGAGTTAAAAACTTATCTCATATAATTTATACGTAATGGCATGGGCATATGGAACTAGGATAGGAGACACTGTCACTTTCTGCGGTCAGTGTTAAAAGAATTACCTAAAAATATTTGTATTTAACATCCGATTATTTTTCCTTATAAAAAATAAGGAGCCTAATAGAATGGTAGGCCATAAGTGTAGAAAACTACTTCATTGACTGAATATGGTGCTGATGATTTTACCAGCCCTACAAGGCATGCTGAAAAATTAACAATTCCAATATTGTTTGTTTTCTTTTGTTTTTTCATTTTTGATTTTGTTTTTTTGTTTTTTTTTGTTTTTTGTTTTGTTTTTTTCAATCAGATGTGGCATGCATATAACCTAAAATCTCATTTTTTATATTTTTAATAAGTAGATATTATGTTTGGATAAGTAAAGCTGTTTTATAAAGGTAAGACGTTGCAAAAGGGACTAGGAAAAGTCAAGGGGGCATTTTTTTGGGGGGGCGTGGGCCTTCAGCCATCCAACAGGTATGGCCAAGGCGTCATTCAGTGGGGTCGATCGCCTTAAAAACAAAAACAAAAATGTGTTCGCTGATGGTATATTTTATACGCTTCTCAATGTACCAACAAATTCGCAGATTCTAAGTGCCGATGCATATGATATATCCGCTGGGTGGAGGATCATACAAGAGAGAGAAATGACAAAGTTACTCAGATTCAATTTGCTCATACACGATACCGTACGGAAAACTAACTTCAGATTTTATCAGGAACTTCAGTTATTAAAGTTTAAATTTCATCAATTGACCCCTCACTCCTCAGACTCAGTCTCATGATCTCATTCACAAGACATCATAGGCGAACGATTTTATCTTTGTTGGACGACAAGATGAAGGTGAAAGTCAAAAGTAAGTCAATGAGTTACTCGTAATCGGATGTGTCAGACTGTTGTAAATCCGAATCTAAGACTGTCTCTACTTTACGGCTTTTACGCTCGCTAGTTAGAGACAGGGCCGCACTGCTCCCTCGGCCTTGCGCCTCGGCGCGCTCGCTCGGGGCACGACTCTAGCTCTGCTCTGGCTGTGCTAATGAGCTGACTGTGTTTGTAAGTCTGCGCACCTAAAGTTTGACCTCAATTCAAAGACAAAGTAAAATGTTATTTAAAAATTCATCAGTGTTATTCCATTCTCCATATTCTAATGATCAGTGAAACAAAAATTTCAAGAAATTATTTAGAAGATCAAGAACCATGTTTTTATCGATTTTCAGACGGGCTTTTCATTTTGGGTCGCAAAACTGAATAGATCTAGAATCTAGTGCTCATCTGCGCACTAACTCATTTTGCACGCAATGCAAGTGCAGATAAGTTTTTCACTTCTCACTTTTTGACAATTGTTAAAATTTACAGGGTAGCAAATAAACCTTGCTGAAAATCATTGTTAATGAACCATTTTCACTGGTTCTTGAATCTTGTATCAAAATGGATTGTTGAGCCTGAGGTTAAGATTAGAAATTGATGTTAGTTTTGTGTTTTTTTCTATAAAAATCGCGCATTTACGTGGATTGCGCAGACATAGGCACTGAGCAGACTTAGGGTGTGTTCAATGTTCATTTTCAAATTTTAAACGCCAACATGAATCCTGATACAAAACGCTGATGTTAAGAGAAACAAAGTGGGTGTTCATTGTCCCCGTTCCCGGTCGTAAAAGTAAAAATGTTTCAGATCTTTGGATTGTGATTGTAGAAATTTCATTAAGATTTTGATAGGTGCCTAATGGAGTTTGCAATGTGAGTTGTTTCTGACACTTGTGACAGGTCTAGAAATATAAATGTAAATTAAAATTCTTGCAATTTCTTTATGCTAATTAGTAAGTTATCATTCATTTAATCATGAATTCAAGTCAGAAAAAACTCAAAAATTGGGATAGATCTAGTCCCAGGCCAGCTGCAATAATTTTGTCATTAATGTCATGAACCTTATCACGATCATGGCCCTGGGACAAAGGTTTGGTATTTTTATCAGACATAGAAATTTTTTTTGATAAACTATGTTTTATTGATTTAAATTAATTACTCAACAAAAGTAGATTTCTTCTTTATACAAACATGGTTTTTAAAACTGTATTTAATTTTTTTTTTTCCCCCATTTCTTTTCTCTCTTTTACTACCCGGTATCCCCAATTGCTCGCTATGGTTCATCACTTTACATTGGCTGAATGAAAAAGGGTAAGTATGCTAGCTAATGTTGCTCTTGTCATCGATGGTCGATTTCACCCCTAAATATAATGATTGGCTTTATGCCTCATATATGTTCATATGTGTACAAGATTCTGAAATGTCAAAAGGAATCACTTTTTGATCCTCAAATTGGCACCATTTATATTTTTGTTTCACTCCTTAAACCTTTGAAAAAATGTAAAATTGATATTTCAAAACACTTTGAAGATCATGATGAAGATTATAAAAGCATAAAAAATACCAATTTAATTGTGAAAATATTATTATTATTATTGTTAAAGCTACACCTAAATTTCCAAACCAGCTTAAGCGATACTCAACTGATTTTTCTTTTAATGATGTTCGGTAGCAAAAATTTGCCATTAAAGGAGAATTGTCCCTTTGTAGATAGTTGGCTTACTGTGGATGCAGAAAAATCAAATAAGCACATTAGTGAAGATTTGGTGAAAATCGGATAAATGATAAGAAATTTAGTAAGTATTTGAATATTGAGATCTCTAATGACATAGGAAATCTCCCATTGGCAACGTGGTCACCATTTGTGATGTCACAAAGGGAGAACTCCCCATATGGTGTGCACAAAAACTATTCAAAATGTCTCTTTATTTTCATTCTAATGATAGAACAGCTTTTCTTTTCATGATATATTATGACTTTCATATATTTACAAGTCATCTCATAAAAAGATTCTTTATTCTCCCTTTAGAATCAAGAAAAAAAAAGGATTTTAGTGCAATGTGTACAATACTGTATAAGCCAATATTTTCGCGTCCAGATATTTTCGCGATTTTGGACTAGTTGGGGAAATTCGCGGGAGTAAAATTTCGCGATTTTGGTGATGACTTCATTACTATAAATAGCCTTGTACTAAGGTGGAAATTTTCGCGATGACCAACTCGCGAAATTCGCGAAAATAAAGTCATCGCGAAAATAACCACTTATACAGTAGATATGGGAAAGATCTCCCTGCATTACATCACACATCATGGTCGCGTTGCCAATTGGAGGATCTCCATATCATAAGTGATCTCAAAATCTGAAAATTCCTATCTCTCTTATTCATTGCCTGATTTTTCTGAAACCTTCCCAATATTTTTTTGGGGTTTGTCTCCATTCACTGAAGCTAAATTTCTCTTAGGGGATAATTCCCCTTTAATGATATCATGTTTATACATTTACGCATAGATTTCAGAAAATAAACAAATTAAAGATTCATATTGCATTTGAGATTGTATGCTAAAGGACAACCTTGCAAGTTGCTTCAAGTTGGGCCTTTTAACATGTCAAGTTTGGGATACATCCATTCATCCTAAATCTGATTAATCACTTGTTCATATACATCTCTCATTGAATAATATCTTCATGTGCATAATAACTCTTTAATTTATTTTTCGGTCTTTTTTTTTTCCATTCTTTTTTCTATAGTTGGACAGCTGTTGCTACTTGGAGATGGATAGCCAATGATGATAACTGTGGGATCTGCAGGACAGCTTTTGATGGCTGCTGCCCAGACTGTAAAATGCCTGGTGATGATTGTCCTCTTGGTAAGTCAAGTCATAGATTCCTTAGATACAGTGCGACCCCCAAAAAGTAAACCCAAATTGAAGAGCCGTGTAATGAAAAGTTATAACTTGGGCCTTTGTGACATTCATTTTTACTTTATATTGAAGAGTAAGTCATATTCTGTCCAGTGATGCCAAACATATACCTGTTCTGTCTTTGATAACGGAGCAATAAGGCTTTTCAAAATCTGTGTCAAAACCTCCTTGTACCAAGTTTGGCCAAAAGCAAAAACACAGATGAGGATTTTATAACAAAGTAGGGATTAAAGGAGAAGCAAAGTGCTAGGCTCAAAACTTCAAATGTGAAGAAAGAGGAAGTCAATGACAATTCCATGCCAAAGTAGTTATGGCATTTGAAATTGAAAATTCATGTATGCAAGAAAAATTTGGTATGAAAACAAAGCTTACCCTGTGACTTTTATGGATTATAACCAAAATATGTGTTCAGGTTCAATGACAGATCACATGTGACTTGCATCCATTTTTGTCATTTTGTATTTGGTCTTTAAAACTATAATAAAAATGGATGAAAATTTTTGAGCAAATGGGGGAAGGGGCATAATTTTCTCTGACAAAATGTAAATAGTTACATGTGCTCTCGTGTGCTATAAAAAAAAATACTACAGTAGAGTACTGTTGATAAGCTTGATTTTTTTTTTTTTTTTTGTGCAACAGACCAAGAAATAATTGTTACCTTCTTGCTGGTGGTTTTGAGTTGCGGTTTACCCTAAATTATATTTTGATTAATTTTATCTATGTACATTTCTTTCCATTCTTGCAGTGTGGGGTCAGTGCTCTCATGTCTTCCATATGCATTGTATCCTGAAGTGGCTCAACTCGCAACAAGTTCATCAGCTTTGTCCAATGTGTAGACAAGAATGGAAGTTCAAGGAGTGAAGGACTCTATCGCTTGAAAGACAATATTGGTGATGAGTGTGTGAAGACATCGGACATCCATTATCATCCAGCTGTACCATTGAAGATTGCTCATACTCTACAGCATAAAAGACAATGGATATTGTCTTCATACATTGTCTATCTATCATCTAGCAAGCTGTACAAGAATGGAATTTCAAGGAGTTAAAAACTCTCCTATTCTACTGAGAGACAATAGCAAAGATTGTAACGAGACACTGTCTTTTTCTCATCCAGCAGTACCATGCTTGGAAGACATTAGTGATGATTGTATTGACATTGTCACTGAACGAGTTGTAACCAGTGAAGATCGCTCATAATCTTGAAAAAAGGTAGTGAATTTGTATGGAGACATGAGAAATTGCATGTCTATTCCGGCTGGACCTGTGAAAATTGCCAATACTATATTGCTTGAAAGACAATAGTGAATGTATGAATTATATGAAGACATCGGACATTGTCTGGCTATCATCCTGTTGTGGTAGTGAAGACCGTTCATTCTCAAACAAGAGGTAGAGGTAGATTGCTTGTTCCTGAACACCTTCTTATATCAGACATTGATTGTATAATAATAATAATAATAATAATGGCAATATTTATAATGCGCAACATATCCATCTCTAGAGATGTTCAAGGCGCATACAAAGTTAAGATTATAGTAATAAATTCAACAAAATTAAGATTAAAATTTACATTCAGATTAGTCTCCTATACTATTTTGACACATAAATATATTATTTGTTTTTATTTGAATACATGCATTTCATTATGGCTTTTATATCTTTCTTTTAGATGGTAAAAGGTTATTGAATATAGAAAATACAAACAGATGTAGAGATATTGAAAGTAGGAGGAAGCAAGACAGAGAGAGGGTCAGAGAGAGATAAATGGAGTGAGAGGAAGACCGATTAACAGAATGAACAAACAAAAATATCAGAGAGAAAGAGGGAGACAAACAGAGTGAGAGAAAAAGAAATGCCGAGAAATTTGAATATGGAGTGAGCAAGGAGAGAGAGAGTCCAAGAGATATTATTATTTGGAGTGGGAGATCAGAATAGGTCGAGTGAGAGAGAGAGTTATCAAAATAATGATTGGAAGGAGGAGCAAGAGTCAGAGAAAGATAGATATAGTGAGAGCCAAAACAAAATGTCGATAGATCGAAGGAGGGAGTGCATGAGAGACAGTCGGGGAGAAAATGTGAAAAGTTAAGAGATTGAAATAAAGCAAAAGGAGATCATGAAATAAGTTTGAGAGAATATAAGCAGGGAAAAAGCAGAGCGAAAAGGAAAGAGTGGCGGATCCAGGCGGGGACGCGCGCCCCCAATAATTTAAAAACCACTCATTGACCATACATGTAAAATCGAAAAATTTCGGCAAACCCCCACCCCCCCCCATCCGAAATCAAGGAATTCTCCACTGGGAAATGTCAAGAGATTAAAAGCAGAAGGAAGATATGGAGAGAGAGATGAATGTAGTAAAGTAAAGAGTAGAAGAATAGATGGGCGAAGTGAAAAATGGTCGGAGAGGGAAAAGGGAACATTGATAAGTGAAAGTAAGTTAAAGATGAGCTCTCAGGCGCGGATCCAGGTTGGCGAGCGGCCCTGGCCCCAACTAAAAATATCTTAATAAAATGATGTAATTGGCTGACCGAAGGGCGAAAAAAATTCAGGCCAAATCACCCCCCCCCCCCCATTGAGAGCAATTTGGCCGGTGTGACGTGAAAAAAAATTAAGTGTACCTCCTGGTCGGCCGATGCAAAAATCTGAAATTCAATCCCGCTTCCCCCCCCCCCCCCCCACCTCTTATGAAATCCTGGATCCGCGGCCGCCTTTTGTTTGTCATAGAAGGGGAAATATGCAGATATGAAAAGTTGATGTGAGTTACAGAGAGATAAAAGGAGTAAGAGATAAATAGATATTGAAGGAGGAAGCAAGCGAGGAAGTTATACAGAGTGATTCGAATTTCGAGCAAGAAGAGTAGAGGGAGATAAATAATAAGAGAGTGGGTAAAGAGTCGTGGAAAAGAGAGAGAGAGAAAGAGAGTCGGCGAAATGTCAAGATATTGAAAAGAGAAGTGAGCAAGCGTGAGAATAGGTTGAGGGTTGTGTTGAACAGGCTTTGATGAGAGAAAACAAACATAAAAGTAGAAAATGGTTTCTTGAGAGAAAAGGAAAAGGCGAGAGACTGAAAGGAGGAATTTGGAACTTGTGAGAACAAACAAAAAGAAATAGAAACCGATAAAAGCGGAGCTAAGAGAAACGGAGGAGGTGAAGGAAAGAAGTTTATTGGAACAATTAATGCAACTCCAATTTACCCTCTAGAAGTCATAATTATTTGAAAGAAGGGGCTTAAAAAGGGTGATCGGCAAGATTGGTTGGAAAAGGATAACAAGCGGATAATGTGCAAAACCCGAAACTCACTAGATTGGATGGAAAGCCAGAAGGGGCAAGGGTGAGGTGGGGGGGGGGGGGGGGGGGGTAAGAAGAGTAGGGCTTATATAATAGCCTTCGAGTGAAACTAGGATACAGGAGGAGAAAAGGGGGACGATGATCTGTTTCAGAGGAGAGAGTAGAAGAATGAGGTAATAAAAGATGTAAGGAGTGTAAATAATAAAGGATGTCATGCACGCCTAAATGAGACAATTTTTTTATTTTTTATTTTTATGCCGCCAGACCGTCGGACTAGCTCATCAATAATAAACTTAGTGGAGTGCATTGACCTTTGAATGGTGACAGAGTGCAGTCACTAACAAAAAAGGGATCTAATCTGGATAATAAAGGTAAAATCTCGCACTTGATACAGGGAGGTCATTGGCCGACATGATTGTTTTTCTCCCCTCAAGCACTGTTGCCCCCCCCCCCCCCAAAAAAAAAAAAAAAAAAAAAAAGAAAAGAAAAAGAAAAAAAACTTGGGGATCCGAAAACCCAAATTAGTGGAGAGAGTTTGGTCAACTCTTCAACGACTCCATTTCAAATCAGTCCAGAATTGCATTGTTTTCTGTAGCTGTGGACCTATGTAAATTGCAAAATAACAAAACGAAAATAGGTTCAGAATCAATATTGAAAATTATTTGGCAGATCTCTCCAAAATCAAATTTGAATATGATCTTTGTCTGATTAATACGAGCGCCATCTGACGTTCAAAATAACTTTAACGGCGGTATTGCATTCATAATGCATAATGCAATGCACTAGCTGCATGCATGCTTTATGTGTACGAAAACCTATGGGCGTATATTTTAGCGGTTTTAGCATACACAACATGTCCGTTCCCCCGATGGAAACTGTGCCGTAGTCGATCTAACCGATATTTTCTCATGAGCATTGTGGATTTTAAAAAGCGAAATTTTTAAATGTTGAACCTACAAAGGATCCTTACTTTATACCCTACATGGTGAGTGATTTTCATCGAAAAATGTTAAACTGTGTGTCTAAAATCTATACGAACATGACTTTATTTTCTTTCTTTTTCCATGAAAAACTTTGCAGCTGCGAGTGTGATATGCACTGTCGGCGCGGCAGTGAATTGGCTGCCGCGGGTTCAGGCTGCGGTTCCAGTCGCTGTCATGAAATGAGTAGATTCTATATTTTTACGATGAGTGCTAGTGAGAAAAGGAGACGAAGTTAAAAATAGAATTTTCATGGCTGTCAATTTATTGTCTAACATTTACTGTTACTGTTGTTAGCATTTAATATTGACATTTATTATGTAGACTTCATAAAAAAAGAAATTTGAATTTCAATGAATGACTGTGACACTGACACTGATGATTTAGTGACAAGTGTGACTGTGACTTTTTTTTGTGAGTGTGACCTGTGTCGTGAATCTTGACTTTTCTTGTGCTAATCAGTAACTGTTAGATCTAGATCTAGATCTAGAATCTAGATCTAATTGATTAAGCATGTGATTAGCATAACTACAATGCATATCCAAGAACATGATCCAGTCTTTCTGAATATAATTCGTAACTTAATAGATTCTAAATCACATTTGTATCATTTTGAAAATAGCACAGGAACTGATCACAAGTTGTTAGTAAGTTGTCCATAACAATTTGGTGAAACGCCACCCTAATCTATAGCCTAAATATGTTTAACGTTAGATCTAAAGTTACTATGATGAAGCCAGTCATCAATACATGTATCTCCACAATTATGACAATAATATGACAGATCTGTTCGCTACAAAATCTTAGGCGATTCATGTCTGACCTCTCTCTCTTGTATCCTTTCTCCGCTCAGATCGGAGATCATTGGCACTGCCGAATTCTAGCATTGGGTAGGCCTAGTAGTTCCGGTATATATGTACATGTAGACTGCACCGGGGCTGATCGATTATTCACTATTGTTTAGTAGTTTGAGATGAGTTGTGTGTAGGTTGCGTATAAAATAGAGCAAAAGAGTACGTAGATCTATGTAGATTTTTCTAGCTGAGCTTTTGTGCTGTTGTTTATTGATACAGGATGGAGAAACAAAACAGACTCCATAAACAGCTCAGGGGCTGATTCGAAATGCTCTTGTTTGTAATGTATAAGATACTAAATAACCTAGCTCCACAATATTTACTTATTTGTTTGAATCTGTATAAACCCACACGATCACTTAGATCCGCCAGCGATCCTCTTCACCTAACATATTCTATTACCAGAAGATTATTCGGTGATAGAAGATTATTCGGTGATAGAACATTTACAGTATCTGCTTCAAAGCATTGGAATTCATTACCACTCTCTATTAGACAGTCCCCTTCAGTCGAAACCTTCAAAAAGGCACTGAAGACACATCTGTTTTGTAACCTGTAGTTTGTTTGTTTTTAAAAATATTCATCATCATTACTTATTGCATTGTATTATTATTATTTTATGTATTGTAAGCGCTTTGGGCCTACTGGGAAAAGCGCAGTATAAATATTAAGTATTATTATTATTATTATTATTATGGTGGTGTTGTTGTCTTTGATATGTCGAATCGGGTCTTCACGTACCAATAATTTAGATTGCAATTTATTCAATACGAGAAGCCGATTCCATTTCCAGTCAACGCTTTTTACCTCGGGCATATCCTCCTTCTCTACCTGGCGTGGACGGTGGCATAAGTCTACGGGCTGCGGTTTCTGATATTCTGCACCCCACGTATCAGCACCTGGGATGGGGGGGGCGGGGTCGAGGGTGCGGCGGTAAGGGAGGTCTGGGGGAATTTTAAATTTTGTCTGTCAAATATTTTCTTTTCTTCAGTCCTCTTTGGGGTTGAAGCAATACACAATTTTGAGAAAAATTCAGTGAATTTGAGCACCAAATTTAAAGTGGATGGGATGGGGGGGGGGATATCAAAACAAATCTGATGCAGGAGCTGACATTGTCATCGTAGGAGCAATTTGATTGTCACCGGGGGGGGGGGGGGGGGGTCATTTGTCAGTTCCCTGAATTTCAGAAGAGAGTCAGGCAATTGAAAGAAAACACTTTTTTTTCTTCAAAAGTCATGGGTTAACCTGTTTAGTGCAGCTAGTTTTTAATATGATTAAAGCATTAGAGCTCTAGAGGATTTTTTTTTTTTTTTTTAAATCCCGTATAAAGTTAAACAATCCCTTAAGTTTCATGCAGAAATACATTCATACGGTAGATAGCTCTCTGTCTCCTCATCGTTTAGGTAAGGCCATCCATTCATTCAATCACATGGACGTACAGTTATAAGCTGCTTAGGAATGCAAGGAGAAGAGATCTGTATTGTACTCATTTAAATCCCAGTAACTCTGAAAAGAAGGAAATTCTGAGAATGAGGATTGGAGTGTTGCAATGTACAGTATAGCAGTGACAGTGCAAGCGCTCAAACCCCATCTTACTACACTGTCATGTAGTTATAAACGTTATGTCCCCACAAAGCGGCTTCAAAACAAATTTGCAGGTTTTTAATTACATACATGTACATGTATACACGGTAGCTAGTGTAGGCCTACCTTCTTTCATTTCACCTACTAGTAGATCTCATATCAAAGTTTATGGAATTTGTTCATCATCAAAGAATAACGACACTGTGCAAAATAATTTCATTCTGTTAGTGTTATGCAGCCAAGTACATTGTACATTGATGTAGGAGTGACCTGCATGTACAATGTACATGTAGGCTACCTAGTTTACAGCTCTGTTTGGCAAGATTTTACGATTATTTTCTTTGTTTACTCTGTACTTGATGTTTACAAGGAATTTAAAGAATTCTGGTCTTCAAGATAACTATTTTGAAGGTACCTGTAATTTTGAATAGTGCAGCAATGTAAGGTCTTCATAAGTCTTTTGAGCAATTTTATGGGAAAAAATTGGGAAGGCATAGGATAATAATAATAATAATGATAATAATGCTCCAAATTTTATTGTCCGGAAAGGATATTTATTTTGCCCCTTTTCTCGTGGGCCCGGCAGCCGCTGAGCAGCGCCAGAAGGACATTGCTCTATCCCCCTCTTGTTGGACGCCAAACAGGGAAGCAGCAACTACCATTTTTTAACGTCTTTTGGTATGACGCGGCCGGGGCTCGAACCCATGACCTCCCGATTATGAGGCGGACGCTCTATCCACTGAGCCAACACATCGGATCGTTGGCCATAGTACATACTGTGTCCGTCTACAACTTTGGGACATTGACATTATGTAAACAGTAGTCCTGATCCTAAATTAAGCAGCTGAATCCCATCAAAAAAAAATTTTTTAATGGTATTCAAATCTGCAAAACAGATTTATCCTCCACTCTTACTGTGTACATTGTAAAAATGTGTATTTAAAATTACATGAAATGTGTATTTTAAAGGAGCTTCAAACACAAGCTCCTTTAAAGTGACTCCCTCCCCCTAAAAGAAACCCAAACAGAACAAAACAAAAACAAAAATCTAGGAAATCTAGAATACAATATCACCCTCTAAAATTAGTGTGGTCTTAGGACATGCTCATTTGTAGGTTGACCCCCTTTGGCATACAAATGTATGAAACTGTATTGATCAATGATAGCACACACACATGTCGTGTGTACGCAGCATTGTTTGAACGGTTATTTTTTTCAATCCATATATCTAATCTATTACATTTTAATGAATAATCTCTACATTTAGGTTGCTTTATGAAATGAGTATTAGTTGATGTTTTATGCTCTCACTTGTTGAGAGTTTTAATTACGTGGAGTATTACGTGGAGCACTAGAGAGAGCTAGTCACATGACCTTATTGATGAGTCATCTGATTGATTATTTATGAGTGTATGGCAATTGGGATCTAGGCTACATGTACATGTAGGCATGTTGTATCATGGATACATATCCATGGTTGTATTATGGACAATAACACTGTGCTGTACTATGGAATAGCATGAACTTCAGTTTTGTAAACTTTTGTACAGTACCTGTAATGTAGGCTTACATACAATCAGGGCCCCTGATACAATGTAGGCATAGATGTACAATTAACATGTAGACCTAGTATTTATACATGTATAGGTATCATGCAATGGAGGACATGATTACATGTCTAATGTAGAAGCTTATATTAAGTGACCTTGATATCTTATGTATTAAGGTAGCTCTATCCCCCACCCCCTAAAAAATAATATTACTTATATATATTTATAAAATAATATTTCTTTCAAATAAGATGGCAATAATTACTAACATCCAGTGTTTGCTGTTTTCTAAGAATGTAGGCCTACATGTACAATAACTTAACACAAAGATAAGATATTGTCATGAGTTCCCAGAACCAGGCTATTCTTACTTTTCTTCTTACTGTAACATTAGATTATAATATAAGTTATATTGTTTACACCCACACATTAATGCACCCACACCCTCTATCTACCCCTTCCCCTTAGCCCATGCAGTGAAGAGAATAGAACTCAGCTTTCAGCTCCAGTGATAAAGGGATGAGAGGACAAAGGGTTTGTCTCCCCCACAAACACTATAAAAGGGCCAGCTTTTACAGTGTGAACAAAGCCATGGAATGTATCCGATCTCTGTTTTGTTATATTCTGCACTGAATCATCATCATCTGACATTGTGAAAGGGCAGACACAACATCTTGCAGAAGTGCTCTTGATAATTGGCTATAGTTTGGGATAATTCAAGGAATATAATATTCAAGTACTTATTTCTTGAGGTTCCAGTGTAAACAAAGCTACATGCACATGATAATTGCACAGGGAAAATTCAATGTACATGTATAAAGCACTTTCATTTTCAGTATAAACAAACAAAGTGTAATGTAATCATAAATATTTTTGCCTACATAAATTTGTATACAAAGTACAGTCATCTAGAATTTAGGCGGCAAGGCCTACATACAATTTTTGTAAGCCTACATGTATATTATTGTCAAAATGAGCAAAGCTAAATTGTATTTGGTATGAAATGCTCACTTTTTAAAGCAACATGTGCAGTCTTGTTATTATTTACTCTATGTGTGCAGCTTGTGGGTCAACTACAAAGCCACTGGAGTGCATTGTGTTTTGGTTAGGGGAGGGGGGGGGGGGGGGGGGGGGGTGCTCTTTTGTAGTACAACCAGCTGGTCATACATTAGGTCTTTGTTTACTTTGTGTTTACTGTAATGTACATTACAGTGCAGAGCATTGCGTACAGTGCACATGAACTTGAAATGAGATTTGTAATGGCTTCATGTGGGTGACACTGCCAGGGGAACTGCATTTTAACTTTCTTTGATAGATTATAAGGCCTACAATGTACATTTGTACATACATACAACGTAGATCAACATGTAGGCTTTACATGTATAGGCTACATGTAATTTGCAAAGTTCTGAGCTTGAACAGAGTTTGCAGTTGAAAGCCTTTAGGCCTATGATATTTTTCAAATTGTTACTTTGTATTTCTGAGGTTGATCATCCACTGTCTTGTAATTAAAGAGTATTCCCCATTGCTTGTTTGTTTGCATAAAATATCCTTGAAAATGGAGTTACATGCACGTGTACATGTACGCATGTAAACAAGCACTGGACAATTACAGACGTCTCTTAACCATGGACTTTATTTGAAAGGTCATTTAAGTTACAAATTCAATTGAGGGATCCATACACAATCTAATGAAAAACATTGTGCATTGGGTATTTTAGATAACAACATTCGGCATGCAAAAAACATACACATTTGCTGTTTTTTGCTTGTACTATGTATCTTCATTTCCTTGAAAAACTTTGATATCTTGTATTTGTTTGGCTCTCGTTTGTGACATTTGTATTGTAACCTGGGGCAAAACTATAGGCCTAATTGTGCAAACTCTTAAAGATTCTTATCATAAAACAATTAAGAAATGTCCATCAGGACTTGTTAGTTTGTTGAACTCTCTTGATAACAGTGAGATAAAGCTAATTGCCCAGAATACGCAAATGTACAATTTTGTAATTGTTGGCAACAATTAAATGAAGTGTAACATGCAAGTATCACTGTCGGACGATACATGCTGTATTGGAATGTGATCATCTTTACTCTTTCCTTTTACTCTTCCCTATTTTTAAAGAGAATGATAAAAAAATATGTCACATGATCAATTTCCAGATGTTCCGGTCTAAGTTTGCTGTACATGTATGAAAGTATATTCTTTTCAAATTGATAGCCCATACTTTTTACGAGAAAATGAAAGTATGGCAGTCTCAGCGGGATAAGGGCTGTGAGTTCAAAATTATTTAAATTCACAGAAATACATGTAAAAGGAGCATCTAGGGCTTTCGTTTTTGGATAGTACATAATGTACAAGTTGTACATGAATCTGAAATCAATATAAAGGAAAGTGAGTTGACTACCTGTTGTGTTTATTTCGAAACCAAATTTCAGGTCGTGGTGACAATGGACATTCAATTGATTGTACTAAATTAAATTTAGCATTACTGGGTAGAAGAGGGTTCAGTGACTGACCCTGTAAACCGGGTCACTGGGTGATTCTAGAAAGAGATGCTCTCATTTTGCATAAATCTACATGTTGAATTTCATTTCTTAGAATATCTTATTATGTTGTACAATGTACTATAACAGTATGGACACAAATTTTATGCCTATAAATATATACATATAATGTAGTTATCATTTAGAAACTCGTGTACATGTACATGACTTTTTTTTTGGTATACATTATGTAATTTCTTTATCATGTTTTGGATGCAAATTGATTGCAAACCATTTTACAGAGCTAATGTACATTAATATGCCAACTACAAGTAGGCCTACATAATTGGCTTTTTAATAATGTTTTCCAAAAGAGGAATAGGAAATCTTTATTAAAACAAGTATATTTGTGTGTAACAACCTTCAGAGTTTCATCATTACAGATCACCTTGACAATGATGAAGGTCTTGGGAATTACTCCTCACAAACACAAAATTCCTTGATCATTCGGCCAAGGTTGCCGGACATAATTAAACAATGCGCATTCTTATCTAAGCCAATACTAAATAACATGTATAAAGTATGAACCTTTTCTTGTGTTTTTCTCAATTTTGTAGGAACAGTCGGAAGGAGCAGTCCATGGAAAATATTTCTTAAGCTACGGTAGGATTAGACTTTGGAGAATATATTCTGGATAGATGTGGAACTTGTTTTTCATCACTTGCTGATCAAGAGAGGTCTTGTGAAGAAAGACTAAACAGCAGCTTGCTGTATTATTATTTGAGTATTTATCATTTTGAGGTGAGTAATTTTCCAATCGCTTCTACCAAGATTTTTAAAGGGAATTTGCTGTTTATACAGTATGTACAGTACAAATGTATGTACACTAAAAGCTAATAATATTATTGTTCTGGTGGTTTGCAAAACACTTTATTTTAGCAAGATACATGTAGAAATACATTGTCAATTGATTTCTGAAATTTTTAATGTAAATTTTCATAATGTAAATTCCTAAAAATCTATTATTACAATGCCTAATTCTTCTACTGCCTTCTTGCATATGCAATCTAAAAATGTGGGGCCTGAAATGAACATGATTTGATAATCTTTCCATGTAAATTTTAAATCTGTGAAAATGTAATTTGATAATCTTTTCCAGACAAATTAATTCCACTTTTACATGTACATGTACAAGTACATGTACAAATGTATTTAAGGCAACAGGCCTCACGTACGTACGTACATTGTACATTGTACAGATTCATGTACATGTAGAGCACTTTTTGGAAGCTGAATGTGGAATGATGTGCTATGTTTGTGTGCGTGTGTGAGTGTATGGGTTGTACAGCAAGGTGCATGCTGGGAAACCCAAAGGCAGATATCGCTTCATTCATTTGTAAATAAAGCAGGCATGCATGTAATGAGAGACCCTCTTCTGGCTGTGTAGTATGCCATGATTGATACCATACAAGTATGTAGGACACACTTTACCTGACAGCATTAGTAATCTTATGCCCTGCTTTGGTCATGTTTTCGGTTATCAATCATAATCTGGCTGCTTAACAATTATTTATTGCGCTTTGTTTGCTATGGTAGTATCTGTTCACAATATTGATGATTTAAGTTTTGACATTTATTTGACATCTCATAAATTTTTTATAATATAAGGAAATAAATAAATCTTCCTGATACTGGTACATCCATGTACATGTATTGTACAATGTACATATAGGGCTAGGATGCCGCCTTTTCATGTCGGCAACGTTTATTTATAGTTTTTTTAATAATGGAAAGGTATACCCAGTTATTGGGTGTCCGGACAGTCAATTTTTATTAGCCATTTGAAAAGGCATGCAATTATTTTGTATTTTTTAGCATAAAGGGTAGAAAATATTGTGAAGAACAAATATTAATGATGATAACCACTATTCAAAACATATTTTTGGCTTAAATAATCCAAAGACAAAAAACAAGACTTCAAATCTGTAAAGTGTCCGGACACCCAAACCCCCATCGTACTTTTGATTGTGATTTCTTTATCTGTTGAATGTACTGCCCTAGATACTGTTCATGTACATGTACAATGTACATTAGCACGAAAACCCAACAGAACTTTTGTTCAATGCAAATTAAACCTCGAAGTCTAATGGCTAAAAAAGCAAGGTTACATTAGACATATAGTATTTAAATGCAGCAAAGTGTTGTGATTGTCCGCATCATGTGTAGTTGTCTAATGGCATCCATCAGGATGTGGCTAGCGAATGCATCCATTAAGAATCTCTCTCAGCTCCAGACAGGAGTCTTTATTAACCTTGGAGTTAAGAAGGCTGACTGACATGCACTTCACACACTAGCTAACAAGCTCTCCGCATCCAGCATGCATCCTGGGGGCCCCTACAGCAGAGTAAGGGGGACGGACACAAGAGTAGGAAGATTGCATCTCGTATGTTATAAAACATCAAATTTTATCTACACTTTGCTCTGTTTTTGGTTCTAAATTTTTCAGTGATTTTCATAAACAGGATATACATGTATGGAGGACAGCATGAATATTAATTGTCTTAGAAAAAAAAGTTTATACAATACATTTTATTCTGGAATTGTGATAAGAAATCAATACTGAGCATTTCACATTTCACTTTTGTCACTCACCCAACATGTTCATGAAATCAAAAGTGACATGTGAAATGCACAGTATTGATTTGTATTTTACATTCATTGCAGATTGGGGAAAACCCACAAAGAGTAAAAAATCCCTTCAATGAAATGCACCCTCAAGATAGTGCATGAAGCTATGTGCTGGGGAAAACCAATGTACACGTATGCACTACTGTGTATGATGCTTTTGGCTTTTGGCAAGGTTAAATTTAAAAAGAATCTTTTCAACCTCGCAATCAAGCTTGCTTATGATTGACACTTATACCGTTATGATTTAGGCTCATCTTATTATAACCTTGCAATCAAGCTTTTCTTGTTTACAATTACATGGACACCTTTTGATGTGTAATTTACCCTTGTCATTATCACCAACCCGCAGGTCCGCGTAAACGCGCTTATTTATCGAGCTCACTTTTTGCCAAATTGTGCGTGACCTCTACTTGACCCGGAAATTATTTTTGAAGATCGGTGCAAGCTTTACTTCGCAAGTAATATCTCGCTTAAAATTTAATGAAAATTTCTTGGAGTTTTCAATTACACTTCAGTTAAGGCCTGAAATTAATAATTATTAAAACATTATTTTGACAATATTATTTTTATTTTTTGTAATTTAATGTTCATTTAGGTTAATATTTTGGACATTTTTTACGTTTTTTACAAATTTCTATCGACCTAATTTTTTGACTTTTTATGAAAAGGCCAAATGAACAAAACATAATGTGAAGCAGTTACTCTCGATCTCTTGAAAAAACCTCACTCATAAAAACTTATTACTAATCGGGTCAGCAGCCAGCACAATGTGCGTGGCTGTCATAAAAGCCGGGTCAAGAATCATCCCTATGCGGAGCAAGCAGCTCAAAGAGGATCGCGGCTTGTGATTGGGTCATCAGCACCTGTTTACGTCACGGATTTCTAGAGTTGTCGTTCCATATGATACCATCTGCTTGATTTATGTCAATGGGATGTTTATCATTCCTTGTTGTGTTTGGCGATTATATAATAAATATAGTTTTGTACTGAAATAACAATTTAACGGGACTTTACTGTTTCATCAGGGGAATTACTGTTGATAAACGCTATCTATAGTTTGGAAATGTTCATTCCCTTATCATTGAAAACTGTGCAAGGTAATGAAATCTCATGCCGGACTTGTGTGTTTTGTTATAATTTTCAAAATAATAAGCAGCACTTTTCAGGGGCCGCGGAGCCGGGGGGCTGAACCCCCCCCCCTCATTTTTTTTCAGCACACGTGTAGTTAACAAAAACGCAAAAGATGACCATAGATTTTGTTAATCTTAGCCTATGTTCGCCCCTCCCACTCCCCACTTCGAACCTCAGTTTTACAAAAACGCTCCGCGCGGCCCGTGCTTTAAATACTTGTAATTAATTGGCCTACCAGAGTTTTACAGTAGTGTTCATATATCGCAAATGTCTATATGTCGCAGTCGTTATTATTTGTATAGTAACTTTGATAGTTATTTTAATTTCACGTCAACTCACAGGGGTCGCTCAGCCGCCCGCCACTCTTGTTAGCAAACGTGTACAAAAAAGGAAAACTGACCAAATAATAATTGTGCTTTTTAGCCTGTTCCGCCCCAACACCCCCCCCCCATCACTTGCGGCTCGATGACCCTCTACTTTTTTTCAAAAACACTCCGCGGCCCCGGAGTCAAGTGACATGTCATTAACCACGACTGCACTCGACGGTTATATGATCATAGGGGTCACACACTGAAGCATTCAAAGATGAATGCGCTCCTTTCTTATTTTGTGCTTTGTTTAATCTGCTGTAATTATATATTAAAAATATGATAAAAAATGAGCTAGTTTTTTGATTTTCAAAAAATTATTTACAGGAGCGGAATCCACTTTATTAAAGGGGGTTGGGGTGGTATGCGAGCGGAGCGAGCGAGGGGGGAGGATGTGGGAGGGGGGTGTCCCCCCTCCCACAGAAGGGAAAAATTTTGAAAATCTGTGTGTGAAAATGGCGTTTTTTTGCATCTAAAACATGGTCCCCGGATTTTTTTTTTTTTTTTTTTTTTTTTTTTTTTTGGGGGGGGGGGGGGGTTGCAACCCCCCCCCTCCCTCTAGATCCGCTTCTGTTTAAATTTCTCTTATTCTCGTAAATCCGAGACCTTAAACTTTGCGTATTCATTCACGTAAAATCATAATTTATCGAAATAATAAAAAAGCTAAATAGGCCTACCTAATGCTGCAGTCACACAGGCACTTACGTTTAGTTACGTTTTTGTTGTTTTATCTTTATTTCATCTTCTATTCCATCACGTCTTATGTATTTCTTTGTTTTATTGGGTAAACGAAATTATCACAATTTTTGCACTGCTGACTATGACAGAAAGGCATCCGTGGGGATCAGCAGAAAAAATAATTTTTGGACGCAACCGAACGTAACTCAACGAAAATATCTGCATGACTGCAGCACAAGTTGTGTTCTTATAAGGTCCCCGAGACCGTAAATGTAAATTATAATGAGACCATATAACCAAATTTAGGGTTTCAGTGAATGCGCCCCCAGTAATCGCAACAGTCATGTTCTAAACCAATTTGCACTAACCCCCATTTGGTCTCATTCAATTCGGTCAAATTCATTTTCATCTACAACCAGCTTATCTAGTTACCCTTTGGTCCAATTACCGATTCAACTATTTAAAACTTTGTCTAATTCCCGTTTCGTCTAATGTCCATTTCGTTATTGAGCTTTGTTTTTTTTCTCCATCTCTTTACATATACATGTATGTCTCTCTTCAGCATCTCTCCACACATCTCCTTTTATCCCATCCTATTCTCTTCAAATGTTCTTCTCACTCAACTTGTATAGAGCTGGATACAAACTTTGCTTTTGTTAGCTGGTGCGGGTATGATGTAAAGATCGTGCCGCCTAAAATAACAAAAAAGAAATGGAAATGCATGTCTATGCTCTTCTCACTTTAACCAAAAAACTACATTACTCTATCTTGCTTTATGGTAACATTCTCACGTTATATGGACACATTTTGGAAATCAATGCTTTTAAATATAATAAGGTCAATTACTCAAGTCATTAGATAAATCTTGTTGTGGTAATTTATTTCAGGCAATTTATCAAAAGCCTGTTCGTCTGGACATGTATATTACGGAACATTAACATTTCGATAAACTTGAAAATATTGTTTTGCGGGCATTATTTAAACAACAATAGACATTTCCTATTTGTCAACACAACTTAAGGAGATGGTGCTTCTCAATTCATGAGACAACTTAGATAATCTTCTGAATGACAATATACATATAGCATTGTGGTAGATATTGAACTTATCTCTAGTCTATTCTCCTGTTATATAGGCTGACGAAGTGGCTGGAGATAAAGCATAATCAATTCGTTGCTTTATTGTAATGCAACTGATAGGTATATTAGCCGCATACAATCTCGGTTCGTGGAGAAAGGCAACATAGTTGATTGCATTGTGTGAGTGACCATCTAATTTTTCCAAGTACTCGCACTGACTATGAGAAGTTATCTCGATCAAACTGGCAATTTTTTTCCGGGGCGGTTTAATTCGATTTTCAGTTCGGTCCCATGTACTGCCGGCAAATTGCATGCGTGCCTCGGGATTTCTGGGAGTTTTTTCTCAGACGGTCAAACTTGGTTTCCTGTCTGATTTCGGGACACAATGATAGGATGTTGGGGGGGCAGGTAGGTGTTTGTTAGCTCAATGTTTGTCTTTTCTTTGAGGAGTTGGTTGAGGGTGGAGTGCCTTTAGATTCTGGTATCGTTTTGATTATGCCATTAAACAGGGTCACGCGCTTTAGTCAGAATGTAATTTATCACACACATCTTAGAGATATTCTACGGGCACCTTATTTGGGTGGTCTAGGAATTGCCGCTTAGTGACAGATTACATTCTCTATAAAAAACTAGGAATACTACTCTTCTGTAGATCGGATTGCACGCGTTAGCAATCTTCTAATCTTAGATTAGATCCCCTAGAAGTGTTCAAGTTTATAGCGCACGGTCCCCGGATCTTAAACACGATCATTTTTCTCTGGTGGTGCTTTCCTTGTAGTTTGCTAAAACATGAGCCTGGGGACCCACAATCATCTGCGATTTGACATTGTAAGAATCATCCAATAGAAGAACTCATACGCTCACTTTTGTTATTAGGTCCTTAATGGTCTTTGATTAATTATGAATCCGGCATTAACTAGAGAGTTATTTATAACTGTATCAACAAAATTAGCAGGCCTATATGGAATTGAAGTATCATGACAAGTAAATAGGAGTTGGATAGTTAAACGAGAATGGCATTATTACCATAATTGATAAGTCACTTGGTTATTTGTTGTTGTTCAGGACTTTTAATCTTTGTTATTGGTAATTATTTTCGTGGTGTCCACTATATTTAATTGATTCTTGTCTCAGCGGCACTATTTCGATATGCATGCTTATCATTAACCCCTAGGAATGAATCTAATGAAGGGGCCCACAATGAAAACCCTTGATTAATTATTTTCTCAAAAAAAGACACTTATTCATTGTATCTAAACCATTTCGATGTAAACAAATGCAATTCACCTTTATTTATTCACTCTTATATAATGTTGTTACTTCTAGGACATATACATTTACATGCCAAAGGTCCCTCTTTGAAATAAGACTTGGATTGTACATTTCTTTTCAAGCTGGTGTTTTTAGTTTTGGTAAATTAAAATATCTGAAACTTTCAAATATTCAGTTACTTTGAAGCTAACGTCGCAGGTGGGGTGCCATTCCAACTCTTAATTTGAAAACGCATTCTTGACTACATGTTAATATCAGAAAGCAAAATTAAAAAAAATCCAAAACAAGACATATAGCCTACAGGGAGTATATGTGACGCTGTGTCCCCCACGAACACCCTCCTAACAAAGCCTGGGTCAAACCGCCCATCCTCTTCTTTCTCTTTATTCTTTTTCTTTCTATGGAGGATTTTCTCTGCTAATCTCAAATCAGCAAGCGCACTCAAAACTGCCAACAATTGGTATGGATATAGAATGAATTATTTATATTATAACATCTATATATATTATTGATATCTGGTTCAGACTTAGTTTGGACAGGTTGGATGTCTAATAAAGATACACAAGTTATCGTAATCAATTATTCATATTAACACAATTTGTATAATAATTTGAAATTGGAATTAATTACAAGCAATGGAATTTTGTGTTTTTTTTTTTTTTTTTTAGCACAAAAGTTTTAGGAAAGAATTATAGGGAAAATAAAGATGGTGCCTGAAAGCACTATATTCAACAATATTTTTGACTTTGATCCTTTCAGATAAAAGTGGGCCTTTATTTTTGTTTATTTTAATTTTTTCTAAATGGAAAGCCTATATGTCAGAGGGACACCCAGATTCACCTCGTGGGTCTCTTTTTTTTCAGCTTTACAATATATTAGTCAATGCTGGGTGCACACGATGTAGAAAATTGGAAAGTTCTCAAACTTGCGGGGGAACCAAAATTCCACATTGATATTTATTTGGGAAGTTTAGAGGATTTAGCTCTTGTCTGTAAGCAAAGTTACTCACTAAGCTTTGGGTGAATTTAATTATATTATTTGATATATTTTATACAAATAACCTTATTTGGGTATTTGCAAAAGATATTTAGCGCCTTGAAGTTTTATCTTTAAGGAAAACATCATATTTATCAGGAGTCCCTAGAGTGCTACCTACCATATCACCCAATAGTGTAAATGTATGAAATTCTTGCTAATGTTAAAGATTTGGGCAAAGGCCACTGATTTGCTTATCTGTTGATATTATCGAGTCTGGGTTGTTTTAGGTTGGGGTATATTTCTAAAATTAAATTTGTCATAGATCTGGCTTGTTCCTCGGGCAGGCAAGATTCCAAAGACAACCGATAACATACATTTACCGGGAATAATTCATTGATACAGTGAATGTGTTAGAAGGTACATCATACAACACCGATTCTGATTTGAGCGCCTGCCTGTAGTATTGTCTCAAAATCTATCAGAATAGGAAAACTGGCAACTTTCTATCATATCTATTCACAGAAACCTCTCAGCATAGGGCAACTAGCTGAATTTGTACTCACATTCACTCAAGGGTTAAGTCTTTGTGAATATACCTGCTGATTCAAAAAAAAATTATAATTTACACCTCTTTATTCCTTTCTTTGGAAAAAATCTAACTTACAAACATTTCGTTTAATGGTCCTATGAGTTTATGGGTTTGTTTCTTTTGACCAGGGCACACTCAAACTAGGAAGGCACCAATCGATCTACACTTATTTCCCCCCTTCATAACACAAAGAAGCAACACTAATGTTCTTTCTATTGGATGACCCCTTAATTAGTCCTTTGTAAACTGCTTCCTGCGGCCAACAAGGGAAATTCTTCCAGGTACGTTCTTCACACCCGTGGTGAAGGCAAGAAGGGGCAAAAAAAGAAATTTGATAAAAATTCACTATTTGCAGCTTTAATTGCAGCTCCCACACCTGGCAGCCTCTAAGTCAATAGCTGGTTTTGTGTTGAAGTGAGATTTCTGTCATCAGATGTATAGAGATTAAAATAATGGTACATGTTTGTTTGGTGTAGGTTAGCTTATCCGCCGAAACACTTCCATGGTCTAGGATGAAATCTCTGCTTGGGATGAATTTTTTTTCTCTTGCGTTAAAGAAGTACCTTGGAGAATTTTCTCCAAGGAAAGTACCAAAAAAGGATAATTAGGTTGAGTAGCATGCTTCTGTTTGAAGCGCACAAAAAGGAGAGTAGTCAGAAGGAAAGGAGTTCCAAGACTAGAGGGACAAATTGTTGGCGTGCTGAGACTGAAGATAGAAGTTCAGTTTCCTTTTCATTGATTTGCATCCACAGCCTCATCAGATCGGGTGTTGTACCTCTCCTACCATCACTGTATCATGGATTTCCGTAAATGTGTATGGTTGTCTTAGTGCTTGCGCACAGTCCATTTTTGTTCCCTTGAAAACAGACTGTTATCCAAGTGCTTCCAAACATGGGAGTCTCAACATGTGGTATGTTTCATGGTTTAGTAACTGGAAATCTGCAACAAAGAAAAAAATAAATAAACATTGAGAAGCGAATCCCTACTATCAAAATATGATGGTCAGTGCTCATTTTCTGTGCACCAGCTTAAAAGTAATGCGGCTGGGTGTCCGGATTAATAAACAAAAATAAAGGCCATTTTTATCTGAGGATCAAGTCAAAAATATTGGTTGAATATAGTGCTTTTCAGCATCCATCTTTATTTTCTATAATTTCTTCTAAAACTTTGTGGCTAAAAAAAAAAAAAAAACTACAAATTCATTGCTTAAATTATGCTTGTAATTCATTCAAATTAGATGGTTAAAATCCTCTGTCCAGACATCCAACCTGTCCAAAACCTGAACAAATATTGATGATAATAAAATCATTCAACATAAATTGTTGGCTTTAATCCTTGATTAAAAGAAAAAAAATCAAAAGAAGAAGAAGAGGCTCACTTTTGTGTAGTGTTCTGGACACCCACCCCCCCCCCATCCTGCTAAGCAATGTCTTTGTTGTATTCTAGTACATTTTAGATTGATGATACGAAGTATTCAAGAACAGATATTTTGGGGCATAATGATCTGAGAAAAAAACACAAAACACAACAAAACAAACAAACAGGCTTCATTTATTTTAAATATCCAGATCGCAACCACCCCCTTAGACTAATAACATTCCATTTGTTATTTTACATGCAGGATTTGTCCATCTTTTACATAAAAGATAGTCTAGATCTGGAACTAGTCTACTACACTAGATCTGATCTAAGTTAGATCTAGTGATCGATCTAGAGTAGATCTAGACTGAGTATCTAGCCTAAATTAGGCCTAGATTCTAAGTTAGAATCTAGACTAAGTCTCTGTTTAATGGATTCAAATACAGATCTAGATTCTATACTCTATACAAATCTAGAGGCCAACATTGTTGTCAAACAACATTGCATTGAGAACAACCGACTCAGTCCAACATGATTTGAAGTACATGGGACCGAGACTGAAAATCGAACGACATACCGGCAATCACCCCCAAGCGGTGTTAAAAATTAGATTTTCCCTGCTTTTTAGCAAAATATCGTGTTTTCTCGGTGCAATAGAAGAAAAATACAAAACTTTATTCCAAAATTAATCTAAGTTGTCTTCAAAAGGCCCTTAGTTTTTCGTAGCAATGGAAGCGCAAATTTGAGTTCTATCAGAAAATGTTTATGTCGTATGACGACGATTACTAATCGGGTCAGCAGCCAGCAACTTTTCGAACGTTGCGAAAACGAACAAAAAGAGGCGTACACTCAAATCATGCACTCTATTTCAACAATATTCATTAAAATGACATTTAAAACCTTTTTTAGAACTTAAATAACCAGCACATCTACTCACCCCAACATTTTGACAACTGGACATCATATTTTCCGCTGCGATCGATTAAAATATGTGCGAAATTGCTCTCGCAGGTCGCGAGAGGGGCCTGAGTGCGCTTAAACCGGTGACCTAGATCTCGATAAAAATCGCGGTTTTGCTCTGATTTGGAGGGGGCTGCGGATTGGTTGTTATCCGTCTTCTCTGTGCATCTTTTTATGCCTCCGCCACCGAAGGTGGTGCCGGAGGCATCATGTTTTCGGGTTGTCCGTCCGTCCGTACGTACGTCCGTCCGTCCGTCCGTCCGTCCGTCCGTCCCGTTTGCTCGTTATCGCGATATCTCAAGAACCACTTGAGATATTAACTTCAAACTTAGGGATAGTATTTATTACCATAGGAAGATGATCTGATTAGATTTTGGAGTATGTAGGTCAAAGGTCAAGGGTCACAGAGGTCAAATTGTGAAATTCCATGTATTAAGCTCGTTATCGCGTTATCTCAAGAACCACATGAGATATCAACTTCAAACTTGGGGATGGTATGTATCACCATAGGAAGATGATCTGATTAGATTTTGGAGTATGTAGGTCAAAGGTCAAGGGTCACAGAGGTCAAATTGTGAAATTTCATGTATTGTGTTAGTTATCGCCATATGAAGACGATCTTATTATATTTTGGAGTGTGTAGGTCAAAAATTTAATAGGGACTATGATCTAATAAGGTTTGGGGTCACAAGGTCAAAGGTCAAGGTCAAAGATGTCTTTGTATAAAGGAAAATCAATAGATGAATGTGCTGTATATTTCTGATCTGGCAATGGCGGAGGCATAAATTTCGACCGTGCGCGGTCAAGGATTCATCTTGTTTTTTTTAAGATAAGATATGATTATTTATAGGCTTATAATACTGTCCTCACCATCTTCATCATCATTAATACATCTCCATTCTAAAAAATAAAATGGTTGAAAGGGGTAAATCACCGGCCCTTTAATTTAAAGGGCTGAAGAATTATGTTTCCGAAAAGGGTTGCAAAGGCTACCCCTTTCCACAATTCTTTATTTTTTAGAGTGGGTATACTAATACATGTAACTTCAGCAGTACTCACACAACATTAAACTACATTAAAAAAAAAAAAAGATTTAAACATATCTACAATGTACATGTAGTCTTCCCATTCTCTCAATTGATTTGCTCAACATTTCTAGGTGACTTTCTGTGAAGAGCTGTTTAATTGTCAGTGGAAGGCTGAGAGTTGTACATTTTGGTCAAACTTTGAGTGTGCTAATCAGTCCTCTTTGAAAGCACTCAACTTCAAGAAACATGTCCAAGTTGACTTGACTTTGAGCCCTGAGGGTAGGATTATTCAAGGGTGTGGAAAGTACAACTTGTTTAGATTACTTTTCAGAATTTGCATCTTGTAGAAAATTGTGCTTGAAGAAAGTTTTCTGGAATGGTGACACAGAGCTCTAGTACATGTACATGTACATGTAGCTGGCTGAATATTCCTGAAAAACCCCTTATAAATACATGTAGGCCTACATGTATAAAAACAAAAACCCAACAATTTTTCTCTAAACAGTTTACCAAATTTGCATCTTATCCAAAAACAATAGCATCTTATTTGTGTCATATCATATTTTTAATATTTTTATTTGTCATATCATTTTTTGTTTGTTTGTGTTGTTTTTCTTTTAAAATACACTTTGGTTATGATCCTGTCCTAATCAAACACAGCTTTCTATGTTTGGCACATGAAGTGGTGAAGTACATAGCTTTCTTAAAAATGCAGTCCTACAATGTACATGTATGTACCAGCCTTTCAGAGGACATGAATCTGAAATCAACATGTACATTTTAATAACCAGATTATACTCTGCATCAGTTCATCCTCCCTCGTTCTTTTCCAACCACTACCTGTCTCCTCCATGCATTTACTGGAAGCACACCAAGTTATGTTGAGGCACACTGAGGTACATGTATCCATCTACTGCACTACAGTATACAGGTGTACATTTTCATTTCATGCTTTTCCATTTTGCAATTGATCCTATATGTACTATCCTCAAGCTCAGTTTGATCAGGAAAATGATCAACTTGCAATATGCAGTTGAACTATTACTTAGATAATATGTCATATTCATGCACTTGTAAATGATTTGACTGGAGAAGGAGTTTTTAATTTTATGATCAAATTTCGGAATATTGAAATTAAATATTTATTTTTGCAGGATTTTTTTTTTTTTTTTGGGGGGGGGGGGAGGGGGTGGTGGTGGGGATATGTATAGTTCTCAGAGGAATTGAGCAATTCAAGTAGATATTATTGAACATAATCCTGGGTCATTTTTTTTCTTATCTACCTATTAACCATCCACAATGGGCAGCTTTTGTTTCACTTTGAAATAAATGGATATAGGCCTATATGTATACAAATGTTTTGTTTTTTATACTAATTTTTATCCTGTTTTTGCAATAAAGTAAAATATGAAACTCCTTTGGATTTCAAGATAAAGTAACGGCATGAACCCTATTATAGAACGGTAACAGCAACCAGATCATGGAGTTCAATTAATTTCACTTTCTCAGAAAATTGACAAATTGCCATGGGAGTTCTCTTGGAATTATCTCACAGCTATGTCATGTACATGTATCTAGAGATAATATTATTGGGCGTTCACCATGTACCTGTCGAGCTGCACAGATGCAATTAAGCATCCAGAGTGAATTTTATGGTCTGTCCCATCTCTTGTTATTTTTGAGTACACGCTATTTAGCTGGAACTTTTCTTTTTGCCGTAGGATGTTTTTCTGCATGGCTTGTTGGCTTGCTTTCCAAGAGAACAAGTTTTTTTTTTCCCTGTCCACACTTCTTCCCTCCACCATCATTGTATTTTAAAGGGAGAGACCTGTAGAAACAGCAATTAAATGTATGGTAAAGTTCGAGTTTGATTGATGTTCGTATAAAGATAAACTGTAGCGAACTGTCTTTAACTGGCATATTAATGAAGAGGGATCCTTATTTTATAAGGAAAGTGCATTTGTGTGGGAAAGGTGAGCTTTAAAATTCTTTTCAATTATATTTCTGAAGAATAGTTATGAAATGTACATGTACATGAGCAATTCCACGGTAACTGACGTTAAAAAAAACACAACCATTTCTATTTTATTGTTTGTACTGCAATTACATGTACATAAACAAGAATACACAGGTTTTCAAATTACATGTAATACAGCTATAAGTTAAAGGTAGTGAAGGAATCATGAAAAAAATTTCACCCAACTGCATTTGCTATTAAACGGCAAGCAAAAACGTGTCGGTAACTGACGTTACAAACAAATGTAATGTCAGTTACTGATGCATTCTTGCTTGCCTTTTCACACAAAGTGGAGTTTTGGTGGATTTTTTTTGCACAATTCCTTCTCTATCAGCAACTTATAAAGCTGTATTAATTTGAAAACCAATGTATTCTTATTTATGTAACTACAGTACAAACAATTTAGATATGGTTGTGTTTTTGTAACGTCAGTTGTACTGTGGAATTGCCCACATGTAGATGTGCCAAGCTGGCCAAAAACCCATCTGAAAGCAAACAAATTTCAGGTTTTTCCAGGCACTATTTAGATTGCAAGTTCAAAGAGATATTTTAAGCAATTGGATGGACGGGTTACACTAATTTTAATTTTTATTTATTAATTAATTTTTTTTTTTTTTTTTGGGGGGGGGGGATGGGGAATCTGAGTATATTTTCTTTTGTTGTCGCTGTACATGTACATGTACATGTACATAAACATAGCAAAAATAGACCCTACATGTGTGTACATATTATACTGTAGTAGCTCCAAAGGGAGTAATTTACAAGGGCTAGGCCTATATTGTTTGATAAAAATAATTAATTTGATATTTTAGGGAACTATACATGTACATGTACACGTACATTTATTGTTTTTAGTCCAGTGATACATTATCTACCCTTGATCAGCCCTTGACTGCCAGGATTACTCTACCTTTCACGACCTTCAACAACCTTGAACTGTCTTGTGTTTTATTTGATGTCTGAAACTCAAAGTCAATACAGCTGGAACTGACTGGTTTATAATGGGGCAAGTCCACGCTATTCGTTCCCGAGATGGTGATTTTTCGACTTTTTGACCTTTTTTGTGTCAAGTGTGTCAGTGGGTTTGTAAAGTTATACATAATGTGTCATATATCACCATAAAGGGTATGAAATGAACTTAATGCAAATGAGGTCAAAAATTCACTTCAATGTCATATGACGTCACAAGGCTCAGTAATATTCATGAAAAAATATATAAAATGCATTAAAAATGCTATTTTCAACCATTTAAAAAAGAGGTTTGTCATAGGAGTACAATTGTCTGTTTTTATATTTTCTTGGCTAACTCTGTTGAAAATATCACGAACCTAGCACGTAGCTTTCCATATTTTTAGACTTAAAATATTCAGGTCTCAGAAATAGTCTCACAAAAGTTACTGAGCTGATGTAAAATCATACATTTTTATTACCCATCCTCCCACCTTTAGAAATGAAACAAAATGAGTTTTTCTTACATTTGTGTTTTGTATTATGTTTCTTTTGTTTTATCAAATAGATCTTTTAACAAAAGATGTTGCTAGGCCTTGGCTACACCAATTGTTTAATAAAAAATATTACAGGGAATAATTGTCCCGTTTGTTACTGTCCCGTTTGTTACCTGACATAGTTTTTAAAACTTGAACTTTGCCAGAAAACTCGAAGTTATATTAACGTTAAAATCTGTCCTTACAATATTTATTACATGTTTAAGAGGATATGACTCTGCATATTAAGATCTGCCTTTTAAATTCAGAGTAATGTGTGAACAAAGTCAAAATTTGACAACATCATTTTTTTGCGGTCCCGATTGTTACCGACGAATAAATGATCATAAATTAATTATGAATTGAGTTATTACAACTATTTTTTATGCTTGTGTTGAACATTCTTATTACCTTCAGGAATATACCAAAGGATTGAGATTTCATTTAAGATTTTTCAAACAAGCTCTATTTTTGGCTCTGAATGTCCCGTTTGTTACCGCGCAAAATAGCTTGGACTTGCCCAATGTACATGTCCATGTACATTGTAGGCTTTATACATGTACATGCTAGTCAGATTGGTCCCGTTGGGATCTCCCAGAGTATACAGGGCTGTATACCCACAACATAGAATGAATTAACACTATTTTCATTCTACATTTGATAGCAATTTAAAAGAGAGGAAGAAAAAAAATGGTACATACATGTAGTAGATAAACAAATGTTCCTATTAAACTTGTATGTGAAGCATTTCAACAATTGAATTGCACATGCTCAAGATAATACCATTCGTACAAATGTTTGTCTACGTAGACCTACATGTAATGTATATTACATCCTTTGTGTGAATACATGTAGTTCAATAATCAATACTTTGTGTACATGTACAGTCTACATTCTGCTGAATGACCCACATGCACATAACCCTGCTGTACAGCTGTATACAAAATAATAATCTATTAGTTTGGTATTAACAATAGGTTCTAGCGCAATGTGACCTTGTCGAAGGGCATGGTTTTGCAGACCTCTGATTCAAAAGCATGCTGGAAGCTGTGCCATTATTCCATTAAACTGTCTGCGCTAGAGACGATCAATACACCAATGCCATGCAAACCTTTTTGTGACCTATAAAAACTGAGTAGCATCAATGATGTGCAGTGTATTGGTTTGCTAGCGGGATGGTGGTCATGGATGGTTGAACAGGGGTTGGGCAATGGTGGCGGTCTCTCTGTTTACAATACAAATGTATGAATGTGAGGGAGTCCGCTGCACACTGGTAATCATGTGCAGTTGAAGTAATGAGATCATAGTTGTTGCATCTAATAATCAACTCATAAATCATAATTTTATTAAACTTCATGACATCCTCCCCTATCTAATGGATAACACTCTCCCCTATCTAATGGATAACACTGTCAATATCTTCATAATTCATGCTAATGATAGTGTTACAACTGTCCACATATTGACATCACATGTCTGCCATTTTTTTTATCACGCCAGTTTCTGGGGGAAACCATTGTATTTTAGTTAACATGAGATTCCTATCCACAGTTGAGACTATTTTTCCTCAGATTCATCTCTCCATAAATGTATGTACTCCAAATTATTGATTAGATGTTGAACTCACTTGGATTAAAGGGGTTTAATATAGGAAATGAGTCACTGTTATCTCTCTTCCATTGTACAGTGGAGGAATCGCAGTCTAGTGATCTTTTATAGTCCAGACGTGAAACCTTCTTGTGAAATTGCATACTTTGTAGGGCTTTAATGCTCTGCTTCAGCCCTACATTTTACATGTGTACATGCATATTGTTGTTCTTACACAGGAAGTTCTTTTATATGAAAAACAAAATTATCAGTTTTCATAAACATCAAGTTACCTTAAAAAAAGATATTTCTTCCACTATTTCCAGATCTCCATTTTACCTGACGATATGCCTGCCTAGAGGGCGCTAACTCAAAATGGAGGACGGCAGCGGCCAGAGAGTCGCTGATTACTTTGTGGTGGCCGGTTTGACGGAGACGTCGTGGCCCCTGGATGAGGATTTCTTGGGTGAAGGACCCCGTAAACCACCGAAGAATCTCGCCCCGATCATCGATATAGCAGTCATTATCAAGAGCCAAGGAGAAAAGGTACATTCTAACAACCCTCAAAATCTATTTACATCTAACGCAACGGTTTGATTGCAATTGACAGAACAATTCTAATTGGTTAATACTTGTCTTTTGAACAAAATGTTCATAATCATGATTCGCCATTGCAATTTTGCGATTAAAATCAAACCTTTAGGGTACGGGTCTTGATCTTTTAATAATGTTTACCCCTTCAAATGTATGAAGAAAAAGAGAGAGAGAAAAGGAATCCAAACATGTATAATATAGCCCTGGGCTATGCTTTTTCAAAATCCTTCCAAAAGTAAAATTAATTGTTTCTCAAACTAGTGAATATGTTGTTTGCAATTAAATTTTTAATGAGCATCTTTTTCTGAAATTGACGAACCCTGTACACTGCAAAATCATTCGTGGGACAATTGGTCAGTGCTTTACAGTACAATGTACATGTATGTAGGCCTACATATCTTTTTAGAAAAAAACAACAAGTCAATAAAATTGGGCAGATCATTTTTCTTTGCAAATTCAGTTACAAAAAAATGTAGACTCTGCAAAATTTGCTTTGTTTTGTTGCCGGAACTGGTAATTTCCATCCCATTACCAACTTATTGTACATGTACATGGTATGTGTAATTCCCTTGTTTACACTTTGATTAGACTTCAAGTATGTACAGGTACTGCCTTCATGCATGTACTCATACAATAAGACTACATGTACTCATGTTGTAGTATTATGAGTCAGCGTTTGTTTGATATGAGTGGGCATGGGATGGGAAGGGGATTATAGGCCGACCAAGATATCATTTTCTTTTATTTTCCAAGGCACTATTTTCTGTATTTGTATGGAACGTGTCAATAACAGTATCAAAATGATTCATGAAATAAACATGGTAATGTACACATACATATACATATCCTCATGTACTTTATGACCCGATGACATAACGGTTGAATAATAGCTTCTATCACGAATCAATGCATTTTAGAAAATGAAATCAAAGCCTATAATCATGTCAACTTCAATCCTCAAGTAGAGGCCTCCGTGAAGAAGAAAAAAAATAATTGGCGCAGCTACATGTACCCTACTTAAAGTTCTAATAAAGTTTAGTGAATAAATAAATTAATAGATAAATTAATAAATAGATAAATAAGTGCACAAGTATGCAAATGTTGATGTATATTATAATAACATGATTGTATTGATTGCTCCTATGTAGGTACCAGCGGGATTCACTTGTGTTGAGACCACACCCAGTGGTTTACCAGCTGATCTAAACCATGGAAGTATAGCAAGCCCTTCTATCTTTATCTGTGTGCGCAGGGGATATGAAAAACCTCCTCTCACAGATATTGGGTAAGTTGAGATCTTTAAAGCCCTAATCCGCCATCACATTGAATTATTAGAAAATATAGAAAGTCCCTTGTGTTTGCTCAGTGGATAGAGCGTCCACCTCATAATCAAGAGGTCGTGAGTTCTATCTTTCTTTCATTCTAGCCATTCAATCTTTATCTGTATGTGTAGAGGATATGAAAAACCTCCTCTCACCGATATTGGGTAAGTTTAGATGTCTAATACCCTTATGCGCAATCACATTGAATTATTAGAAGGTAGAAAGGCACCTATTGGTGATGGTATTTCACTTGCCATGAGACAGGTTTGCAACTAGTTTGGGATGGGTTGAGACGGGTTTGAGACGGTTTTGAGACTAGTTGCGGAGACGTCTTGGAGACGTCCCAAAGATGTCTCCTGAGTCTCTGCGACGTTTCGCAAGTTGTGGGAAATTGGAACATGCTTTTCTGTTTCTCCAAGACGTCTGCGCGACGGAAAAAATTATCGAAGACATCTGTGAATGTCCCAGTTGCAGCGACGTCTCCATGAAGTGAGATGGCAACCAAATTCTTTTTTAAATTTCTACGAAGAAACAAAAAGAATAGTTGAAATACGTACAATATATTCAATTTGGAAATGATAAACACAAATTGCCTCACCACCCAACCCCCCCCCCCCCCCCCCCCAAAAAAAGAAAGAAAATTAAATAAAATAAAAAACCTATAAAATAAAAACTCAATGATATCAGTATCGTATTATCTTATTTCCCTATCAGGATTTTGTATGAGGGTAAGGAGAGGGTGATGCCTGGGTGTGAGATAGTAAGCCACACCCCTAACGGACACCCGGCCAATGTTAGCAACCGAATCGGGGTTAACAACCAGAGGGCTTACATCACATACCGACGAGCTTCTGAGAATGCGCCTCATAACTCACTGGCTGTTATAGACATCTGTGTGATCCTCATGAACAAAGTAAGTCCGAGTTCCTGGCTACAGGAGTTACTTTAACAGAAACAGAAACAGAAGTCAAAGGAATAATTTTTTTCCCCCCCATTTTTCAAGTAATTCTGATCAATGAAAACTTCATGTCAGAAAGTAAGGAGTTAATCCATTTTGAATCGTTTCAATTCATCAAATTGTACAAACTGGTTGTCTCTTCCAACCTGTGATCATTTTAGGTGCTAAAACATACATGTAGGGGTTTTCTAGTGTTTTAGAAAGGAATGAAGCGATAATGATTTGAAAGGGTCGTTGCAATTAGCATATGTTTCCTACATGTACGTCTCCAAGACTAGCACCACAAGATTCAATGTAGGACTACTGTAGGTAGATACATTAATTTAATTACTTGCTGTAAATAAAGAAATCAGTGCTACATAATCACACATATTATACCCATATATTTTACATGTACATGTAAGACAAGACTGACACATGAAGTTTAATAATTGTCAAGATTTAAAAAACTTTAAAAAGTTGTTTACAAACACTTCATATTTCCTGTGTGGTAGATGAGGTGATACGTGTGAGAGCCTCTCGTCCTACTTTTCACTTCCTGGCTTAGTATAACATTATTTGAGTTTAGGAATGTAATTTCACCCATTGACTTATATCCAAGTTATGAAAAGAAATGTGTTCTTCATATGCAATGCTGAGTGATTTAAAACTTTGAGAAGATGCACACATGCACATGTACATTTGTATGTACATTGTACATGTATGACTTTTCGATAGTCATGTCTTGAAATATCATCAGGTTATATGTTTTGATTATGGGTGACTTGGCTTGGGAAAAAAAATTAAGAGGAAAGGGAATTTCAGTTTTTACATCATCCAATTCGTCTTCCTGTAGCTTGGGGCAAGAGAAAGTGCACAATCAATATTAAACATTCTGTGTGCATTGCAGTAAAAGATTGATTTGGAATCCAATAAATATCAAATGCCTTCTGATGCTGGTTGCATAATTCAGTATTGTGGTTTTAAAATCCAACTAAAACTCAGCCTTGAATTTCTTTATTGCTTTGTTTTCTTTTGCGGTTCCTAAATTCAATGAACACAAGAAAATTCTTCTATTCTACTGGTTGATTAGATAGTTGCAAACCACAGTTTCTAAAAAGTACAAATTTAAAAGTTAAAATATGCTTTGATGTACACAAGTAAATTGTTAGTTCATGCCAGAACTACATGTACACAGATAATTTTAAAGATTATTTCCAGTATTTTTGGAAATTGGGTGTGACAGAGGGAATTCATCATTGAATTAACAAGTAAGAGTGCAAAAAATTAAAACCATGTGTAGATTGACTCCTAAAATGTAGAGATTTTAAAAGGGCAGGGCATTAGACCTTAAATTAAATTGTGAGCCTGGCGTCTAAAAGTGCATTTTCTTCTCTGCTATTTTCCTATTGTTGATCTTGAGGATATTATGGGTTGTTTATAAATTTCATACCTCACGATCTCTGGCATACTGTAACTAATTACACATATCCTTGATTACCTTGGCATCAAAACAAAAACGGGGTCAGATGAAAAAATAAAGGAAAACTGCACAATAAATTGGCATGGAATCAAGGAGTCCAAAAGGTTGTTTTCATGCCGTGTCATTTGACACATTTCCTCGTGCTATGATTTTAATATCTAAATTATTAAATGTACTTGACTAGGAAGAAAGGACTGGCTCAACATTGAACATTGTATTTGCCCAAGAGGAGAAATATTGGAGGCAGTCTTTTCTACGATGTAGGGAAGTTCATGCTGGAATGAGATTTATGTAATAAGAAATGGGTCTGCGAACATTCAGAAAAATATTTACTGGTAATAAAAAAAAGATAAGTACAATTCTCTTGATTTGGGGGCATTGCTTTAAAAATTGGTAGCATTAAATAATGATTTGCTTCAACATGAATTTTTTCCTTTAAAGGTAGTGTCAGCCTTTTTCACAAATTGCGAAAATTAATGCAACTTGGCATAACTTTAGAATATGATCAACCTATACTGTCTATTCAATCTTACTGTCATAGGTTGCCTAGATCAGTAATATGAAACGAAAATCTGACTACCAATCTAGACCAGCTCTCAATCAACATTGTTGATATTACAGCGCGTGCAGAATGGACCACATACAGCAATATACACACGGCGCATCAGCGTGCATTACTCTCTGCGTGAACGGTCAGTGGTTCGCACCGTACGGTATATTTTTCGAGGTTCGAAAAAATAGGAATGAATTTTGATAATCGCAATATAATGACAAACATACACATTTGAGCTTAATCATGTTGTGGGAAGATATAGTCATTGGTATACTACTATATCCTCTCAAAAACTAGAAATTTAATATTTTTGCCTGCAAAAGGCTGACACTACCTTTAAGATGGCAACATCATCGTGAAACAATGCCCTGGCATTGCATGGTTGTGCCAAAGTTGTTTCTTATTTCTACATTACCTAGCAACACAGACAAAGTCACATGACTTAATGCATACTTGTGAAGTGTCAAAACGATCATGGCATGAAGACAGTGGCGCATCCAGGCGGGAGCCCAGGGGACCTGTGCCCCCCTATAATTTGAAAACCGCCCATTGACTGTGTTCATGTACATGTATGTTAACCCTATCAAGACCAAGGTATTTTGATGGTTCATAGGCCCAAGGGGGGGGGGGCACATTGTGCCCCCCCTCCATAATTTTTTCATTATTTGACCGATCACTTTCATATTTAGCATGACGATAGAGCAACTCAAGCTTTACAACTTGGTACAACAAAAATTTCTCAAGGTCACCATATGGGGGCACTATTTACAATTAAATAAAGAAATACATAGAAAAACGCACAGAATCATTTTGACTCTCTAAAATCACAGTTTGATGATTGAGATTGGTTCAAATATGTTTTATGATTCATTCATTGTTTATTTATCTATTTAAAATGTCCAAAGTTGCCAAATGGGGGCGCTTTATTCTCTGAAATCAGAAAAATGCAATTTTGCCACTAGAGGGCGCTTCAGGTAACTAACTAAAATAATCTAATTTTAATAGTTTTTGTACTAATTTTCATTGTTTAGGTATGCAAAGTGATTATACAATAAGAAATAATCATATTCTGTGAATTTCAAGGGATAGATTAATTCAAAAGATTAGAAATGTGAAAAGATTGATATTTCAATATTTTCTTTTATATCTATTGTTTTGGCGCCATTTCGCACATGAAACGTAATAAAAACAAAAGGAGAAGAGTGGTATTCAGTTTAGAATGTTATTCCAATTCAATTTGAATAAAGAAACCTCCATAATATTGTTTAAAACAATGGATATCGAAAATTATCAAAAAATGGAGAAACATGGTTACCAATTTTTGGTTGCCATGGCAACACGGAACATCATACCCCCGCAAAATATGTATCAAAATGTTCGTGAATAAATTTTAGGAAAAGTCACCAAGTTTGTTGGAAAAAGATCCAAGCGTATAGAAATGGCGTATAAAAGTTTGGTAGGGGGGGGGCACATTGTGCCCCCCCCCTTGGTCTTGATAGGGTTAAGATTCGAAATTTCAGTGGTGTCCCCTTCCCCTATGAGGCCTGGGTCCCCCCCCCCCCCCCCCCCCCCCCATCCTCCTATTTGAAAATCCTGGATCCGGCGCTGAGAGGAAGAGCAGGGGGTAATTTGATTCATGTCACTGTCAGGCTTGAAAGCATCTGTGCATCAGTTGTCTCATCCAATTCCAATTTCTTTGATGGGAACTTAAAGGGACTGATCCGCTTCATGTGCGCACTGCATTATGTTTCCAATGCAGTGCAGAGTTTGTGACTATTAAACAGGATTCCCATAATAATCATATTACTTGGGTCTATGGGACACACACATTCCGCAACTTAAATATAAAATACCATACTCAAATTTTATTTGGCAGCTCCATCCATCAAAGTACATATGTAGGCGTACTAGCTCTAGCACATTTATTGTAGAAACATTTTTAAAACTTATACCAATGAAGGCCCGATATATTTGAGCAAAATTCAATAAAGGCCTACATATAAAATCAATCACATGAGCTCCATAACACCAAGGTTTGTGATCAATCGCAAAACAGCATTGTCGGTTGGTGCATGTGCTCTTTGTTCAAAGACTGGCAAGCTAAAACCAATCAGAGTATCACAAAATTTGTGTTACGGAGCCCTTGAAGGCATAAAAGGCAAATGAAATGGAATACATGTAGCTTTATTTTGTTAGTATTAAAGATGATTTGAGAAGAAAAAAAATGAAGCAGAACTGTCAACAGCTGGCTAAGTTTCTTGAAATGCACTTATACATGTAATATCCCACCATTTAAAAAAAATGTACTTGTGAAACATGAACATTTAAATTTTAGTATACATAGGCCTACATCAATACATTCATGTCACGTTTATAATGACATCCTGTCAAGGATATTGAGGAGTTGGGTGCTTAAAAATATGCACGAACATACTCCATAGAAAATGCCACTTCATCCACTGTTTCTTCCAGGTGACATATCCAAGTGAATATAATGTAATTCATGGAGTGCAGGCCTGAGCTAAATTTAGATTTATCTAGATGTGCGCAAGGATGATTTCTAACTCATCCTGCCAATCTGAACATTTTATGGTTTTCACCAGCTGGGGACCTGTATAGTTCAGACAGAAACATCAAGAGATTAGGTTGACAGATGTGTTTAATAGATGCATATTGTTCCCACATTAATAATGTTGTTTTGAAATATACATGTATGTAGGCCTACTGGGTATGTGGTTGTCTCATGCAACTATAATGTAGAGCCAATCATGAGTTCTATTATACATGTATATAAAAAGCTGCAGAATTTTAAGAATATCTTCTTTTTTTTTAAATAAAAAAAAACATACTTGCACAGTAAACTACAATAACTTTTATTTATAATTTTCATATGAGTCAGAATATATATTGTGCAACACAACTTGCTTTATGAAACTATCAGACTGGATAATTCTTGATTAATCTAATTCAGTGATTAATCTAGTAGGCCTACACATAATCTCATATCAAAATTGCAGGATAATTTTGTGCTCGTTCATGCAGCTCCATGTGCACACAGAACATTGTATTGACACACATAGGAAATCGTGTTCAGAGGAACGTTTGTCGTTTTACATGGAGTCATATGTCAATAATCCTTGGACCAAAGTCTGGAATATATTACTCTTTAGAGGTGATGATGCATCATGAAGCAAACACTTGAATGATCATTCCACTCTGCCAGGCCAGACCAGGCCGGAAGGATTATTTCCTTTCATTTCTCAGCCAGTTTCATGCAGAACTAACTTGTAATTTATCCAGTCACTTGTCAATTTCGTCATAACCATCACATCAAATCACAATTGAGGATACTACATGTACATGTATGAACTGTAGTTCATTTTAAGGTTGAGATTGGGCCTTTATTTTCAGTAAAAGATGTACATGTATATTTACTGTACTGTGGAAAACATGTTTCTTTGGTTAATGTAAATTGTGTTATCATCGTGAAACCTGGTTAAGATGGACTGATACATGTACATGTAGTTTTAAAAAACCACATAATTCATGACATACATGAACATGTACATACTTGCTGTCATTTATTTTAATAATTGAGTGTCTTATTCCTATTAACACCCATCTACACCTGGATGGGGAGAAGCAATACAGATAAAATGCCTCCCCCAAACTAGGAGAGAAGTGCTGTGCCGGGGATTGAACCCACATTCTTTGCATCATCAGTCAAGTGTAGACCTCAAGTAGGCCTACATAGCCTTGCTGGTTTGTCCTCCCAAGAAGAAGCCTGAGAGCTGCCAAGTGAATAATATCCTATTGTTACCATGTTGATTCAGTCTAGCCAATCACAAATCTCAAGAGTATTAATCTTTACAATGTGTTTGGGGTATGACTCACTATAAAGCAAGCCATTGAACGATATTATCCTGTGTGCATGCACTCTATGCCAGATGCTCATTCGTTTCAAAAGATTTTCATTTCATACTGGATTTTTCGTTTGAAAGAACACTTCGCTTGCGGCATGTGAGTGGGTGAACCATTCAGGAAGAAATAATGAATTTTACAGAAAAGGCAGATCAGTAAAATGTATGTGAAGGCCAATTGCCCCAAGATACATTCATAATTTCTGCACAATAATCTTAGTGTAGCAAACATACACAAATGTTGGCTACGAATAATGAAAAAAAGCTACTTTCTGCTCATAACAACAATATTCACACGGCTTCAATAATAGAAATATTATAATGCAGTATAATTGTACTTCAATATCTTTCCTAGATGCTTTAAAATCAAGTTGTAAAAATAATTACAGTATCAGTGCATTAACCAGTGACTGATGCAATAAATAGAGGAACACATTCAATAGAACAGCATACATTAAACCTCCTTGATAAACCTACATGTACATGTAGTCATTGATTGTTTGATTACGTGGTGCATGTCAGCCTACAGGCTACAGTGTATAATAATAATAATAATAATGGTATTAATAACGCATTTACAGTATATATCGCCATCTGTCTAGTTTAACTGTTCCAAGTTGCATTGTAACTGTTCAAAAACAAAAAAATGGAACTATAGGAAAAATACAGAACTGAGCGCAGAATCTTGATGAGCAAATTGTGCGACACTCCTGCTCTCAGAATGGGTATAAATCCAATAGATTGGCATCAATCTAATTTCAATCACGGACCGTTTCCAAACTGATATATTGCCTTCATGCCTACAAAGTACCTCTGGGTTTCACCCCTACTCAAGTTCAGTATCGAAACCTGAGCTGATGGCCTATAAATTTGATTGGGTTGGACCCTCAAAAGGTCATAGGGTGTCCTTTGATGGTTGTCTGTATTTGTCCCAGAGAACATGATCTGTGCACTCTTTCACCGTGTGCACTTCTACATTTGTGGCAAGCTGTTATCACATGTTTAAAACAATCATAAGAATACTGTAATTTCTGTAACGAAATTATTGACTTTCACAAAATGCTCAAGGTCCTTTTACAACATAAAAAGATTTAGACTTAATAAAAAAATAGAAATAACAAAAGATGAAAATAATAAAAAACGAAAACAAAACATAACAAAATGAATGTGATTTTCTGTTTGCAGGTGATTGTGCATACATTTTGTACATTATCCTAAAGATACACATACATGTAGGACTATATGGAGATTATTTCACATACATTCTACATTTTTTGGGCTGTTTATTCCCCCCCCCCCCAAAAAAAAAAAAAAAAAAAAAAAAAAATTCCATTTAAATATCCATACATTGATAATGCTTATACTTGGCAGATACAATGTGAAATTTTGTGAAAGACTTGAACCCTAATCTTATGCTACAGTCACACAGACACTTACGTTGAGTTACGTCCGGTTGCGTCCAAAAATTATTTTCTTTCTGCTCTATTATTTCTTATGTATTTCTTTGTTTTACTGAATGAACGAAATTATCATTATTTCCACTTCTGACTATGACGGGAAGGCATCCGTGGGGATCCGCAGAAAAGAAAATCATTTTTGGACGCAACGGGACGTAACTATACTGTAACTAACTATACGTAAAACTAAATATACGTAACTAACTGTGTGACTGTAGCATTACATACAAATGTACTTTGTATGTTGTTCTGGATGGGAATTGGATACAAGAGTAACCAGCAACTAACATGGAGAGCAGGTCATCATCTTATGTTACATCTCATGCTCTTGTGCTGGGGCTACAACAAGCCAGGATTACTACCAATACAGTCGTGTCTCGCTGCAGTTTGTTGTCATTTATTGTCATTTGATACGACCATAAAGATCATGTGTCAAAACATTGGGTATATCGTCTCCCTATTTTGGCTGCTTGCCTTGCTCAGTGAAGCAAATTACGTTACCAGTATACATGTAGCAACAAAATGATCATTTGATTGGAATTGTTTGCAATACAGTGTAGGATACTGAAAACATGGAAGTCAAACACTCTTACGAAAAGTATGGTACACATGTACATGTACTGTGGCTGTAAGATAATCTTGAGCGCTCACTTCATCCCATCAAGAAAATCTACCCCTCATTTAATATGTTCTCAAGAGCACTGTTAACATAATGCAGTCCTATTTTTAGCGTGCTATAAAAGAAGTAGGGCTGGAATTCTATCTTCTTGTAGTGCGATCCTCTTGATGCAAGGAATTGGAACAGATTTATTTTGAAAGACCTTTTCCCTTGTTGAGATCTACATGTATGAAAAAATTGGAGCATGCAGCTAAGTAATATGAATAGAACAGTTGATTCTTGTCATAGAAAGCTTTTCACTTGTTTCAAATTGATCCATACGGTATGAAAAATAAATATCTAGAGAAGAAGAAATCATCTTTGAACTTGTATGAAAGTTGAAAAAAATTAATGGAAAGATAAATTTTCTTGAAGATTTCATCATTTTAGACACTGTATTACATCTTTTTTTTTGTTTGCTAACACTGATTTAAATAGCGAGTTGTAAAAAAGTATTAGAAAATACATGCAGAAACGTTTAAAAAAATATTCCATTCCCTTATCTCATACGAAATGAACTTCATTTGAGAATATGATACACACTTGCATTGTGATGTGACAATTGTCTGAAATGATTGGACATCATTATTTTTTAGACATCAATCTAGCCAAAAATTATAAAATGTCAGGTTCCATCCAACCTCTCTTTTTTATGTGAAACAAGCAGGTACTTTAATGAAATATCTTGGAAACTCTGACTCATTCATAATCAAACCACCTGATGACAATTGCATTGTCATTTGAACATTGTTTACGTAGTTATATCAGACATAAATTAATGTAGGTCCTAAATTTTGGGTCATAATTTGTTTATTAACATTAAAAAAAAAAAAAAGAATAAACAAATTTGAGCAAATCACAAAATTATGTCAAATTCCATCCAATCTGTCTTTCAATGTGAAATGAGCAGGTGTGTGTTAATGACATGTATCTTGATTACTGTGACTCATTCTCTATCAAACCACCTGATGACACTGGTATTGACCTCTGTCTATGCAGTAGTCTCATATCAGACACAGTTATTAAATTGCACAGCATTGGATTGATTTGGTCATGGATCGCTTTTTTACAATTCATGATTTGGTCATGAGACAAAAAGGAAATTTACTGCAAAGTGGACAGACATTCCCATTTCTGTGGGGTCACAAAACAGCTTCTATCGTTAGAATGCAATTTGTTGTTTACAATCTGGCATCTTTTGAGACGTTGATAAAAGAATTAACCCGTTGTATACTGAGAACTTTTTACAAAGCTAAATGAATTGTGATTGTCAAGCATGCTTGCAAGAATTTTTTTTCTTTTAAAGGTGAAACAAAGATAGTTTTAAATAGATCAATGTCCGATAATTTAAATTATATAAGGTTTTTATATGTGTATGCAATTCAAAGCTAAATGAATTGTGATTGTCAAGCATGCTTGCAAGAAATTTTTTCTTTTAAAGGTGAAATAAAGATAGTTTTAAATAGATCAATGTCCGATTAATTTAAATTATATAAGGTTTTTATATGTTTATGCAATCATGAGTGAAATAAATGGTTGGCAAGAGGGATGATTTGTGGTTGTTCAGCACGCATATATGCAGGCTTAGTATGCAACGGGTGAAAATAAAATTTACATCTTTGTCGATCTACTTGTACATATGTAGGCCTACATGTACATGTATAAATACGATGGTCTAGAGTCAATGTCATATGTGTCCACCTCCCTAGGACCAACCCTCAAAGACACGAAGGAAATGCAAAACACCATTTAGGAAATCTCTACTTCCATTTTGAGGGTTCAACTTGGAGATGGCAGCCATTTATCTTGTTACATTAAATTCAATGTTGGAATGAAACATGTTATACATACATAAAAAGTGATTTCAAAACAAAAGACATAAATTTTACAAGGATTTTAGCATCATTTCAAAGACAAATTTTCATTGTAATCAATAAAAGATTTCCCCCTTTTTTCTAACTCTTTTGTTTGGGACAAATCAGTACATGCAGGGCCTAGAGTGTAGAGAATGGAAATAATTTCAACTACAGTGTACCGGTATACATTGAATAACGGCAACAAATACAAGAGCCGTCACAGTTTTTTTTTTGAAAAACTTGTTTCATGTTTACCAAAAATGCCATACACCTGTAAGACACAGGAAAAATGATTGTGGTGTCTTGAACACAGACTAGCTGTCCCTGTCTATCCTGCTGTGTTATCCAGGGTCTGGATAGATGCAGCTGCAGGATGCTTGTACCGCGTTTACATTGAGACTCGGCTCTCGTGTCGAATCCACGGGAAGGGTTCGACACTGCAAAGAGTGAACCTGTGATCGTGTTTATACACAACAAAAAAGGCGAGTTCAACACGGCTCCCAGATCATGACCGGAAGTAAGGGACGTCATTAATGTGTGTTGCGATGTATAGCCAAATTCCATATCTGACCTCAAGGTCATCGACTTCGACACGGCTTTCTGTTTACACACATAGAAATTGCCGTGTCGAACCTGCTTCCCGGATCGAAACCTACGATTTTGGCGGAGCAAAAAAAGGCGTGTCGAACCTGGGTCGTGGATCACACTGATCCCGTTTACATGGCATAAAATTGCCGTGTCGAACCCGCGACCCGAGTCACAGTGTAAACAAGGTATTGGTTAGTTGACTGAAATCAGAGGAATATTTCCATTACTGCCAATTTGATGTTACATTCAATGCTCATTGGATCTGGCATATCAAAAATTGTCTTTCGATATGGAAATAGATGGCTGCATCTGAATGTCAGCTTCATATTGTAAACAGTGTCAGGAACATTAATTATGATAAACAGTAGCCTACATACTGTATGTTCTGCAGCAGTGCGATGGAATACTCATGCATGTCAAATGGGGCAGATGCAATGTTTTTTGCATAGATTTTGGATGCTCATGCATTTACATATGTGCAGTGTACCCCAACTCCATTTCTTTGCAGATATTTTGACACACGCTAGATCCTTAAAATTTGAAGTTTATGTTTTTTGTTGTTGATTTTTGTAATATTTCAAATGTAGGTCTACAGTTCATTGTACCCCTCCTTCCCCTAACATGAACATATACATGTATGCAATGTGTTGCCTACTGTGCCTATACACTCCAAACTTTATTGAACAATTAAAATAAAATTTTAAAAATGAAAAAGAGAGGAAAAAAAAGCAAATTGTCACTTGCAAATTGTCACTTGTGAAGTGACATCCAACATTAACTTGTCAGTTAAATGAACAGTTGAAATTGATGTGACATTGTACATTGGAAAACGAGTAGTACTCATTTCATTGAAATTTCACTTTACATTTTGCTTCATGTCACGTCACTGATTGAAATCTTGCAGTGAAATTGTAAGTGGCTACATGTACATGTGCTTGTATCATGTGGACTCGTGCTGTACTGCGGTACGAGGCTTGTAATTTAGGAAATGGCTTTCAAAGCCGCAAGCAGATTTGAACTGATAGAAGAAAAAAAATAGTCAAATTGATCAGCCTCCTGTTAATCCCCAATTCACATTGTCAAATTAACCTGCCATTCCTGTGCCATGAAAGAACCAATTCTGATTGGTTAACAGTGAGACTTTTATTTAAAAAGTCTATGAAACAAGGATGTTGATTGGTTGCTATTGATTTGCTATTGATCCGAACTCTACGGCCCGTATTCTGGACCGAAGAATGAATTTTTATGAGTTACAAGTTTGTGCAATGCCATTTGGAGATCCTTTTGTCTGATGTTGATTGATGCTTCAGACAAAAGGATTACACAATACATACATGTAGCTTTGCATGTACTTGCAACTCAAACATTAGTACAAACTCAGTCTTCCGTTCAGGATATGGGCCTACAGGTTTGTACATACAGTACGTACATGTGGGCCACTGGTTAAAATGTTCTATTGGTCTTGGTTTGGTTTTGGTTTGATCCAACAAGTACAGTATGACTGGGGCCATATATCGGCTTGATGGGAGTACATTGTTTTCAACTGTTATCAACATTGAAGGGCTTGATGATGGGAAGGGAATATGTACATGTATTCTGGAAGTGTGTGCAAAGTCAAGAACTTGCATTTATTTTTAAATGGGTCGAAAAGACGATGGATTCCTGTATTAAATTGAAATGTTAAAATGTCTGGTCTCTAAGGCACTGTAAGAATCTCAAATTGTAGCAATGAAATCAAATAAAAATAGCTCTTTATGATAATATAACCTGGGCTTTAAGGTGTCTGAATGAAATATGATCAAATCAAAACATGTTGAAATATTTTTTTTTTAAAGTGTCTATTCTGCAATATAGATTCCAAAATAAGGCCTTTTGTGATATCAAGTGACATGACACTTGAGCAAAAACAATAACTGAGGAATCCGAGTCTGTTATTCTTCAGATATTCTGCGAGGTGTCTTGAGAGGTGAAGCACTGCCTGGGTAAAAATGTATAATGGCTCCCCTGCCTTTAACCATGGACTCTTCCATGCTTTAAATCTGCTATCTCAAAACAGTTGATTCCCCATGATCTGCATACAAATGTCATTGAAAGGGAACAGATTAAAAGATGTTTTCGTGTCAATGTAACCTTTAAAAAACAGTAGACCGTTATAAGTACTGAATAGGAAACAATGGAAAACTTCACACGATTTAGAGAATTATTTGCCATTGTTTCACAAACTAATACCTTTCTTTAATGTTCATTTTCAGCTTTAGATTGAACTTACACATGTACATACATGTAGTACTATTTTTGTTTTGTGGGATTATGCCGGAACCTTTGAGGTACATGTACAAGAAAAGTGAAGAATGAATAAACCTATTGTAAAGACAAAAACAAAGTTATTACTGAGACAATAGTCAAATATGCAGACCTCATTACTGAAGTGATTTGTGTCGTCAATTAGGCATTGTAAAATATAGGCAAAAATTGTTTGAATTCCTGACTACATTGTGTGCTCCTCACTTTACTTCAAATGTCATATGAGTAGTTAACCATGGAATAAAAATAGAAGTACAAAATAATGTTTTATGCTCTGATTCTGAGCTTGTACTGCTTCAGGCAGGGACATATACATATTTGTTGAGAAAACAGGAAATGTTTGATAAATAAAAATGCTACTATTTCACTTGTATTAATTTTGCATTCTGATTATTCTTTTTTATGGCAACGACGATGGCAATGATGAAAGTGATTACAAGTATAATTGAAATTTGTTTAGATTGAATATCATGTTTACTGTGCTCTGTTTTTTTTTTTTTTTTTTTTTAATAAACCTCTCCTCATCTGCCAGTTAAGTTTTGAATGCCTCAAAACTAATGTTGTACATACATTTTGTAGAAAGGGTTATAAACCTTTTTTTCCCCTTTACCTAGAGTGCATGCTGAAAATAAATGAATGTCTTGCATTCAGGAAAGAGCTTGGGCCTATTTCCTGTGCATTTCCAATCAACTTCTTTCATGCATGTGCATTTACAATAATTGATATTACTTATTTTGTTTTATTTAGGTTACAACAATTTAATGATTGATGAATTGAATAAATAGAATGAGAGTCCACCCCATGTTTTCAGTTTAATCAGTAAGAACTTGCAGCAATGTAGTAATTAATTGATTCTTGTCTTATTTTTCTTTTGTAGAATGAGAGTCCACCCCATGCCTTCTGTCTGATCAATAAGAACTTGAACAAGGGGAGTATGATGGGATCAGATGTATACCTGTGCTATAAGAAATCAGCCATCAGGGGAAACTCTATTGTCTATCAAGCAGGTAGGTTTTACAGAGGTCTAGCAGCTTTAAAGAGGTCTATAACATTTGCTTTGGTGACACTGGCTCCAACATGAATCAAATGACTATAGTAATAATAATAATAATAATAATTATGATAATATCGTTTTATTTACCCAGGGTAGCCACTTCAGTTCTGATAACTGTTCTCCCAGCTGGCCCTGCACAACATGATATGTTATTATTACCCCCAAGCTCCTTGTTAAAAGGCTACTTTCGATACCATTTTTGTAAGTCTTTGGTATGACTTGGCCGGGAATCGAACTCACGACCTCCCGTTCATGAAAGCAAAAAGGCTACCTTTTTATGGGCGCTCTAACCAATTGAGCTATCATGACTGATGCATTCCTAGACTAAATATATGGTTTACCCTAAATCTAGCATGAAACGCCATCTCAACCCAACCCATACATCTTTAATATACAAAGTAAAGCACGGAGCAATAGTCGTCAGAGCATTTGTCTGTTCTACTGATTAACATATGACCTAATACCACTATGGGGCTCTTATGGTGTCTAGAAAACAGCTGTTTGCCCATTTTTGTGCGAACTTCACCATACAAAAACTCCCCATATATGGCTGTTTTTGAAATGTGATCTGGAGGTTTCTATGGGGTTGGAAAGGGGTACATAGCTCTGATCATGGCTACCCTTCCCCATGCAATGTTTGTTACAGCCATAGAAGTATGCTGACCACACCAACGTCCTATTTTTCCACAAAGAGATAGGTTTTTATAGAGTTAGAAAACTGTTTCATTTTCATTGTTTGTTCTCCTCCATCAATCTCTCCCTCAGAAATCAACCACACTATTTTTTTCTAAAATATCTCTTTAAATTGAGATGATATCCTGTGAAATGATAATATCCCCTTCCCAAAGCTTCTTTACAACACAAACCTTTATTATTATACCGGGACCCTCCAGCCCTTTGTAAGAATCCTTACAATTGCTACTACCAGTAGGGCATGAGTAGGTAAGCTCTATTGTTATGCTTTACAGAGCAATAGGCCCCACTCAAGTTCAATAGAATAGAACTGAATGAGTGGACACAGGAAGTCTATTCTTCTCTCAGTATTATTTACAGGGTAGGTGTAAATACCAAGTAGTTCTCAACTAGGTTGTAAATTCCAGAGATAAGACTTCAAAAGAGAGGAGACTAAAAGTAGGAAACAAATTTGGATATGAAAAGTTTCATTCCTCATAAACTATTAGAATTTTGAGTACACATTTAAATAAAGAGATGTGTGCTTTGAACAGTGTATGCTGGATAAAGTTGTTTCCATGTAAATGATAAATATATGCCAAGCCATACCCATGCAGTTTTTAATGAAGATTCATAATTCTAACTGCATTCAGTTAAGAATGCCCCCTTACAGTTTGTAATTATGAATTTAAGGTAGTATCTCAATCAGTCATTGTCCCCCCTACCCCCCCCCCCAAAAAAAATAAAAATAAATAAAATAATAATAATAAATAAATACAAAATAAAAAATGAAAATAATAATAATAACTAAATAAATAAAAAAAGAAATAAAAAATAAATAAATGAAATAAATAAAAATAAAAATAAAAAACGTTCCCCGAAAAATGTTATTAAAATCAGATCTGAATTTCACGTTCATTAACTAGTCATTTTTAAATCTCTATATTCATATGTTCTGTACTCATCTTTGTCAGGAGGGTAGAAATAGTTTCACAATATTTTATTGCCCTACATAATCACAAAAGAAAAAAAAAAGACTTTTGATATCCATGGTAGAAAAGCATTCAGACATATTTTCCTTTTCTCTCCTATTTTCAGATATGCTTAGTCGTTACCCATTGGAGGATCATGATGACTTCCCCTTACCCCAGTCTGTACCCTTCTGTATGCCAATGGGTGCAACCATTGAATGCTGGGCAGAGAGTAGGGAACACCCTCTACCAGTCTTCTCTACATTTGTCCTGACTGACATAGCAGGCGGAAAGGTACAAAAGGTGGAGTTTGAAATACTACAAACCCTCTTCTTGTTTTTAGTTCAGTAGGCACTACCCATTTCAGTTTATTATTGTTTCACTTTATTATTTTGTGTTTATTATTTTGTTTTTATTATTTTTGTGGAGTGAAAATATGTTGATTTAACTTATAAGAAGAAATTTATAGCAGCGATTTACATGTTCTGTTCTTTTATGATGCACTTTTCTAAAGGAATGTAGACAATTGACAATAATGACAATATTTCAATTTCTATACCTACATGTACTAGTGCATCTCTTTGGAGAAGTTTTTGTTTTTTGGTTGAAATATTCTTTGGATCTTTCTCAAGAGATAAAGATGATGAAAGTAGTATTGTACATTTATCCTTCCACACTTTCAGAATGTACGTATTCCTTTTTTATTATTACTCATTTGCACATAAATATTATGAACTTTATAATTTTTTTGGTTTTGTGGAATGCTTGATCGCCTTATCGTGGTACATTGCAGATCTCAGCAAAGTTGGTCGATCATAATGTATATTCACTACATTGTATCTCTTATTTACGCTAAACCAGGTGTATGGAGCGGCTGTGACGTTCTACGAAAACTACCCTGAAGAGAAGCTTAGTGAACAGCAGAGGGCAGCCTTGGAGCTGAAACCGACAGCCAATAAGAACGGTCCATCCATCTACAACATCCATGTGAATAAGTGTGTCAGTATCCTTTCCCATTGGCCATTCTTTGAGGCTTTCAAGAAGTTCCTTGCGTTCATCTATCGAGTATCCATCTCAGGTCCACGATCCATACCCATAGAAAGGTTCGTAGTACTTTCATGTCAGGCGCGGATCCAGCTTCAGCTCCGACAATACATTTTATTGGCCATACAGTCTGGTTGGTTGGTGGGTAGTTAATATTTTTGGCGTACGATTTGGGTCGAGTATAGACGCCATCTACATGAGGGTTCCTGTCAGGGGACAATAGCGACTCTATCATGCTTGTGCATGGGCCGATACAATGCTTTGTGAGAATTGATGCTGGATCTGCCACTGCCTGTTCTTTGCAAATTATGTAAAGTGATGTTAGTTTCTAATAATGGGAGTTGTGTGATGCTCAGGAATTCAGAAAGCAGATGTGTTGAAGTAATTCTGAATTATACATCATGTAATAAATAAATAAATATCTAAAACATTTAATATGGAACCCTAACTTTAGCCTTTAATTATACATCTTACACAAAAACAAAGCCTCAAGCGATTTTCACAGGAGCAAATGCTGTGTTACAACATTCATATCATGCAAACTTCTTTATTAGAATTACATTTATTCCTTTGTTATGACCAGAAGTCAATACCACTAAAATAAACCAAAGGTTTCTACTCCAAATATAAGTCATTAGTAATGATAAGAGATGTTTTTGTTTACTGTACATGTACATGTATGTGCTGGCCTATAAAAACAATTTCGTACAGCTCGTCAACCCACGTGCAATAATGCAATGATGGGAACATGTTCAGAAATAGCATTTTGATTACCTCTTCAACCTGATCCCTCTAGTGTTGAAAGGAATGCCAAAGCACCAGCTGACGCCAGTCAATGTGCATTCAAGACAATTACCCTGTCTACTCAAATGTCAGGGTGTCTCTATCTACTGATCCATCAAATATATACATTTGCCAACTCATTTGTGTTTTTCCAAATGTTGTTTTTCTCTTGCATGCATGAAGTATGTTGCTTCTTGTAATGAGGCCAAAGAGAAACCATTTTCATTGTCAGCTTAGTATATCTTAGGGTGTTTTTGTTTAGTTTATATATATGTATGAGTACAATGTACATTGTAGCTTGTCCTGATTAGTAAGTTTTTCGATTCCAAGATATTTTCTTTTGTGCAATTTCTTACAAATGTTTGTATAATTTAAACTGGTGAGCTGTATACAGAATGACTTGTATGCAGTTTATACACATTGATGCGGAGCAAGTCTCTTTTGACAGAAGTGTTCTTCAAATAGGAAACAAATTAGTATCAGTTTCACACACCTTGATTAATGATTATATTCATTTGAAAAAAAAGCCCAGCTATAAATACATACATTTCAGAGAAACTTGTGCAGCTTCCTGAAGTCTATACATCGTAAACAACACTTCATCATGAGTGAATTACTTTCTGTAGGAAACCGCAACAATGATTATAATGAATGGAAAAAAAAAAGTACATACATGTAATGTTTGTCAAAAGGAGTTATTGATGCTTAAATTGAAGCATTTGTAGCTTTAATAGAAGCAGTCACAATCATGCGACGAATCCTTGTATTTTGAAAATCATGACCGAGATTGCTAAATTCTAGTAACTACTAAGAGAATAAGAAACTGAAAGCAAATTTGTAACATTTACATGTAATGGTAAATGCTATGTTAAGTTTCACTGTCAAATGTGAAGGAACTTTGTAGCAAAGTGACGTGAACTTGAAACTTTCTTCAATTTCTGCCAATGTTTCCACTTCCTGCCTGTGTTATGTTGTATGTACATGTACATGTAGTTAGGAATGATATTTGGCTTTCAGTTTGTTTAAATTGATTAAGGTTTACCATTAAAAGAAAACATGTTTGCTGTTTCTAATCTACAATGTACATGTGTGTCTGGGGTTATTACAAATATAATTTAATTTAAAATTCTGCAGTCGCACTAAAAAGGGTGTCTTTTACTTTATCCATAATATATACATGTTGGAAATACATGCTCTATAAGCTAATTTCTACCTTATTTATGAAGTTCTGATATCTATCTTGGGGATACGTTTATGTCTTGTAACAATATTTATAATTTGTATATTGATTATCAATGATTTGGATTGATCTCATAATTTGTGTTAACTCCTGTTTTTCTCCAGGCATATTTCACATTTCATGCATGAGGTGCCATTCCCAACTCCGCAGAGACCAAGGATACTGATGGAGGTATGTCAGTTCAGTCATATATATATTTTAGACACCTGGGTGGTGTTCCAGCAAGTCGTTCTTAAAGTTACGAATGACTTAACGAACGACTTGAACATGTTCATGGGTGCTATACTAATCTCATTCTTAATCATTTAGCACAACAACTGTTCACAAGTCGTTCATGAAGTTGTTCTTCAGAACGATTGGTTAATCACAAGTGGTGTTTCGTTGTTCAAATCGTTCATAAGTTACAAGCAACTTTACAAACGACTGGTGATCAGTTCTTGTGCTCAATGATTGAGAATGTGATTAGTATAGTACTCAAGAACATGCTCCAGTCATTCGTAAAGTCATTTGTACCTTTACGAATTACTTAGTGAAACACCACCCTAAAAGGGACTTATTGGTGTTACAAGAAAGGATAGAGTCGAAAACCTGAATATAAATGTCAAAACAAAAGTGAATAACATAATGTAGAAAATACATTGTAAAGGGGGTATCGAGCTGAATAGATCTTTATTCATGCATACTAATGCAGAATTTTGAAAGAAAAATTGTAGATCCTTGACTACAACTTGGAAGTGTGTCTCAGATATTCCCCAAAAATTTGCCGACTTCTCTTTGCGTAAAGCAGAATCTAAAAATTTTTTACCTGTGCACACATACAATAAAAGTGACAAAAATCACAATAAATTTGACAAAGTGATCTCCAGAATTGTAATTTGTGTCTTTCTGCACGAACTGAGATAAGTTGTAAAACTATCTGTTGTATTTCTAATAAATTAGTCACTCATGTCAGGAACACACAAGTGTTGCTGATACTTAGTACTTATTGTATACCGATAATGGTTTGTGCCATAAAGATTAAAATTGCATAGGTGTGCAAACATCAAACAAGATTCCAGATAAAAGTCTAGATCTAATAGCAGAATGTAAATAAACAAATGTATCCGTTGAGACCTTTGACCTCAGAATTGGTACTTCAGCTGCAGTAGACTAAATAATGAGCTTTGTTCAATTTAAGGAAGCGTTCTTCACAAATATTTTTGTGGCTCTAGACAAAGCTCTCCTGGGTCAAATGAACAGCTGCTGCTACTTTTGTGATTATGGCTAAATTGTGCAGGTGTTATTGTTTTGTAGTCCTATATGCTCTCTCTTCATTTTCGTTAGATTGTATATATGTTTTTGCATCCTTCTCCCTTAGTTTCCGATTCTTCATTCCTTTTCCCTCTGCGCCTCTGAATATTTTACTAGAAAGATGGCGCATTACAAATGCTTTATTTATTATTGTTTTATATTGCAGTACGTGCACATGTGCCTCAATACATGTATGTATATTGCAGGAGACATTTATATTTCAAAAATCATTGACAAAAGTACACTAAATGGTACTGCACAGTGTTTGCATGTAAAAACATGTAGGCCCTAGAATCCGTCTCTTTAAATCCTCTTTTCCTCCCATGTTTTTCCAGTTTGTTGCATTTACAATTACAATAAAATTTGTTTTGTCCCAATCGTTCAGTTGGTCCATGTCCAGATACTAGGTATTGTACATCTCCTCTTCTGATCCTCTTTTGCTGCATTGCATTTGAACCTTTTATCCCCGTTGTGTGTATGTCAACTTCAAAGTTTATTATGCAGTATAAAAATTAATATTCATGATAATTATTATCATATGATTTTTTTTTATACAGTTGGCACATGATCAGTTGATTCTAGCCAGACCTCAGACCTCCCCTATTCCTTTGAGCGGTGCCAGTTACTGTGCCATGCTCAGGAACCTTGGACCAGAGAAGACCCTCAATGTTCTGGCCTTCCTACTCCTGGAACACAAGCTGGTTCTGCATTCCCTTAGACCTGCTCTCCTCACTGGGGTTGCCGAGGCTGTTTCTTCGGTAAGTACATTGTACATCTTGTGGGACTTTCAAGAATACTATTAGAGATTATTTCATGATACACACTAAGTTATAAGAAACTTTTTGAATTAATTCAATATACATACCCCTGTGCCGTCTATCCCTATCTGACTATCTGAGTGCTCCTATGTCAGTAGTGGTTGGTGATGATGATAATGATGATTTATTTTTCTCTTTACAGTTGATCTTCCCATTTGTGTGGCAGTGTCCATACATACCCCTGTGCCCTCTGTCCCTGTCTGACTACCTTAGTGCTCCTATGTCAGTAGTGGTTGGTATAGACTCACGCTACTTTGACATGTACGATCCACCAAGTGATGCTATCTGCATTGATATCGACACTAATACCATCTTACAGTAAGTAATCTCTTCTTTCTTTTTTTTAAATGAGCAAAGAAAATGGGTGGGTTTTCTAAAACTCAGCTGGTAGAGCACCTGTGTAGTAATCAGGAGGTCTCAGGTTCCAATCCCGATGGAACCCCATTTTCTTTGCTCATTTGTTCATACATATTTCTTGTCAGGTTCCTGAATTGTTTATATTTTAGTTTATTACTTGTGTGATGTTTGGAATTTGCTAATTATCATTTACTGCTTCCTTTTTTCTGGCACTAAATGAAATTTTTTTTCTTCAATTTTCCAATTTGTCATTTTCCTGAAGACGGTGAGAACATGCTCACCAACATGTCGAGAGTGGGTAGGTCCTTTTTAGGACCACTCATAACTTCAAGAAAGAATACTAGTACTTGGTGCACCGTGAAACCTTCCATTGCTAATTGTTCTAACTCCAGTGAAACCTTCAAAGAATATTTGCAATTTATGTTTTGGAGACATTATTTTCAAATTTCAAGTATGGTGCTGATTTAACAATGTACTGCTTGTTGTTACAATACTCCTGTTTTTTCAGCCAACATTTGGTATAATGCAATGATAATTAGAACAGCTAATGGAAAAGCAGTTATGCGTGTGCTATCATTTAGACAGCTAAATATGATACCTTGATAAAAGCCAATGGAATCAAATTACAGAATGGGTTGATGAAGTCATTTTGGGCTTTCTAATGTTATATAGAATTCTAAGATGTTAATTATTGCTACATGTATGCCAATGCATGGATGAGAAACACTAAGGAATGAAACATTAATCTTTGAAATGTTGCTTTCATTTTAGACTGGAAGACAAGAAAGGAATAACATGGAAGATACTGCCCAAGGTGAGTGAGAATTTGAATTGGTCATCTTCATTCTAAGATGTTCATATATTTTTGCCTCCTTTTGATTCTGTTTGAGATCATTTCTATTCTATAAACTTGTTTTTATTAAACCATGTTTTGCGTTGCTAGATCGAAGTTTTTAGATTTACGTAGTGTAGTTCTCTGCTTGATAACATTGTTTGTGTGAAATTGTTTTCTTTTTTAGCACTCTGCTCCTAATAAACGTGAGATATGCGAAAATTACCACACTGCAAAATTACCACACTTTTACAGTATATACATTGTACGTAAAACACTTAAAAGCATGTTAATTATAACAGTTGTTTTTACTATTACTTTGATTCACCTTGTAGAAACCGGCCAAGCGATTATACAGCACCCTGAGTAAGATCCATGCAGAGTTACAGGAGTCTGCTGTAGGGGATGGCATATCTGATGAACTAGCTGTTGAGGTGTCTCCCATTACGCTGGACTTTAGTCTCAAGAAGAAACAGGTAAGGCCCATTGTAATGTAATACCTACCTGCGGAGATGCAGAACTGTTTTGTAGGTGATTACATACAGTGTATCTGATGAACTAGCCGTTGAGGTCCCACCCATCACGCTGGATTTTAGTCTAAAGAAGAAACAGGTAATTCCATACGCATACCTACATGTACCTATCAGGTTGGCTAATCTGGCGAGACCTACTGTTGTAATGTGAATCTTCCTGATATTCCTGCTAAGCGTGCAGTTCTTCAACTCATCAGTTCCCTCTACTCAAAGCACCAACATCTGTTTTCAAAATGTCTAGGTAGATCTTTTATTTTCTGCCGTGCTTGGGATCCCATAGAATGAGGCCATAATCAGCAAGCTGTATTCCATGAGCTACCATTGTCACAACTAGTCCTGCATTACCACATTCTGGAGGTGTGGGGGGGGGGAATCAGAGTGCTATAAGACAGAGTTTGGCCAACTCAGTTCTTGTACTTGACAACATTTCACTTGTTGCTTTGTCAGGCAAGCACACCATTTTGTAACCCAACTGTGATGAAATTTATAGGTCCAGACAGGTCACATAGCCATAAATTTACACAATTATGTTCTCTTGTATGAATTCATCTTCCTCACACCCCTATGCTCATTTTGGTCTTTTATCACAGCTTCAACTAGAGATGAGGATCCAGGATGCGTTCCTGTCCTTCATGGCGATGATGCTAAAAGGTTATAGTAACTTCCTACTTCCCATCACACAACAACCAAGCAATAGAGCTCTAGATGCTAGCTCAAGATTTGACTCCCCAGGTTAGTTGGACAAAAATATTTTTATTAAGTAGTTGACCCATTTAAAATCTGATTGATAATAATCTGAAGATTTCAATAAATCAACAACTAAGCAATAGAACTCTAAATGCTACATCAGAGCTCCAGATTTGACTCTCCAGGTTAGTTGAACAATAGCATTTATAGTTCACCCTTTAGCTCTTGGGTGTTGTGTGTTGCAAGGCAGCTTACTCCTGAGAGGTACAGTGTACCTGCAAAAATAATGTATTTTAGACATGTTGAAATAAAAATTAATAATAATCCAAGTTCATCTACAGTGTTCATCTACATTAGGAAATGATCACTCTAAAAATAGTTGTGGTGGATATTACAAATATAAGGGAAAATGTTTGCACAAGATCACCTGAATTGTCAATGCAGTTCCATCATAAGAAATTTTATATGAAGTATTTTAAGTGAAACAGATCCTTCATGCATACTGTATGCTGTATTTACACAGGATTGAATTTCTGTGTGCAGTTTTGAATAGAAAACTGTATTGATAGGAGAATGGTACACAGAGCAAAAAGTTCAAAATCAGTGGGTGGATCATGTAGGCGGTCCACTGAACTTCTAATCCTCTAATTGTGTAGACATCATGCACTGATGGTCATTGTCTGACTCAAACCACATATTTATTTTAACATTGTGTAGAATTTCATGGCGCTAAGAAGCTATGAAATTGAACCATGTTTGCATGTAGGTCGTGTGCTGAAAGGCGTATCATTGATTTGAAATGAAATTGTTCAAATATTTGAGTGTTGTATAATGTACATGTAGTTAAAGATTTGTAATTCTGCAGCTGTGTAGTATGTAGAAATAATGTCATAATGGCAGCTTAAATTCTTATTATTTCTTTTATATAATTTGAAAACAACAATTAAATAAGCTGGTTGTTAAATTATGAGCTGTGTTTATAAAAGAAATATTGTGAATATATTTTAGTGAAGTAAAAATTTGGTTGGTTTTCAATATTACGCCTCATTTTTAATGAATGTTTGTATATAATTTGTCTTAGCTTTATAGAGTCATTGTTTTTATCTCTGAAGATATCCTAATCAATAGATGCAACTGTATGTCTTTAAAAAAAAAAGGCTTTTTCATTGATCAATATTATACTACTAAAATATAAACATGAAGAAATGATAAATATATTTAATGTTTCTGTAATCAATTTTCTTCTGACAGGTTTTCTAAAGACCCGAGACAAGGCTTCCCATGTCTTCTTCAAACAGTTCCTGAAAACACAGATGTTCATTAAGTTTATTGAAGAGGTTTCATTTGTCTCAGAGAATGATGAGAGATTTGCTTTCTTTGATGACTGTATTGATAAGGTAAGAACCTTGATCCCATCTTGATTTTCAAACTCTAAATTGAATTTAGTTTGGTCTTGATACATGTAGTTCTATATCTGTATCCCTATTTTGATACTAAATGTTGTTGAATTGTAGTCCAGTTTTTCTTGTACAATTAGTGGGAGATTTTTCTCTTGTGTGTCGGATTAACATAAAATGTGGTTTTTATGAATAGAAATAGAGATATGTTCTTTCAGCCCAAGAATGGGGAACCAGCAAAGGCTCTGGTGACAATTGTAGGGTTCGGGTTATGATAGAGTTTTACGTTGGGTTTATTGGTAGGATAAGGGCTATAATGATTAGTCTAAGACTGAAGTTAGCCATTCGGTTAATGCTACGGATTGTCAACGGAGCAAATATCGTAGACCCCTAGAACAACTTGTTTGGGACGAATCATTAAAATATGTATAATCAGTATTGTTCTGTCACTTGTTTTAGGTTGATATAGACAGCAAGGATGATATTCATCTAATAGACACAGAGAGCCAGGTTGATAGCGAGCATACAGTCTTCATCATGCCTCCTGAAGCCGACGGTACAGGTGCCCAATACCAGTAAGTCAAATCTCTTTATTTTTATAATCGTAATGATAAAAATCACATGTACAGGGAATGTCATACTGGTGTTAATGAGCGCACTTGTCTTCTGGTTATTCTGGTTAAATCTACATTTTTATCATTATAACGAGTTTTGCCTTAATTGTGGATTGAATGCAAGAAGCAATGTAATCTCTGTAACTCCTGGGTTTCGTGACGCTATCAAAGTCTATCAGGACACCCGAGTCTTGCTTCATATAAATGAAGTGTGCGATTTGTTTTTAAAGGGATGCAGTAACATTGAATGATATTCAAATCACATTTATTCGATTTAGCTTATTTTGCCAACATAATTATAAACACTTAGGTCAGTCTGGTATCCCTTCAAAATTGCAAGCTAATTGCTTGCTTTACCTTCGAGATATCAATGATTTCACACTCAAAATTTATAAACCAACACCGGATGGTTTATAAAACCATGTGCTTTTCCACACACCCATTTCCTGTTGTAAAGTCCCCCATCTCTAGCGGCCTGGTGGGCTATCAGCAAAGGGCACTGGTATTCAACTGTATGCTTGGCATTGTTTGTTACACTGTTTTAAGGTAGTAAATGATTTTCATTTGATCTGAAACTTTCAGTAGTTTGTTTTTACTGTTGGAACAATATAATTTTATTAATCTTGATATAATTGCTCTTGTTTTTGAAAGCTGCTCAATCCCTTTAACATGTCATGGGGAGTTGTTTTTCCACAGGGTCTCAAATGAATATCCTTCTTGAGAAATTTCTTTAATAACTGTCCATAGGGGGACAGCAGGTGGGAGATATCTTAACACATACTTGTAGCAAAGACTTGGGTCATCAACATGGGCTACATTAGAGCCCTCAAACTTTAGTTTGACATGTTATTTGCTCTATGTTGATTTCATGTGTAAAAAATTTGTATTCAACCATTAATTCTGATTTATCAACAGCTACACCGAATTCCCAGTACTGAGGCCCGAGCTATTCCATGCCCCGACCGGGGAGGACAGAGACCAGCTGTCGACGCCCAACATCAGTCGAACCAAACAGGGCGTGGCTCAGAGCCCCTTCCCTAGGAGAACAAAGCAAGAGATGAGGAACTCACAGAAGATGGCTAAGATGCAGGCAGCTTCACCTGAACAATGGGCAAAGTGAGTTATCCAATTCAATCCAATGGGTATTTGGTGAAGCCCCTTTTCTTTATGGTTACAAAGGGCTTCACTATTTGCTCCACTAGACCTACATGTCAGCCACTCAACAGTGATAATGTTTCAAAGGAGACCAGTTGAGCCATATAAACAGTAAAAGTTCATTAATGGGTCTTCAATGGCTTCCTGAACTGGTCCAGGGAGAAAGGTGCTGCAAGTATGAGTATTGCTGCATTTTTTGGTAAATATAGAAGAAATAAAAAAGTTTGACATAAATATGAGATCTTATCGCAAAGAGTTCATGTAACAGTTGTCGTGTCTTCGACTTTTAATGATTTCTGAGATTCCTTGTCCAGTTCCTTACAGCCCATCGAAGGATACTTCAATCCATTGTATCTTTATTTTACAGTGCATGTATTGTCTTTAATTGCCAACTTTTGTTTATGTGCAAACTTCTTTTCTTAATTGTAATCCAATGACATCAGTTGACTGCAATCAGCTGTGATTGTTGATCTCAGGCTAAACTGTACTCATTGGTTTTAATTTCTTTCTTTCCTACCTAGCTATCTGTTAGGGCAGTCATATGCTCTGTGGTTCATCCATCTACCATCCTATGTGAAGGCAACCCATTCCAAGACAAGAGCACTCAGAACAGCCTTTGAAGTACTCAAGAAGATGCAAGAAAAAAATGTACAGCTGTTTGATGAGGTTAGTCGAATATCACTGTCTGTTTTTTCTTAAATTTAAGTACTTCATTATTGGATTCAATTTAAATGTTGCTGTTGTTACTAGGAAATCCATGGTCCCTATTTTTATTACTAGATGTTGTCTTGTCCATGATCGTGGAGGCATAGACCATTAGGGGAAACCATGTGTAGCCTGAATTTAACAAATATGTAATGATAATAGTAGTAGTAATAATAAGGATATTGGATATTTGTATAGCTCACCCATGGTGCTTAAAAATAAAATAAACTAGATAAGCAGACCTTAAAATTAGAGGGATTTCCAGCGATTCTGTGTAGTTAGTTTCTCATCCAAAAAACTGTCTGCTGCAGACCATTATATGATTCCAAGATCATTTCTCATTAAAAATAATTGCAATCAATGACTTTAAGATTACATTTTGTATCTATTAATGATATCTAATGATTAGTTACACTCACACTCTTAGTGCCTTACCATGATTGATTTTCTTCATTGGTTTGTAGGTTTGTTATCGAGTACTGATGCAGCTATGTGGTCAGTACAGGCAACCTGTCTTAGCTGTACAGGTGTTTATGGAGATGAGGAAGAGAGGGATCAAACCTAATGCAATCACCTATGGTCATTATAATAAGGTAAGATTTCTTGAGTGCCCCTCCTTTGAACATTGCTTTTACAAGAGCCTTCAAGAAAATGTTCATCAACCTTTCTCATAATCATATTCGTGAATAGTAACGCTAATACCAGCATCGGCTATGACAAAGGATTTTATTGGCCCTACTGTTTAGGGATAGTACTGCTATTATGAAAATAGGGCCAATAATATCCTTTTTCAGAGCGTATGCTGGATCAACCACTGAATACCACTTCATTCATGAAACTATACACTGTTATAGTAATCTTTGTTACAGATTTTGCGTTGTCAAATAGAACGGTTCAGCTAGCACGCTCATATAATATTTGGAACCGTAACTTAAAACGAATATTGCTATAATATTTGGAAACTGAGTGACTCAAATATCAAATAACAGATGCTTAGTGTTAGGAATGTAGTAGCACAAGTTCTGTTCGATCAATCATAACAAAGCACTAAAACATTGTCTTTGACTCTCTTGCAGGCCGTCTTGGAATGTCAATGGCCTGCCTCATCTTTCAGTAGCTACCAGCAGTGGGTGAAGCTCAGGAACACACTGGCTGCCGTCACCCAGTTCCGCCGTGGCATCAAGCATCGAGGTAGCTGCTCAGACACTAACAGTGACCTGCTAAGCCAGGGCAGCGGGGATAGCATGGAGCCGCCAGGGGTGATGCTTGAAGGTGGTAAGGATGAGACAGATCTTATCAAGCTGATGGAGGGAACGGCAGCAGTGAATCTCACCAGGGAAGAGAAGAGCAGTACAGGTAAGTCACTCTATCTCTTGCTATTCATTGCATAGATTGATGATGCATCATGTGTAGTTCATTCTTTTGCCTTAGTAGGTTTGCTGAAACCACTCCAGACCAACTCCACACTGACAACTTGTGTAAATACTGTTATTTCTTTTGATTAATTGTACACACTGAGCGGCCTCAAAATATTCACGGTTCCTCAAATTCATGCTGCATATATGTAAATGCGCATTTGAATCAATTGAAAACATACTTGAAATGCTACGTAAATGCCTAATAGTCTTGTATGTTTCTAAATACGCACTTGCTGATCTTTACGCAAAATTCGCAAAAAATGATGTACGCAAATATTTCTAAATTCATGATACATCTTTGGCAGTAAGTGCACAGTCTGTTGTTTTGCCGGGAACTAAAGTTCTCATTCACTGCTACATAATTGCATTTGATTTGGTGTTGGTTTGGGGTTGGTTTCAGTGTTGGGTCTGATGAATGACAAGCATTCAACAGTCAAGGAGGGAAGGAACAGTAATGGTAAAGTAGCATTTGAAAGTTGCTCAATCAGAAGCATTGTGACAAAGCTCAAAACCTTGTTTTTATGATGCATCTTGTAATCAATTTTAACACGCATGTTTTGCTCATGCAAATACATTCACAAAACAAAAAAAAATCAATATGAAAATTCAGCTGCATGGCAGGGTATAACTAACTTCATACTCCTTGTGTAAATGATTATTAATACTCATTGATGACTTCACTTATAATATGCCATTTCAGGGACGACATACAAGTATCTAGAACATAATTATTCCATTTGCATGTAGCTGTATTTAATCACTTGTCACATTTACATTTGAGAATCTTGCTCCACTCTTTACAGTTCCATACATCAATTCTTAATATTTCTTACATTCTTTATTATCCCTATTGCTTTCTCTTTAAAGTTCATCACAATTTCAATAAAAGACATGTACATTGTATGTATACAAGTTTGTCTTTGTGCAGTGAAGACTGCACTGAACTTCAGTAAAAACCATCACCATAATGCTTAAAAAAGCATGATGAATAAATAAACGCAAAGCATATTGTAATACATACATAAATGCCCATTAGTTTGTCATCCACATTTATAGCTATATGTTTGTATTTTAGAATGGAATAATCATCATGGTTATGCTTTGTATTTTATGGGGTGAAAATCAATGAGGTTTTTTTTACCGGTAAACCACAAAATTTTATTTTAAGTTGTGGATCTGAATCAGATTTTTCATATCTAGTACTCTTAAGAACTGGCTGGTACTTTTATGCCAGCTAAAATGCCAGTCTATTTTCTTTATATACACAATGCAAGATTCAATATACAAATTGTTGAAATAGGACAAAACATGGAGTATCAAGCTGTTTTTAAATTCTAGTCAGAAAAATATCTTTAAGATAGAAAGAGAAAGAAGGGTGGGGTGGGGGAGAAGGAACTATGTTATTCCTTTTGGTTCATAACATAACTAATTGTTTCTGTTCTAAAAAATTCTGCATACTCAAGAAAAAAACTAACCCCTAAATGGAAAAAATGGAAATAATTTTATTTTGTTGCAAACATTAAAGTACTTTTGTAAATTTGAATACATACAGCTTGGGAAATAATTATTTGAACAAATTGGTCTAAAATTATTTTGAAGGCTGTATATGTGTATGATGTTCAATGTAAATTTTGACAGGGCTGGTTCTACATGTATTGTAAAAGTTCATATAACCCAATATTTGTGAAGCTGAGCAGCAATGCATGTATTATTCTATATAAAAAAGCAAATTAACATCATGCATTATATTGCAATATACAGTGTACATACATGTATTTAATACAAAATCTTGTGAAGATAAAGTATAAGAAAAATTGCTGTGGGCGATATCAGGAAAAATGTAGCGTTCTATTCTGTTGACAATATGTTTTCATTCTTACCTGATATGACTATAAATGAGTTTGAATGTAGAAATTTTGTCCCATGTTTTTTTTTTTTCTTTAAAGAGAGTTCAGCGATATTTATCCTTATCTGCAATCTATAAACACCTTTTTTTTTTATTAACAAGAAGAAAAATTATGTTTTGATTTAATACTGGAAAAGTTTGGGATACATTTGTTCTGGGATTCTTTGGTTTATTGCAAGACTAAAAGAACTTTTGGGATATGAAAATTGGAAGTATTAACTTAAATATAGGTTGAATGTAATGTGTCAGTTTGGTTAAAAACTAATTGCGATGAAAGCTTAGATTTTTGAAAGCTTAGATTCTTTTGTAGGCTTTCAAATAACAAATCAATTTTCCTTCTTTAGTTTTGAAGTCTTGATGGCTGAATTTTCCTTTTTCTCTGGTGACTCTCTGAAAGTATTCCTAACCTTTAATACAAGAAAGAAACCCCGCCATTCCACTTTTCAGGCAACTCTGACATGGGCTATGCCTCCATGATCATGGACGAGACGACGACCCCAAACGACCTCTTGACATCTCCTGACCTCTCTCCCTCCAAACTAGCCCGCCAGCGAGACTCACAATGCCTGGACGAAGAAGACGAGGAGGTCATCCAAAGCAAGGACGATGTCCACAGCCCTGAGGCATGTGAGACAATAATGACAGGAGATGATGGGGAGATGGAGGGGGCTGAGGGGAGGATAGGCAGGGAGGAGGAGGATGGTGAGGAGGAGGAAGGAGAGAAGCAGTGTGAACGGACCTTCGTTGCTGATGATGATTTGTCTCTTGTTAACCACAGAAAAGAGGGTAATTCCTTTTCTTTGTGTCATAACAAAAAGCTACCCATGTGGATATCTATTGTGCCTCAATGCAAACTAAAACTTATGCTGCTTAATATTATTAATGTTTTTTAGTTATAATCTGTGTACATGTATTATATTCTTTTGCCTATGTGTGTAACCTGTTTCTAAACTAGATTCCTGCTAATATAAGAAATTGTGAAGTGAACATTCTTTTATACTAGCAGGTGTGTTTCTGTGGCTTTGTGTGTGAAATGTAATTATGCTGGTAGTGGTACATCAACACGTGTAGTACGTAGTTTTCATGATGTTCTCCAATTTAATTTAGATTTCAAGCAATCAAATCTCTAGTAATAGGCCACATTCTGCTCACATTTAGATATTGCATAGTGATTATCATAGCATCAATAGTTGACATGTTCCTCTCCCCACTCCCGCATGTGTTGTTTTCTAGAGAGATACATGTATTGTTTACCTTGCATGGGAAAGAGGATTGTACATGTACAAATGTTGTCAAGATACATTGTACATGTATAATGAATTTATCTGCAACAAATTTTGTCTGTTTGGCATTGTAGCTTTTTTTACCTTCATTTCCCCCCCCCCTTTTTTTGACATGCATGTAAGAGAATCTAAATCTTGAATGTATTGTGAGTCAGCTGCTGTATTTAATACATTGTGTAAAATCAGAAATGTTTGTGTATATTACAAAGGTTCCATGTCGCGAATGTTTCTGGTCTTTACCGTCTTATGCTAATGAATAAGAAAATAAATTCTGGCTTTATAACATCCCAACGGAGTAAACAATTGAACCAAAGCAAATTATGATTAAATACAATAATCGAAAATCCCCAAAATAAAATATTAAAACAGCAGCTCAATCTTACAACACTTTTACTCAATTTAACCTTCACAGAACTGAGTGCAGAGGTCAGTCACGTTAAATCACGGAGTGCACCTGTGAGTGAGGTTTCCACCCCTATCAGTCGTAAGAGGCTGGACCTAGGGGGTAATAATGACACCCCTGATGGGGGGCTTTTTGGTATCAGTAACTTGGAGGAGGAACCAAGGGGGCGAGGGAGCAGCATCCTAAGAAGATCAAGGAGTAGTGTCACCAGTCGAGAAGCAGTGCATGGTGAGATTAATGATATTAATAAGAAGTCGATACATTCATACTGCAGATAATACTGCATTTTTGAGATGCACATATCTTTCCTCAAAGATGTCATCATGAATGATCTGATTTTTATGAAAGGAAATGGAGTAGAAGATTTTTATTGTCAGTCTCGTTTAGACTTTTGAAACTTTCTTTTCTCTATTCTTTTAAAAGAAAGAAAAAGATCAAATTCAAGATAACTTTTCAGCTCATGAAATGTATTGAGAAAAGACATTACAAAGGGGTAGAATTGATGGAAGAATGATTTTGTTTGGATGTTGTGTTTTCTTGTCTTTACTTGCTGATGAACTTTCTTCTTCCTTCTTGGTTGCAGTTGTCCTTGACACGTCTCACTCATCAATGAATGGTAACACGTCGCTGCTGGACGACAGTAACCTTGAGGACAATACATTTGACGATTCCCAACTTTCAGACTCTAATGATACGCCTCGCAGGAGGCACAAAAGCGCTGGAGAACACTCCTGGGCGTTAGCCATCAGGAAAAGAAACAGCAGTGGTGGTGATGCTGCTGCCACCATCACCGACACTCTTGCCACAAGTGATAGTGATGTCATATCGGAAGACAAATTTGGTTGTGACGCGAAAATGCTCGAGAAATTGCGGACTAGTAGCGAATCGATCCAGTCGGGTGGCCACTCGCGGTCTCTGTCTTGCGGTAGCCGGCCTCAGTTTATCAATCAGAAGAGCGGGGAATTCCCATCGGATGTGAACACTCTTGATGATGTAGGTAAGGAGGAACTATTGGATGTGTGCCATCAGATTGAAACATTGAATGCTAGCAAAGATAGAGGGAGCTCTGAAGGAATGACGGACTCTGGGGATGACCTCCTGGTATCGATCAATGAGAAGAACTCACAAGATACTAGGGATGGAGGGAATAGTGATTTAATAGAATTAGTTGATGATGAGAGTAAACTGAATGCTTCCAGTATCCCTAATGGTGTTCATGAGATCCATGTTAGTCCTAAGCACAAAACAGACAAAGTCAGTACTGACAATGATGATGCTACGGACGATGAGAGTCCGCTAGAGAATGGCATCGGTAAAACAGACTTATACAAGCTTGAAAGTATGGAATCGTTACCTAGCAACTCATCATCAAACGACACTAAAGACTCCAAGGAAAACCTGTCGTGGAAGCCGCGAAAGACGCCCAAGCGAACTCCAAGCTTCCTCTCGAATTTCCTGACATCGCCGTTTACCCCTCGCATGTCTAAGCAATCCTTCAGTCGCACCATCCAATCGGCTTCCTCCCAGATGGAGACTCTACGTACACGTGCCACGGACTTTGCCTCCAAATTTGGGGAGTACACCAGGCAGCTATCTTCCCCTGCCATCAAGGACAGTCAGAGCAATCCAAACCTGTTTGACATTGATGAAACGGTCGGAGGAGAGTTTGGTAAATCAGAACCAAGAGACATTGCAGGATCCTGGAATGAAAGCAAAATGGATAGCTTGAATCCAGAGGAAATGGGAATACACATGCCTGGCTCACAATTTGCTGGTACAGTATACCCACATTACAGAGTTCATACATTTTATAAATAAGAAAGTTGAAAAAGTTGCCCCTTGTTGCACACCACAGTTTCAGCAATATTTGAATGCAATTATTATTCGATAATTAACTTTGCCTGATGAGAGTGCAAGGTTTGTTTTTAACCTGGATGCATAATTGTTTTTTTTTGTAATAATCTTTGAGAATATAACCTACATTGTAGCTACATGTATTTAGCTCACAAAGCTTCCAAAAGAAATGATTTCCTTGTGAGAATTTGTATGGATTATCATCCAAAGATGGCCTTTTTGCAAATAACCATGAAGATTGTAAAAGCAAATGCTTTGGTTGTACTTTAACAAATAAAAATTTACCTGAAGCCTATTTAGTATTTTTTCTTTGTACAATAGGGAGTACTCAATCTCTAAATAACCCACTGGCTTCGGATCATGAGGATGGTTATAATCAACGCCGTCAGTATGCCATGCATGTTTTCATGACTAGCTGCTTCCGATGCGGTGCTTGTAGATCTGCATTGTACGATGAACATATCATGGCAGGATGGGCTGCTGATGATTCCAACCTCAATACAAGGTATGTCATTATCCCACACCATTGCCCTATAATGCTGCTGTCACACAGATACTTACGTTAAGTTACGTTTAAGTTGTCTTATCCTTGTGTCATCTTCTATTCTATCATTTCTTATGTATTTTTTTGTTTAATTGGATGAACGAAATTATCACTATTTCCACTGCTGACTATGACGGGAAGGTATCCATGGGGATCCACAGAAAAGAAAATAATTTTTGGACGCAACCGGACGTAACTCAACGTAAACGTCTGTGTGACTGCAGCATAACAAAGATTTACAATTGATCAATGGGTGATTTAAAATATCCATCATAATTGGTTCACAGTGAGACCTTTATGCAAATAGTCTATGCAACAAGGACCCTAATTGGTTACTATCAATTTGCAATTGATCATAACTCTCCATGGTACAGGGCACAGGTTGTATTAGGAACTTTATCTATGGATGTAGTCAATTTGGAAATATACACGTAGCTACAACTTATGTATGTTACCAATATTTGTATGGGGTGAGCATTGTTGAATAGTGTGTTTGATGTTTAGGATGATAAGGTCTAAACATCAATCTTGTTTCACTTTCTTCACAACAAATCCTCTCTAAATACCGTTATTATTACCTCTTTTATTGCGATGATGTGATTGTAATATACTGTTTTTGTTCACCTATCGCGTTGTGCATTTTGTGGGTCACCTCACGTAATCTTTCTCTTCGTAACGATCAAGGATCTGAGAAGTCTCAATATCAATCGTGTTTCAAATGCTCTCTAAATTTCATTATCATTACTTCTTATTTTGAAGGCACAATTATACATGTACACAATGTATAGCGTTTTTTGTTTTTTGTCACCTATCTAGTTGTGCGTTCTGTGGGTCGCCTCGCGTACCGTTCCTAACAGTAACCATCAAAGACCTCCGAGAACCTGGAGGTCAATGCACTCTAACACCCAGCCCCTCAGCTGAAAGCATGCAGAGCATCCAATCAGCTCCCTTCCTCAAGCAAGGCGACGCCCAGAAAACAGACGAGTCTGGTAACGCCTACCAGTCCAACCCAAGCGTTGATAACCTATCCCTCGGTAGCGAAGGGGAGGGTGACCCCAAACCTGCTTTGACAGGGAGGACCATGCCGGCTAAGAGAGAATTGGGATTGCATCACTCCGCTGGGGAGACGGCGATGAGGGAACAGCTGAAGAGGACCTGTGGAGGGGTAGAAAACTCACCCTCTGCAGCTAGAAGGAGAACTGTGAGTGAATGTCATAGTGTGGACCTGCTGAAGGAGGTAGAGTCCTCAGAGAGACCTGGCAATGGGTAAGTGTTCTTTCTTCCAATCTCCCAAGGCAAGATATTAAATCTTTTGCAATCGCAGCTGGTTTTAACTGTTTGAATTACAACAGTATTACATTTCAGAGAAAGAAAATTTGCTTTCTTAGTTGTGTGAATTGTTACATGTAGGTAGTGTAATTTTCGTTCTCAAACACCACAGTTTAGAAAAAGACAGTTTGATTTCTTCTGCAATGTTACTCTTCATGATATTTTTATATATGATTTTAGTGTTGAAATGCAAATTGAATGAACTTGTACAGTTCTGACTGAGATCAATGTCAAAGTTGCAATCAAATGACATCGTCACCATCCACATAGTGTATTACTGAGCTCAATCTATTACAAATAGCTGTGACATTGAACTCCGTCGGGACTGTTCATATGTAGGGCCTCAAAAAAAAACAATGTTTTAGTCATTGATAGAGCTACCCTACTGAAAGAAGACGAATGAATAATAAATAAAGAAATAGATAAGTTAAGGTGATGTTCAATCATGTCATATTCTTTCATGGTCATCCTGCAGGTACCCTGCCAACATGCGTCCAGGGACCTCCTACAGCCTGCCCCGGGTCAAGACCATCCAGGAGACGGCCAGCGCAAGCCTCCTAGCAGACTTCTCCACTTTCTCCACGTCAAGTCTCCCCTCCAGCATGCGAGGTTCCAGAGAGTACCTAGCTCCACCTCCCCGCAGGGATGCGGATCCTGATCCTGTCAATGTCCCGTACCTTAGTCCTCTGGTCCTGAGGAAGGAGATTGAGAATATCATTGATAATGAAGGAGAGGAGTGTCTCAGGCAACCTGCTTTCGTCTCTCAGCATCCCATCATATTCTGGAATCTGGTGAGTACATGTATTATAAGAAGCCCAAAGACATGTATTCTCAACTGCGAAATTCATGTTCAAGTTTAATGGAAGAAGAGAGTCTCATAAAAAAATTGTGCAATCCTATATTTCAATTAATTTAAACCTGAAGTCCAGCTAGATCGCAGCTCAGAATATTGATGAAAGTGTCTATAAATGATTATTTGTTGAATCAGTTGTCTCATTTGTTGGGTAATTATTCTGTTGAAGAAGCCTTTTCTAAGTTTGAAGTGTAGATATGGATGTGTGCTCACTTACATGTATTTTTACATTTATGGAACAAAAGTGTTAACATATGAAATGGTTGGGCTACCCGCACAGCATGGAGTTATATCTATTATCTGTCCTTGTAATATATTTTCTAATAAAATCTCAGTGGCAGCTGGAAGTTCTTGCAATTGCACTAAATGAAACTTAGAAGATCTATGCAATCAAACTGCAAGTAAATGAAATATACTTGTACCAACAGATTTGGAATGAGCCATAATATTCAAGCCAGATTAATGTAACAGTATCTGTATTCAGTCTATGATCTATTCGGCTTCTATTTAAGCAGTGATCATTCATTTTGATTGTTACTGTGATCTTTTGCTTGTTATTTTTTTTTTCATTTCAGATCTGGTATTTCAAACGAATGGACATGCCTAACTATCTGGAGGGGGCTCTTCTAGCTGCATACAGTGAGAACAGAGACCCAAACGTAAGTGAAGCTACCCCTTCTTCTTATTGTGTACGAGTTACTGTATGCGGCACATATTTGGCAATATTTTCATGATTTTGCTTTAAAACAGGGAATTTGGGAGGGAATATTTCATCGTACAGTGTAAATATCGTATTTGCATTTACTTTGTACAAAAATATATAAGAAAGTGAAAAGTTTAACGTTCAGTAAGTCGTGGAATTGGCAAAAATAAAACCACCAGGAAATATTTCAGTGTATACAGTAGTAATGTTGTATATCAGGCTATTTCTGTAAGTTTGGTAAATTAGTTGATTTAGTGCATTGTTTGGGCTTGATAGGTCAGTCATTCCTCAGAGCATATTGGCGCTGAATATGCCAACCCCAGTTCTCCGTTGATCAAGTGCTATCCACTCGTGCGAGTATAGGTTCAAAAAGGATTTTCTGGTGGCCTGCATGTACTGTCTTATGAAGTCTGTAATTAAAACCAATTTTCATGGGACTCACCGGGCCACAATACAAATGTTTGTGGTGTCTTCTTGCTGATTTTGTTGGCTATTAACACCTGGGCCCTTCCAATCTTCTATAATTTGTTGATTTAGACTCTATGGCTTATATTCTAAACTCAGGTTTAGTTCTAGTTCCAGTTCTAGTTTATTTTAGACTTCCATCTAGACTGCAAGTTCAATCTCTGTTTTCTAACACACGTATTTGGGGTAATGTTTTAAATCCACATTTAAGCATTTGTTTTCTGAATTGCAGTTTAGTTTTTAACTCCAGTTGACTGCAACTCTAACCTATTTTATGCTCATCTTGATTTGAACAGGATGGTGGTCGTTACCTAGCAACCGACTCCAGATACGTAAAGGTGACAATCCTTTGGGACAACCTGAGTCTTTACAAGGAGGATGGGATTCCAATGTATCTTCACTGGACGCCTAATGCTCAGGCTATCAAGAACGCAATCAATGCACCTGATAAGGCAGATTTCTCAAGCTCGTAAGTCAGAATTCATTATCAAGCAATGGATTTTGTTAGTCTCGAAAAAGATTTAGTGATGTAACACAATTTATGGTTGTCTCTTTGGACATACTTGGCAAAAGTTTGAATTCATTTGATCTTAATGATCACATTTATAGATGGAATCTGCATTATGTCATTTGTTGTTGCATGCCAAAGAAGCCTCTGGCAAGTAATTTGGTTGTAAATTTCAAATTTTGTTGAAAAAATACTTGTACCTGTATCTTTGATCTCTTGCATGCTACTCACCTAATCGGGGCAGCAAACCTTGTACAGCCTAGTAATAATTGCTCAAATCTTTGTAAAGTATTTTTTGAGATTCATTCATTTATGTACATGTAGAAGATTAGAGTGTCATTTATTTATTTTTTTGTAGAATGTAATTTTTTTTCTATTTGTAAATGTATAAGCCAATATTTTCATGTACATAATATTTTGCATTTTGGGACTACACATATTTGGATGAATTCTCTTATGGTTACTATAAATACATGTAAATTGTATAGCCTTGTTCAAGTGTAAATTTCAGGAGGAGTGTCTTACAAAATTCCTTAATTTAAGACTGCCGCAAAATGTATTGCTTATTGTCTACAATATGTTCTAATAAAACAAAATTATGCTTTTGTTCTGGTATATTATCATCATTATTTGTTTGTTTTCAGGTTCATGCTTCAGATCGTCAAATGCATACGTTTCAACAATGTGTACCTACCCATCACCATGCTGTTAGATGAATTCAAGAGACAAGGAATTCCATTAGGAGAACATCGTAGCATCTACAGAGAACTTCTCTTCCTTTCCTTCCTTGCGTTGGGCAGAGATAACGTTGATCATGGTGAGATCCCGGCTACTTTTTTTCTGTGCCTTAAACGATCTTGATATAGAATGAAATAATCTTGATATGTACAAGGCTAATTATTGTATAGGCCCTTATTTTTGCAATTTTGGACTAGTTGGAGGAATTTGCGAGAAGATAATTTCTAGTTTTTTATGATATTTTGATTACTGCATATTCATTGAAGCCTCATATTGGAAGTGGAAATTTTCACGAAGACGGACTTCGCGAAATTTGTGAAAATACAACCACCATGATAATAACCACTCATCCAGTACCCGTTATAAATTTGTCTTGTAAAACTTTACTCTTTTTTTTTTCTTTTCTTTGAAATTGTGATGATTGTCTTGATATAACAAAATCTTGTTGTGTTTGTCTTTTTGAAAGGGAATGGACTGTAATTGAATAATTTAACAGTTGTTTCAAAGAAAGAAATAGGAATATAAATATAAAGCCCACTTTTTTGCCATGTATTAGGCCTTTTGCATGTTAGTGACACCAGTTTTATGTTTGGAGTACTGTATTCGCGGAAATATTCGCGGTACATTAATTTTCGCGGATTTCGCACAAAGAGCGGCAGGCGCGAATTGAAATACCAGCGAATGTATAGGCATGATTTCCTTTGCACTTATTGAATGGGTTCAATTGCGAACTTGCAAACATGCAGCGCGAATTTAAGAAACCTTGAACATGTTTTGAGGCCGCTCAGCGCGAAAAATTAATTGCGCGAAAATAACAGCAAATACAGTACCCTTTATATGATTTGATATGAACTACATATTGCTACTAGTCTCTTGAAAGATTACAGGTTTCCCAGAAAGATTGGTATGTGGAATTTATATCTATTCATTCTTCTCAAAAAGACAAAAACAAATCAAATTAAAAAAATTAAAATTAAAAAACAACAAAACTTCTAGCATTTCCCTCCTGAAACATTTTTTTATATTCATTTTGTTATTCAGATGCTTTTGACCAGCAGTACCGTGTGGCATACTCTAAGCTGAGGGAGGACCAAAAGGAACAGATGCAAAAGAATGATCGTCCGCCACCGAGAGCAGTTCAGATGTGCCGTACTGTATTCTGTGATCTTAGTTTATAGAGGCTCACCAGATAGGAGATTCACCATGGCAACCGATTGATCTTGACACCATAAAGGCAGATGAGATATACATAGGAGAATTATCAGTGGCAACCAATTGATGTATTCTCAGCACCAAATAAAGGAGATGAAACATGGCCAGGAGATTCATGATGGCAACTAAGTGATGTTGTCTTGACAGCGTAAAGGATGAAACTTAAGTGAGATGAAATATTGATTATTTTGATATGACTGAAAATAATGCTAGTTGTTTCAAGAAATGATAATCTTATCCCACTGCAGTTTCATTTTTGAAAGAAGAGATGTTGGTACTAGGCTGCCCATGACATGTATTTTTTTTTTTTTTTGTTTGCATGCTGTCAAGATCTTTCCATGTTTGAAGAGCTTGTATTTTATGTTTAAATCACAATATGTACTGCAAAATGACCTGTATCAAGCAAAGAGGTTCCAAGAATAGAATTGAGTCTTCTTTAGTTTTAATTCCATATCCCTAACACTATCTTCTATAATTTCATTTTCATTGATACCTCTGTACTTTATATTGGTGGGGAAACACTGAACGCTACATCCCGAGTGAGGTAGCACCATTTTAAAATCAATAAATAATTTAAAAGACATTAGGAATTGGTGGTTATATGTGTTAAAGGAAAAAAAATCTGTGATATTTATAATTTGAATTCAGAATCAACGATATGCTGCATATTGAGTAAACGTCCTTACATTAGAGATTTTGTTGTGATTATGTGAGAGAATATAGTTTTGAGTGATATCTTTTTAGCGATTGGTGTTCTAACTTTCATGGAATTCCTCATTATGATAATTTGTTTATACGCTGGATTTATTTAGTTTTATTAAGTCCTAAAGAGGCAGGGATGTCGATTTAAAAAAAAAAAGAGACTTGGATAAATATCCACTCCTTTTCAAATTTTTGCTTGTGTGTCTATGGGAAATACCCCCTTTATCCTCATCATGTTGCTTCATGTCTGCGATCAACTGCAAATTTGAAAAAACAATTCTGTTTGGTTGCTGGTAAAGTATTTGGACAAAAACCACATGCAACAATGGGCCATTACCATGTTGCGATTGATAGCAAATGTTGATGAGGCCATTTTTTTTTTTTTTTTTTTTTTTTTTTTTTTTTTCAATCAAGTTTGGATGAAATGCATCGGTTATCAGGCCATTCTTGGAACTATATTCCCTTGATTGATAACATAGTCACACTTCACATGCTTTCTTTGGCATGTCAGAGGATTTCCTAACTTTGCAGCAAAGTCTTCTGGCATACCTGTATGAGTGGCAGTTTGTATGTAAAGCATCTAGACAAAGCTAAGAGGTTATTTTTGTAAAACACACTATCCATGGTGTTCAAGTTAGGAGTCTAAGATCAAGTGTGTTGCCTTGTTATGAGATGCATTCTTCTAAGACCGTATGATACTGATTTAAAATATATTATCTCACCTGTTTTACCAATAACATACATTGTACCATCACTGCCAGTGAGTAAATTGAATCGGTATTTCATGCTAAATATAAAAAGGGTACCAGATGTACATGCTGTTCCGTTGCAGACTACTTGGTGGAGACTTGCATTTTACTTTACATGTACATTGTACCTTGACATTGTTTATACCAGTATAGAATCGAAGGATATTTTCTAAGGTCATGACTAACACTCTTGAATGAGTATGAAGGAATTCTAAGATTCCCTGATGAAAAAAAGGTAATGGTCCAATTCAATCTTCTGGCAATGGGTTTCAATTGCCCTTTGCGTCTCCATGAAATTGGAACCGGAATTTCATGCAAGGGTACAGTCAGACCGCTACGAACTGAGAAAGCATGAACATATTTTTGAAGAGGTTTTTGTTTAAATGCTTTATTAGCATGCAATATATTACAAAGAAGAAAAATTGTATTTTAATTAGCAGTGAATCTAAGTAGCATTTAGAGTCATGATGTCAGATGAAATACATGTAATAGACAATTGACAAATTCATTGAACTAATGGATCAAGATTTCTGATGATAACTCTAATCTTCAGATTACCCCAAATGTGAAAGTTGGGTTAAGATTGGCTGTCGTGTAAACAATGTCACTGACAACTTATCTTGATGTCTTGTAACATTAGTAATGACATGAAACACAAACTGTTATAGTAAAGGGTTTATAATGGTACTTTGTAAATGGCTTGTTAATATCTATCAGTGCAATGTCAAACAAATGGTGTAAATATTTCAATTTTTTTTTTGTATGTGTCAACCTATTATTGTTGCTCACTTTCAGGAACACACTTTGTATGTATATCGGGTAGTTTGTATCATGTCCTTTTGTTTGTTTTTTCTAAAGAAAAATGCATAGCTTTTAGATAAAGTGACTACTAATGTGAGACTTGTGTACTGAAGATACAACTCTCATGAATAGTAATACTCTCTTCATAATGTATGATATTTTTACGGTATATCGTCTTGCTTGTATTACAAGGAAATCAAGTACATGTTTATGAATTCATCTTCTGTCCATACATGTGTGTATGAAGTTAGAGTAGTTTTAAAGCAAGGATAATGGTTGTATGCAGGTTTTGGAGGTTTCTGGTAAGAATTTTACCCTGTTTTAACTTTATAAAGATTAGATATTTAAAAAAAAAAGTTACAGTGCTGATTAATTAAAATAATATATCCCACTCCCCAGTATCTGGCAAAACTTTGACAATTTCAATATTATTACTGAAATCTGGTAGTTCTAATCATGCTTTGTTCTAATCATGCTTTGAGAGAAGAAAATATAATTTTGTATATTTTGGATCCTTTGTTATTTTAGTTTTCAGTTTGATTGACCATGCAGTAGAAAAGTGATTAGAATATAACTGACAGTGTTGCTAAAACATGTGAAGACCCTTTATGTTTAGAAATAAAGAACAAATGTACATCTGAGGGAAAATTCTTTCTACATGCTGTTCAAATTTTGGTACTTAAATGAGAGAAAAAAAATGGTTTTGTATGATTGAGCCTCAATACTTTCTTGTATGCTGTCTAATAAAAAAATATTGCATTCATTTTAATTGAAATTATGTGAAAGAAAGGCCTATAGTTTCTGTTTCCATCTTGCCTGATATAGCATATAAATAGTAATATAGAAAAAGACTTATGGAGAATGGAATACCGAGAGATATGTGCAATTCTAATTCATCAAGTCCACTCTTATTGAAGTATTGTGTACAGTATTTTTTATGTAAAACCTTTAATATCTACAAAAATGATTGATCTTGATTAAGAATTATGTTTCCCCAGAATAATGTCGAAAATGATTTCTGACCAGCTCAGTTTGTACGCTGGACTTCAATGCTTGTAACTTCAATTGAAATGTCTCCAAAAATTTGCTTAATAATATGGTTTAGGAAACTTCTTGATAGCTGTGCCCTTATAATCTTTGTCTGTAATCATAGCAGTTCACAGAATGGCAACAAACCTAAAAGTAATACGGCTGTCATGTGTATATTTATCTTTTCTTTTAATAGACTACACTAATTTGTCTAATTCATTTATTTAAACTTTCAAGAGATTGTGTTGGATAATTTCTACTTTAATAAAAGAAATTGTAACCTTATTCATTCATGTATATTGCCATTTGTCTGAGAAAGTTAAGCAATTAATCTTCATATCCAAAACCAGGAAATGTGTCATGAAAAACTTGATTAATTTCTTGTTTGATTTAATTATCCTGTACCTGTGTGCTATGAAGGCAAAGTCTAATCTCTAAATCCCCATTATCATTGCCTGTATTGAGGGTTAAATTCTCTAATGAAATGAGTTTTGAGTAGGAGCACCATCACAAAAAACTTTTGCTTCATGAAATTGCATATTTAAGAATAATCTACGAGCAAGTAAGATATTAATGTTACATAATTTTGATGATGAAAGTCAGTTTTTTTTAATCTGTTTAAGTGGTCTGAATGATGATAAGGCTTTATGTAGCCTGCTGCCCAAACTGTGATATTTGTTTTTCCTAAAAATCACATTTAATAAGGAGTAATTACTTATAAACACTTGTAATAAAGATACCAATACATGATTTGTGGGAGGAAATAGAATACTCTAAAGAAAACTTGCATTTGAGCTCATTAATTGATGCCCTGGAAATGGATAATTTATGTATTTGATACCATTTTTCTTGTACTCACTCAATGGCTATTGAATTACCAAGTATGTGAGCATCTAGTTTTACCTGTATATAAGGGCATCTTTGAGATGGTATATATTGTTATCTCAAAATTTTGTTATAGTAAAAAAGGAAAATGTGTATAGGTTTAGGTTGATTGTAATATGTACAGGCATCTCATATTTCTTAGCCGACATTAGGATCATGTAAAGCTCTGTTCTATACTGAATTGTAAAAAATTATTCCATGGAGAACAGTTAAAATTTTTGTTAAGACAGTATTTTAAAAAATTTTTTTTTGGCCATTTATTGAGTATGTTATGTCGATGTCCTGTACAATATTAAAATGACAATATCCCTGAATACCATGCATGTTGTTCGAAATTATTGAAATTAATCTTTACTAAGTACATAAGAATCCAATTCTATCCATTTTGGTAAAAATATCATGTTCAAAACGGGGGGAGGTGGTTATGACTGAAAATATAGAGAGAGATAAGAGGCAAGGCAGTGGGAGAGGGATGAAGAGAGAGAGAGAGAGAGGGGGGGGGAGAGAAGAGAAAGAGGGAGAGAGAGAGAGAGAGAGGAGAGAGAGAGAGAGAGAGAGTGAGGGAGGGAGGGAGAGAAGAGAGACATATCGAGACAGGAAGAGAGAAGTGATAAGAGAAAAAAGACAGAGAGAGAGAGAGATAAGGAAGATAGTGGTTATACATGCAAGGGGAAAATAATATATATATAATATATATATATACATTTACCTTTAGTGCTTTCCGCTACCTGAGGTTTCACACCCTCTCCTTGGGCGATCGTCAGGCGGAGTGCACTAGTTGGTTGTGCGGTGCGGTGGTTCGATTTCACGGTTGGGTGGTTTTCTCTCTGGTCGGATTTGGTGGTGTCTGCATTTTGATACTAGTTCGGTTCTTTTGTTAAGTGAGTTTTTGTTGGTGATGATGGAACTTTTCCTCAAGGCAAAGGTTGCACTGGCCACTTTTACTTGGATTTAGGTTTGACTTTTTTTCGATGTCCATTTTAGTGTGTATTTAATGTTCTTTTCCTTTAGTTGCCATATATTTTTGGAGAGTTGCGTCTCGCTTTTGTACTTCTCGTGTTTAATTGGATTTTGTATGGTTTCGGTAACGATCTTTGAAGGTACCGCCTGCAAGACCATAGTAGCATTTCTCTCTCTTTCATGTTGTACAGTTGCTTTATAGACCAGGGCTGTCTCCATGCATTTCCCTCCAGTGGGCATTGGTTTTTTGCGACAGTTACATTTGGGTTTGGGTTTGTCTGTGTCCCGTGACTTGGATTGCCTTATGACTTTCTGGTTGTGGGATTTATTATGGCATCCATGTTCTTTGTGCAGCTGTAGCTCACCTTAACTGTGTTCTTATTAAATATTTGGTTGAGTTTTGTGTCCTTTGGGAAATGCTTGCTGTGAGTTTCAAAAACCTACCGGCAACGTTGGTTTTCACAGCAGCATTGTAAGGTGGGTTGAACCAAGTGATGTTTCTATTTCTATTCTTTCTTTTTGCTCTTTCCCCACCTTCCTTGGTTTGCTGTACTCCAGGGGTTGTCATAACCGCTATTCTCTAGGGCTTTGTTGTATACTGGGGCTGCGCCATGAAAGATGGCTTCGTTTGAGGACATGTGGGATATCCGCTTGCCGACTGCTATGGGTATTTGCTTTAGTATGGTGGGGGGTGGTTGGAGCCCATGTGGACGTAGAGGGGGCTGTTGTTGGTTTCATATATGGCTTGAAGGTACCCGTATCCAAATTTAAGGTGACATCTAGGTAGTCTACTACCTTGAGGTTGGTTTGGACGGTGATAATTTAAGCCCAGGTCTTTAAAGACCTTGGTGAAGATCCTTTCGTGCTCTGTCAGCTCTGCTTCCTGATGTTTTTCTGAGTACGGCTAACCCGTCATCTCGATATAGGCCTATGCTGTATGTGTTTAGTTTTTTATCTAATTTTGATAAGGCATATAGACCTACTAGTTCGCATATTCTGCTGCCACCGTATGCTCCCATTGATACATCGAATTGTTTTGTCCATCTTTTTTCTCCCACGCTTTATTATTGTATCATACAACAATGTTCTCCTCGCGTGCATGATTGTGTCCATTTCGTTGTTTTCTATGCGAGTGAACTTTTTGGCCAATGTAGGCAGGTAGTTAACTGTTCGATTGAGATTGAGGGAAAAATCTACTATGTCGAAGACAATGAAAGTCAACAAGGTTTTTGTCTTGGAGCTTGTTAAACCAGTCGAGTACATCAGCCGTGCTGGTCCACTGGTTGCGGAGATTTTCCTCTTTATATCCTTATTGATGCGGTTTTAGCATTATCTTGCTTGCCCGGCCCAATTCTGGTTTAGTAGGATTAATCAATCTAGCCTGAGGATTATTGTTGAAATTTTTCTTTAGGTCCTTTAATGTGACGAAGGCTGGCTTTTTCATTGTACCTTCCACTCTATCACCGATTTTCAGTTTTTGTGCAATCGACTCGACTCGTTTTCAATGTCCGTGATCACCCCCTCCTTGGCAGACTTGTATTACTTGTTATGTTGTTGTTCAATAATTTCTCATAACTATTTGGGTTCATTTCATATATGTTCCGTGTTTTATCCGCATGGACGAGCACCTTTTGAGATGCATTTATGCGTTTCACGTCATCTCGGAGTTTCTTCTGAAATTGTTCATTATTTTGCCTAAATTCTAAATCATCTATGATGCCAAGTAGGTCATTTTCGAAACCTGCCATTTCCTCTGCTTGTGGAGGCGTACGTTCGATTTAAATCCAAACTTTTTCTCTGTTTCTCTTGTTTCATTTTTCACTTTCATCTTGGCTCGTGTCACTCTTTGCCTTGAGGAAGAAATGAGCTCTCCATCTCATTCTCTTTATAACACTTTCAATACTTTCAATAAGCGATTTGATGTAATCTTTTTTCGGGGGAATTGGAATGTTCTTACCGGAATAATCCGCGTGAAACTGATCCATCGCACCACACAAATAGATGGGAAGACCTCGACAGGAAAGTGCTGTACCGGGGAAAAGGAGCCTTTGATATCCACTATTGGTGTATGTGAAGAGGTTTGCCAAAGAGTGCTCGATGCAGAAGCAGAGCGAATATGCATTTACCTTTAGTGCTTTCCGATTTATACGAAGGATAAGCAACCTTAAAACTAAATTCTTCACACTTAAGCACTTACAACCACCAGGAAAAATCATGATAAGTGCTTCCAGACCATAACCGCCCCAGAGGCAATTATTGACAAGTTTGCCTTTTCCCAACGAACTATTCCCGAATGCAATAAGCTTCCAAACCAAGTTGTCAATGCAGTCTCCGTCTTGCCAGTTTCCAGAATCTCCTGCGAAACTATTTAGACAGTTCCCCGGCACTCCTCCTCATAACGTGCACGCAAGTAATTTTTCATCTTCGAGATAGGCTGGCAGAGCCCTTTGAAGATTACGGAAGAAGAAGAAGATATATAATATATATATATATATTTCTTAGTGGACTTTTGTAAGTCCCAAAAAGTGAAAAGCGGATGCCAGAAAATAAGCAATAAAAAATGAACTAATAGATAAGCACAATAAAAGAGGCCAGTAAAAACTT
>CALNVZ010003425.1:11952738-12013597 GCA_940671915.1 Paracentrotus lividus
CCCCCCCCCCCCAAGTTGACCACCGGAAGGGTTGAGGGGATTCTGAGGTCGTCAGGGCCTTGTAGTTCTAAAATTATGATTGGCACATCAACGAAATACAGACCAGAACAAAATGATCTTTCTCGACCAAAATAAAATAGTCCACTTTTATTATAGGACGACCAAACTTTCGGCTTGCACATTTGGCATTCCATAGGCACCCTTCATTTGTGCAGCATGGCGTTGAATAATGAGCATTTAAATGCCGTCTTACAGAAGTTTGAAAAAGCCACTAAGAATCCCGAGAAATACATAAGGTACGTTTCTATAAGCTTATTTCATGTTACATTTTATGCCTTCTGTAAATCAATTTTTCTGTCAAAATTTATATTTATGAGTTGAAATGCCACGATATTAATGTTAAGTCCCACCTGTTCGATATGAAGTATTATTTTGTAGCAACTCACCCAGCTGAACAACAAGCCACACAATTTACTTACTTTAACCCTTAATTTATGCCTGTTCATTGATCTTAGGTGTTTTTGTTTACAAATAAAATTTAGGGGGTTTAATTTTATACATTTACACTCAAACACACTCCAATCAACTCATATCACACGCACACCACTCATGCACTACACTCGTTTGATATATCAAACTCGTGCCTCCGACTCTACGACACTCTGCCGTGGTTACAAAAAATAATTTCTAACCTTTACAAGTTTACAACTTTCAATCCCATTATACACGTTAAAATTTGTGACTTAATGTGCACTTCAATCTTTATTTTTAAACCATAACTAATCTGTGACAATGCTTAGCTGAACTAAAAAGGTGAAATGAGAGCAAAAACTCACGCGATTTTCAGCAGTTTTCCCGATTTTCTGCCACTCGATTTCGTATGGTCGCTTTGAGAAAAAAATGAAATGGAATGATACAAGGATAGAGTGCCTGCGATCGCGATCACGATTATGCGAGAGTGTGTTATGTAAACATCGCCGAAAATAAACAAATGTTAACCTACCTTCACACTTGAGTATTTAAAAAAAAAAAAAAAAAAAAAAAAAAAAAAAATGGAAAGATGTTTTTTTTCATCAAGGTCATCGTGTATCGGCCATAGGGTAGGGTTGAGTGCCTAAATCGGGCCGCCGTCAATTCCCCCTTTTTGGGGGAGGGGGCTGGAGAGATATTTTTGGTCATGGGGCCGAAAAGAGTTAGCCTTTTTTTTTTTTTTCTTTCTTTCTTTTTTTTTTCTTTTTTTTCTTTAGGGTGGAGAGGGGGGGGGGGGGGGGGGGCTGGACGAGATATTTTTTGTCATGGGGCCCGGAGGAGCTTAGCCTTTTTTTTATTTTTCTTTTCTTTTCTTTTCTTTACTTTTTTTTTTCTTTAGGGGTGGAAAGGGGGGGGGGGCTGGACGAAATATTTTTGTCATGGGGCCCGCAGCTTAGCCTTTTTTTTCTTTTTTTTTCTTTTTTTTTTTAGGGTGGATGGAGGGATGGAGGTTGGGGTGGACAGAGATATTTTGGTAATGGGGGCCCGGAGGAGCTTAGTCTTGTTTACTTTGTCTTTACTTTTAAATTCCTTATAATCTGTATTTCTTCATGTGTTTGTAAATAAAATTAAACTTGAATTGAAATACATCTAACTGTCTTTGTCTCTGTTTTATTTATTTATTTTCTCTTTAACAATGTACATACATCTAAGCCATTCATTGGGGAGGGGGACAATGGGGGCAGGAAATTTAGGCCTACAGTTGCCCTAGTAAATCTTGGATAGAATTTGGACTTATTCCCCCCAAAAAAAAAAACAAAACAAAACAAAACAAAAACAAACAAAACAAAAACAAATAAACAAACATGAAAATGAAAAAAACTAAAAGCAAAAAAAAAAAAAGAAAGAAAAAAAAAAACTGCATCAATACAACAAAAAAAAAAGAAGGAAAGAAAAGATCATTATGTATTTATAATGAGGGGGCGGGGAGGAGGTTCAGCCAACTTTTCTCAGCAAACATGTACAAAACACAAAAAGTTACTATACATTCGTGATTTTTAGCTTGTTCAGCCCCCCATCCCCCCCCCCCCACTTGTGACCCAGCCCCTTCACTTTAAAAAAATTAGAAATCACCAGGCCCTCTACCTCATAGCTTTAAAACAATAAACAAAACTTTTGTTAATATTATATTATTATTTTATTATTATTAGCCATACTAGTTTTTATTTAGTTATTTATTTTTTCATTCTATTTGCGAGTGAATCAAAAGCTAGTCATCCTAACAACAAGTTAAACAAACAAGATAACTATTGTTGCCATTGCGCATTCGACTCGCTCGTGACAGAGACATCGTGGAAATGCAAGCTTTCGACAAAAGAGGGCGCACAATTTATCCCGCCATTAAATTACTTGCTTCATTTGTGCAGTGGAATCAGTGGCAAAGATGTACATATATAGCGGTTGAATACTAAAATCTACTATTTGAGGACATTAGGGAGCAGTGCTCAGGAAAGGAAATAGGTTAAGACGATTGCCAACAATTCGGTAAGTGATATTTTTCATGTTTTGTCATATTGCCTTTTGGTGAGTCTTTTGAGTACGACTGTGTTGATGTTTCGTACGTAGTCCCGACTATGCTAGTCTCGGTAAGTTCATAACGGCACCATCATCACGCGTGACGCACACATCGTCACTGAGCACGGAAAAAAGTCTACCATTCCGCTTTTACAGAAATAGAGACAAATGCATTTTGATTATTGGCGCTCTGATTAGCTACTGGTAGCTATCGCGAGGAGCTCCGCCTCCCGGTTGCGATGACTGAAGTGCGTTGACCGTAACTGAACAACGCGATTCAGCTGTTCCCGATAAAGACCGCTTTGTCGTGCGCGCTGTCCATCATAACCAAATTGGACCCATTTCGGCAAGAAAAACTGCAAGACGCGACTTCAAAAACGGTTGGGCGTAGACCACTCTTCAATATTTTTAGAATAAAGAAGAGAAATATAAAAAAGGAACTTCAACGAATCCACTGTCGACGTACGCCCAATATTTCAAAACGCATAAAGAAATGAGGACTTACCAAAAAAATAAATGACAAATCTAAATTTTATCGTGACTATTGTTCATTGGAAGGCACAATGGTAGTGTATTTCATATGCTAATTTCGTGATCATTCGAGCGTCATGCATAAATTACTAAATTATGGAGGAACTTTTCTCCGTGTGAAGACAACCAACAAAAAAAAGAATCGCTAAAAAAAAAAATCATTCTTATATATTTCCTACATTATAGAGCTAGAGGGTGCGAAATCCCATAGACTTTGTGTGTAACTCTTCCCCCCCCCCTCCTCTTCCCCCCTCAAATCACCCTTGCCTTTTTGTATTCTATCGTGTGCCGTGTCGCGATTTTAAGTGCGATTACATTCAAATTCACAGGTCTGATATAGAGCACTCATGATACGATGTCAATACTTTAGTATTGACCTCGTGGACCAAACTACCATATTTTGGGGAAAATTTTGCAACCTTGTCAATGTTGTTTTATCTTGGGTTTTTCTCCTTTTTGCAATCACTTTCTGCTCCAAAATTAGTAGTAGATATGTCTATGTCAATATAAGACACAGAGAATAAGTTTTGGAAAAATTTCAAATCAAAATCATGAAGAAAAAAAATTAAAACATCACTGAATTTTTTTCCCTCTCCCGCCGAAAAACGTGCGGGGAAATTTTCAGAAAGTAAAATTTAAAAATTTTATTTTTCATCCAAGAAGAAAAAAAGAAAACTTAAAAACATCAGGGATAGTAAAAGGAACATCCAAACACTCAATTATTGAAGAAAGATAAGTGAAAATGTAATTTTAAAAAGTGAAAAATTAAGTTTGTTTTCTGTAAGTTTTCCTACTGAGTCTTGTCATTAATCCCAGATGGTTCAGTTGCTTGTGTGATATAGAGCTTGCATTCAGCTTTCAAATAACACCAATTTCATGGCAATACCCCTCTATTTAGCCAAGATACCATACAATAACTGAAACAAAATTTGGAAAAGCGTAACAAAACCACCCTTTTTGGGTGGCGAGTTCAAAACACATGGCCATATGCTCTGCCTTACACCCCTTTGCTTTCTCAAGACGAAATCTCGCGTTCTCTCCACGCCCAATCTCTTATCTTAACCAATCAGACATTCACTATCTCCTAACTTATTATTGTTACCTAGCGACAGCTGTTGCTTCACCGCACTCGGGTAGTCGCATGCAGCGTTCCTCGCACAAGCACGCTTAAATAAGAAAAATAACAGAAAACTAGAGTTAGCTAATAAGAGGAAATCAAATATTGGAACTTTTGTGACAATTTGAGGCTGTTTTGGCATTTTTCATTTTTATGTGGGAGTACCTAACATGGACAATTTACAAGAAATTAATAAAAGAATTTTTAAAAAACTTCTTGCTTAAAAAAAGAAAATCTTCATTTTTTTTTAAATTCAACCATTTTCATGATTTGGAATGCTGGTTAGTGAAATTGTGAAAATCAAAAGAAAACAAAGTCATACTCCTACCTGTTTGCACTTAAAGGAAATCATGATCATGAGAAGAGAAATACAGTTATCAAAAGCTGAATGGAACGCTAATATTTTTGCAATGATTTTATAACCTCGTAAATGGGACACTTGAAATTTTTCATTTTTCTTATTAAAGGAAAGTTCTGGACCCAAAATAAGTTGGTTTTATAAAAAGCAGAAAAATTAGAAAAACAATTTTAAAAATTTGAAGAAAATCGGACTTATAATAAGAAAGTTAAGAATATCTTTACGATGCACAAAAAATTGATCGCTATACCATATTGGCAACACAGTCACAATGCTGTGATGTCATTGGGGCACAACTTGCCATGCATTTTCTATATTGTTTTATGATGATAAATTTTTACTTTATTTGTTAAGATATTGTATTCTTTATAACTTTGGCCAAGATATATTGATAGCAATAGTTACATTTACACATACATGTATATTGTAAAATCAGCACCTCATCTAGAAATACGAAAAACAAAGATTTTAAAGACCGTGTCATCCTTTTGCAGGCAAAAATCTTACATTTCTAGTTTTTGAGAGGATATAGTAGTATATCAATGACTATATCTTCCCACAACACGATTAAGCTCAAATGTGTATGTTTATCATTTTATTGCGATTATCATAATTCCCTCCTAATTTTCAGTAGTTCGAAAAAAATCCCGCACGGTGCGATATTCAAATCGACCGTTGACCGTTAGCGCGGGTAAATGCACGCTGATACGCTGTGTGTATATTGCTGTGTGTGGTCCGTACTGAACAACGCGCTGTAATATCAACGATGTTGATGGAGAGCTGGTTGAGACTGGTAGTCAGATTTTCGTTTCATATTACTGAACTAGGCAAACTTTGACAGCTAGATTGAAAATACAGTATAAGGTCGATCATATTCTAAAGTTATGCAAGTTGCATTAGTTTTCGCAATTTGTGAAAAAGGATGACTCTACCTTTAAGTAGGTTTTCAGTATAGAAAGAAGATATTTATGAATGTTGAATTTCATGAAAAATATCACTTTTCTTTTGAAATGTCATTATAATTCTCATTTTATGAAAATTCACAGATGCAATAACATATTGCCATCAATATATCTCGGCCAAAGTTATGAGGAAAACAGTTTCTTAACAAACGAAGTGAAAATTTATCATAAAACAATATAGAAAATGCATGGAATGTTGTGCCCCTATGACATCACAGGTGCTTCCAATTTGGTATAGCGATCAGATTTTGTGCATCTTAAAGATATTTATAATTTCCTTATTATTAGTAGGGATGGCCAAACAAAAGCAAAAAGCCACTAGAACGGTTTCCACTTCACTGTATGGATGTAGTCACCCATGCATTTACAATGCAAACAATAACCCATGCACTGCCTACTCAATAATACACAGGCAGAGAAACAGCAAAATTTTCAATACAAAACAGCTTTCGAAATTGTCTTTTGGCCAGTGGTAAATATCAATCATTTTTATTCCTAATTGGTCAGTTTCTTCCTTAGAAAATACCTCACCAGAAGATCAACTTCTCCTGTTGGAAAAATTGATATAATAAAAACTACAGCGTGTCCAAAGTGATACTTCTGTGTGATGTGTGTTATGACTGGAATTTCTCATGATTGGAATAGATTCAGATAAGGAGAAGTGGATATCTATACAATTTCACTATTTTTGAACAAAAAATGTATTGGGGTGAAAAACAAAGAACAATGTTTACCACTGGCCATTTAAGTTTTAAAATTACTCTACCCTGTCTAACACTCGGCTCTGACCCACACCACCATGAAATAGCCCATTGTCTAGGGTGTTCCTATTAAAACATGCCCTATGGAGTATTTTTCCACGGTGGTCATATTGGATCACATACGGTAACATACATGTCAAACCAACAGTTTTGTACTGCCATAAATTGTATCTTTGTATAATCTACTCAATTGTGTTACTATAATCTCTTTTAATGTTGATACACACATAGAAAATGTTTGGTATGATTTGGTTTAATAAATCAAAGACAAAAGAACCATAAACTTGAGCTTTTATTGCATTTGCTGGCTTTGTCTGAAACTTGTAAAAGTGTTCTAGCAGCTCATTGGTAATCTGAGACACTCTTTGGGTCATATCTTTGAAACGGAACATCCAATTGTGATAATTCAAGTACCAAAATGTTTCTTTCAAAATGCTCTATCAAATAAGCCTAGCAAAAACAACTTTAAAATAACTTAAAATTTTAGTGGACATCCCTATTATTAGTCTGATTTTCTTCAAACTTCTTAAAATCTGTTTTTCTAATTTTTCTGCTTCTTATAAAAGCAACTTATTTTGGGACCAGTATTCACAGCATAGACTATGATTTATCTTCAATTTATGTTTATTTATATTTCCATGATACTGACACTTTTTGTTTTAACCGCAATTACAGTTCTCAACTAAATCATGAACCTGCTCTGACGTCATGCACCCAGACTTTGTTTGGGTTAGCTGCAAGTCATGCCGAGGCGAATCTGAACTCCTCAAACCCACTGACAGAGCTCATTACTGAGGGGTTCGATGAAGAACAAATATGGCAGGAGCTGGAACTACAAAATCAACCTTGTCTAGGAAGCCTTGTGAAACATGTTGCTAAATCCGTTGCTGGACGCAACAGACTTGGTCTCCTAACCCTCACAGAGGAAGATGCATTGGAAGAGAGTGATGATGAGGATGAGCTTGAGGAAGTCGATGATGAGCTTGATGATGATGATGAGGAGGAAATACAGGAGGAAGATGAAGAGGATGATGAATTAATAGACAGCGAAGACGAGTTGGTAAATGCCAAGCATACCTCAAGAACTAAGAAACAAAAGGAAAGCAAAGACTCTGATGACAGCGATGAATCCGATACAAATTTTGACATTGATGAATTCCAAAACTCGAGGACTAAACAGAAAAAGAAGGTTGACAAACCTAATGGCCACAAAGAGGACAAGGGAGGGAAGGGAAAGTCATCGATCGTTGATGATCAGTTCTTCCGACTTGAGGATATGGAGAAGTTTTTAGAAATGGAAGATGCCAAGGAAGCTAAGAGAGTAAGACGGATGGACAGAGGAGATGGAAGTGAAGATGATGAGGACGATGAAGAGGACGATGATGATGAGGAATCTGTGGACTTTTTTGGCAATGATTCATCATATGATGGTGGTTTCGACGATGAGGAGGAGGTTCAGGTGATGATTGTTTTGGGGGGTTTTTTTACATGTAAATACAAATACAATACTATTTTTGTTCTTACTTTTCCTTTGTGATCAAATTCTAAAAGGAGCTGATTCTACCCATAGTCATGATTAATGGCTCCAAACTTAACTACTTTAATATTATCTGTAGGCAGAAGAAAATTACTGTAGTAGATCCAAAGATTGTAAGATATTTGTTTCTTCTATAATGGTATATTATATATTTTTTAAGAGTAAAACTAGAGCTACATGCAGTCTTGCCTTGGTAAATCTGTTTGGACTGTAGTTATAGCTTTGATTTAAAAAACGATCTGACATATGAAGTGTTAAAAATGAAGAGATGACTTGAAAAGGCTTTCGGCTTTGGTGATTGTTTGACTTGTGCAAGCTCGATTTGCTGTAGTTAACGTTACTAGTATATCTTTTTATCTTGTTATAATTTTACAACATATGGAAAATCAGTTGGGGGAGGGGTGTGGGGTTATTTTAGCAAGATTGAATTACATTCTAGAAGGATAAGATTTGGAGGTTGATAGAACACAAGAATTTAACAATTCTCTTTTTATCTATTTTAAAAAGGATAAAAAGAGCACAAGAGACATGATGTACCAAGACTTCTTTGCCGAGCCAGGCTCAGAGATGGCAACAAAATCCTCTAAAAAGAAAGTTCACTTTGAAGGAGATGAGGATGAAGAAGAGATGGAAGAAGATGGCAATGAGAAAGACTTTGATGAAGAGAGGTAAGAATATGTGAGGCTAACTGATCAATATAAATTACTGAGTGGACATGCCAGTTTTCAGGAAATCTCCTTAATTTATAATTCTATTATTATTTTTAGTCCTCAGTTATTTTCGTTTTGCCTACATGTAATTTTAGCACATTTTCAGGATCTATTGCAAATTTTCGATTTTTTTTTTTTTTTTTTTTTTTTTTTTTTTTTTTTTTTTTTTTTTTTTTTTTTTTTTTTTTGATTGGCACTGACAGACATATCTGAAACCACTTATTCATTCAGTTAGATACATGTACATCCAGATGAAATGGCCAGAAGGAAGAGAGCTGTCCTTGTGTCCCCCATCTTTGACACTGTATTAATAAAAGCATTCTAAAGTAAGCACTATGCACAGACGGCTACAGTGGAAACACGTTATATTATGAGATTCCTGATATAAACAAGGTAATGTCCATGTTCCCAAGGACCTTGTCCTAACATCTTTTCACTGTAATATGATTGTGCTTCAAGCTGTATTATAGAAAAGTTTTAATTGGGGTATTTTTTAACCCTAACCCTTTAGCTTGAAAAATTAATATCAGGCATGAAAATTTTCAGCTTTTCAGCTGATTTCAATGTTTTTTCTCTTCCTCAAATGTTATGTATGACTTCAGTGTTTTTTCCCCTCAAATGTATGCTTTTTTAGCCCAAATTGAGCTATTTTGCCACTATTTCATGCCGTGTTCACCTTTCTGAGTCTTTTCGGTGTTTTTATCACCAAGCAATTTTCATGCCTGTAATATCCAAACTTTCTTTTATTTCTATTCTTATAACTTTAGTTTTGAAGAAGCAGACTTTGAGGATGCTGATGATGATTTACTGGAGGATCTTAGGAAAGCATCAGGACCAGGCAACAAGGATGATCTTCTTCTTAGTGGTAGTGAGAGCGAAGGAGAAGATATATCTGATGTACTCGGTGGACAGAGGAAGAAGGGAGAGGATAAGTCTACCTTTGAAAAGCGTCAGGAAAAGGTAGGAGTGTTGTGTTTGCAATTAATTCTTTGTATGCCACATTGGGCAAAAAAAAAAAATCTGTTTCACCTTGTTTCAGACAATAATTATAATAAAAAAAATCTCCTTTAATTTTTTAGAATGATACGTAAAAGTCTTGAGTGGTGTGAACATTGACTCTATAATAATTTAATTTCATGTGAAAGAGCTAAACATTGCCTTTAGACTCATTTTCCCTTATTACTTGTTACTTTACTAGACATTTCAGCATAGAGCTGGAGATAGATTTCGAAGAATGGACCAACATATTTGGATCAAGTGGTGAAAAAGTTTACAAAAGGAGCCATAATTACTATGTTCTATGTATTGTGTCATTTATAAATAAATAAATAAACATTCCTCTTACCAGCTTCGCAACAAGATCAATGAGTTAGAAGAATCAAATATGGCCAAGAAATCATGGCAGCTGATTGGAGAGGTTGGAGGTATTAAACGACCAGAGAACAGTCTCCTTGAAGAGAGGCTAGAGTTTGATACCAGAACAAGACCAGGTACGCAGCTTAACACTTTCATGCTTTGATTTTAACTTCTCAAATTTGATGCTACTTGATTAACTTTTTGCTTAATTTTAAATCAGATTTGATAGTCCTTTTTAATACTCCTGTTTAACAAGGTGTTTGGAACGATCAATGAAATCATATTTTGATCCTGTCTTGTAGGTTTTTACATCGAAAGTGGGACCTGGAGAATTGACTTGTACAGTTTATATTTAAAAATTCATTGTAAGAAGAGTAAACTGTATATCACTTGCACTTACTATAATTATGAATATTATTATGTCAATGATAAGAGAGTATGGTGGGTGATACTTGAATGATGGCCAATTGTCAATACTATTTTTGTTTTATTTAAATGTTTGTGCTCCTGGCAAATTACTGCCTTACATGTTCAGTATCGATAATTTTGAATTCTCAATGACAGCTCCCGTCATCACGGAGGAGACCACCCAGACCTTGGAGTCCTTGATCAAGCAGCGGGTCCTAGACCAGGCCTGGGATGACGTCCAACGTAAGGCCAAGCCTAAAGAAGAGGTCAAGGAGTTCAAGAAGAGAGTGACCTTAGATCAGGAAAAGAGCAAGATGAGTCTGGGAGAGATCTATGAGCAGGAGTACATCAAACAAACACAGGTACATACTTTGCAAGCTAAAATTAAGTTTTCATTGAACTATATGATGTCATAAATGGTAAGTTTCAAACCAAATTTGTGGATCTCATGATTTATTTTTCAAATCCCTGATACAACATTATATAGAGAGAGCATTTAAGCTTCTTATGCCTCTCTTGATTCTGGTGAAGGTATTTAATATATAATGGCATGAGGGAAGCACAAGTTTGGAGGCAAGGCTTGACACATCCAGCTCTCAAATTAGGGTTCCAAATCCCTCATGCTACGTTCACACAGAGCCGAGAGTCTAGTACGAGTCCTTGCGAGCTTCCGCGAGTTCCAACTCGCGGAAACTCGCGGGAAAATGACGCATTTTTTCACGCTTGTAAATATTCCAATGCGAGTTCAATACGAGTTGAACAGAGTTCAGTGCGAGTAACAAAGAGTAAACAACGAGTAGTAGCGAGTTGTTCTCGAGTTATTGCGATCTTGTCCCGAGTGAAAGAGAGTGTATTGCGAGTAAAGCCGAGTTATAATAAAAAAATAATAATAACAAAAATAAAAATTATAGGAGGCTTCTCCGCGACGGAAAAAGAGTATTGGAGACGTCTCCGCGACAAGTTTCAAAACCGTTTCACAACTCGTCTAACAAGTCTAAAAGTAGTCCCAATTCCGTCTCAAATCCCATCTCCGCGAAATTAGCTTCCACCATTAGTTGCGGATATATTTTTAATGAATGTAGTTTGGTTTTACTTGAGAAATTAGGATTTACATCCTTGAGAAATCACAAATCAAATGATTTACAATTAAATCTAATCTCGAATTTGATAATCATAATTCATTAATCCCGAACAGGGGCGCAGACACAGGGGGGGGGGGGTGCATCCCTCAATTTAAAAGATGGGGTATGGCATGTACAATCCAGGGCCGCGGAGCGTTTTTGAAAGTGGAGGGGCTGAGCCGAAAGTGGGGGGAGGACTGAACAGGCTAAAAAATCACAAATGTATGGTCATTTTTGCGTTTTTGTACACGTTGGCTGAAAAAGTGGGGGCTGCAGCCCCCACCCCCCCCCCCCGGCGCGCCCGGCCCCTGCAATCACCCCCCCCCTCCCGAATTTACGCGGGTGATATGTATTTTTTTAAAAGCTGAAATGGGCTTTCCACACTCGTGTTTCTTCCATCATGTCCACGGAACTCTAACAATTTTCGCTCGCGCTTATTATTGTTATTATTTTTTTATTTATTATTATTATAGGTTTTCCCGGTCGATTTAAACTCTTTTCAATCGAATTCATTAATGTTCAGTCTAATTTAAACAGTACCTTCCTGGAGCGGGGCTATCAGTTATTTAATTAACGTTTAGAGCAATCGATTTCGTTTATGTTCTTTCGTAATCGTTAATGATCATTCGTATTCGTTTATGTGCGATCAAAAGTGTTTATGTGCAGTGAACTTCGTCAATGTGCATGAAATCAAATTCGTGCGATCAATTTAAAAAATTCCCAGCTGTAAAAAGGAAAGGGAGGTGAGCTTCAAGCAGTCAAATTCGTTTTTAGGCATGCAATTTAAAACGTTTTAGGCCTATCCGTGTGAACACACGAAGCAAGGGGGTGCGCGCCATGGTAAACACAAAATAAATTTCTAAGCAATTATTTGTATTCAGAGGCTGCGGAACGAATTTGAAAGTGTGGGGGGGGCACTTTTTGGGGCCCTTTACCTCAGTGGCATAATGAGCAAAATTTATGTATGGGAAGGTGGGGATGGGTGTAAAAGTAATATTTTAATTTATTATGCTGTTCAAAATATTAATTTAAGAGATTAAAAGTGCCCCCTTTTAAAAGAAAAATGTACATTTTGGAGTTTAAGCAACATTACAGTTTTATACACACTTAAAGCAAAGTTTAAAATTATTGCCCCCATGATAATGTTAAATACCAATTGCAAATAGATTTACATGTTCTAAATGATTTTTAAAAACATAAGTGCTAAAAAGGGCATTAAAATACGTTTAGAGGATGTAAATAGGCCTATGTGCTTCTGACAATACTCTTTTAACAATAGTTGCCTCCGGCACAGGGTAATTGGTCTCATGCGTATTGCTTGGTATTCCCTTTTTATGCGAGGTCGCATAGCGACCGAGCGGAAAAATGTGGGTTAAAAAAAGAAACTATGGAGGGAAAAGGGTTCTTTTTATAGTAAAAAGAGTGCCCCTTTTTACAAAAAAAGTTGTCCGTGGGCCTTTCAAAAAGTCAGCATGTAACGGTCGCAGGGGTACGGTTCATGAATATTGTCGATCTTGCATCTTTTCTCTCTCTTTTTTTGTTTTTGTTTCCTTGACCCATTTTTTTTTTTTTTTTTTTGCTGGGTGATGGGGGCCGCGCCTGTCTACGAGCTAGTTGGTCTAATCTGAATTCCATGTAGTACATACTTGATGAAATGCCACTTGGTCTATTGACCATTTCAGGCGTGGATCCAGGGTCCAGCGGGAAACCCCCCCCCCTCGGCCCAGAAAAAGAAGGAATATGGTAGAAAAAATAGATTGCCGACCCGACTGACCAATTTAATGCCCACCCCCCCCCCCCCATGGCCGTTACATGATGACCTTGTTGTGGCCGAAGGCCGAAAAATTTTTAATCACCCCCACCCCACCCCTCATGTTATGCAAGTTTCTAATGAATAGAGTGAGGATGGGGGCTGCAGCCCCTACTCTGTTGTATACACATTAGTTTTTTTGTTTTTTTTTGTAAACATTTCGTTTTCGAGCAGACATATAGTTTTTTAATTCCATCTGATAAAAACGCAAACATTATAATCAGCTTAATGTTTTTTTTATTTTTGTTTTGTTTTGTTTTGTTATGTTTTGTGTGTATGTGTGTTTTCCAAGCTCAGGCTCCCCTTCCCCCATGATCTTCCTCTTTTCTGACAAAAACACTTCACGGCCCCCTCCCAAATTTTATTTTCCTACCCGAACCTAACATTCCTAATTTGCATACAGTTATTCCGAAAGTGGATGCCTCAAAACGAATTTGAATTCACCAGAAGACAAGAATTTTACGAATGGACTAATTTGAGCGAACATTGACGAACGCGACTGCTCACAACAGCAAATTCGTCCGCGCAATTAGCAATTTTGATTGAACGGTGTTTGATTTTGGCTACACATAAACGAATTTCATTGCAGATTTGTAATCGCGATCACATTCCGGACGAAAGCGCTCGAAAGAAATGTTACATTGGTCGGAGATAGTTTAAACTTGACCGGGAAAACCTATATTATTTTCTAACTAAATTAATTCATGTTGTATAATTCAGCTTACAAAATGTTTCATTGATGTTGAAAAACATTCTGATAAACGAAAATACGATATGAGAAAAATCGGCCTCGTGGGACCGAGGACTCGTGGGACGTAGGACTCGTGGGAAAATACTCGGCCTCGTGGGACGTAGGACTCGTGAGACGTAGGTCTCATGGGACGTAGGACTCGTGGGACGTAGGACTCGTGGGCCCGAGGACTCGTGGGACCGAGGACTCGTGGGAAAAATACTCGGCCTCGTGGGACGTAGGACTCGTGGGACGTAGGTCTCGTGGGACGTAGGACTCGTGGGAAAATATTCGGCCTCTTGGGACGTAGGACTCGTGGGACCGAGGTCTCATGGGACGTAGGACTCGTGGGACCGAGGACTCGTGGACCCTCCCCATTTAAAGACCGTATGTGGCCCAGTAATTTTACATGATTAAAGGAAAGAAAGATGAATATCTATCTATCTATCTGGCTGCTTATCTATTCTTCTGCTTCCCTCAATAAGTTTAAGATAAATTTGGCGCCCCCATAAGTTTCAGCTCAATTTGGAGCCAACTAATCATTTGGCGCCCCCTAAATGTTGGTTTGAATTGGCGCCATTCACGATTAAGGTGATTTGATGCCCCTGGGATAATGCAGAAATAAATGTAACGTGTATTCAAATAAATTTAAATGTCTTGATGATTAGTATCCTATAATGAAAATTTATGGTCAGAGGAAAAACACAGGCGAGAGTGGAATTTTGATGTCTTTGAATGATGAGAAAACATGGCATTGCATGCGTTCCTCAGGAACACAATGTAATAACTCATTGGAAAGATGAGCCAAAATTTTGCTATACAGACCAGGAGGAATTAAAAATTTTAGAGACCATATTTCAAATACCAAGTTGTTGCCCCTTAGTTTCAGTTAAATTCGGCACACCTCCTTAAGTTCAAAATAAAGTTGGAGCCCATAAGTTTAAGATAAATTTGGCATCCCTAAGTATCAGGCCAATTTGACGCCCCTACGTTTAAGCTCAATTTGGCGCCCCCTAAGATTTAGGTCAATTTCAAATGCAAAAATGAACGTAACGTGAAATCAAATAAATTGAAATGTTTTGATGGTTAGAATCCCATAATGTAAATTTTGGTAAGAGGAAAAACACAGGCGAGGGCGAATCAAGAACGGAAGTTTTGATGTATTCAAATGATTAGAAAACAGGAAATTTTATGCGTGCCTTAGGAACACAATGTAATAATTCATTGGGGGAGAATTATGCGAGCGCGAAGCGCGAGCGAAAACTTTGCTATGTATATACAGACCCGGATGCATGAATTTTGAAATTTCGCTCTATCTACATAAAAACCATATTTCAAAACTTTATTTGTTACCCCTTAGTTTCAGGTAAATTCGGCGCCTCTTAGTTTCAGATCATTTGGGCGCCCAAAAGTGTAAGCTCAATTTGGCGCCCCTAAGTTTAAAATCGATTTGACGACCCCTTAACTTCAATTCAGTGCCCCCATTATGTTTCAGGTCATCTTGGCGCCCGTACGTGTAAGCTCATTTTGGCGCCGCTAATATGTTGAACATAAATTTGAAATGCAAAAAAAAAAAATAATAATATAAAATAATAATAACAAAATAATAATAAAAAATGTAACGTGAAAAATTTTTTAAAAAATGTTTTGACGGTTAGAATCCCATAATGTAAATTCTGGTAAAAGAGGAAAAACATAGGCGTGTGCGAATAGGAAACGGAAATTTTGATCCATTCGAATAATAATATTAGAAAACAGGACATTTTACGCGTTCCTCAACACAATGTAATAAATCAATGGGAAAAGATGATGCGAGCGAAAATTTTTCTATGTATATACAAACCAGGATGCTTGGAATTTTAAAATTTTGCTATTTCTAGATAGAGACAATTTTATAGACCCCTTCTGTTTTTTTTTTTGTTTTTTTTGCGTGATTTTGGGGGCCCCTTTTCACGTAAATTCGGCACCCCTCCTAAGTTTAGGATATAGTTAGAGCCACTAAGTTTAAGATAAATTTGGCACCCCTATAGTCTCAGGTCAATTCGGCGCCCCCCATTTGATCTCATCTGGCGTCCTTTAATTTAAGATCGATTTGGCACCCCTTAACTTCAGGTTAAATCAGCGTCCCTAAGTCTCAGGTCAATTCAGCGCCCCTTAAGTTTCAGATCACTTATGCGCCCCTACATTTGATCTAAATTTGCGCCTTTACGTTTAAGATCATTTTGGCGCCCCTCTAGGTTTAAGTTCGATTTGGCGCCCCCTAAATTTAAGGTCGATTTTGCGCCCTAAGTTTAAGGTCAATTTGGCGCCCTAAGTTTACTGTTGATTTGGCGCCCTAAATTTAAGGTCGATTTGGCGCCCCTAAGTTTAAGGTCAATTTGGCGCCCTTAGTTTACTGTTGATTTGGCGCCCCTAAATTTAAGGTCGATTTGGCGCCCCTAAGTTTAAGGTCAATTTGGCGCCCTTATTTTATTGTCGATTTGGCGCCCCTCTTAAATTAAAGGTCGATTTGGCGCCCCTAAGTTTAAGGTCAATTTGGCGCCCTTAGTTTACTGTCGATTGGCGCCCCTCTTAAATTAAAGGTCGATTTGGCGCCCCTAAATTAAGGTCGATTTGGCGCCCTAAGTTTAAGGTCAATTTGGCGCCCCTTAGTTTACTGTCGATTTGGGGCCCCTTTTAAATTAAAGGTCGATTTGGCGCCCCTAAGTTTAGGTCAATTTGGCGCCCCTTAGTTTACTGTTGATTTGGCGCCTCTCAATTTAAGGTCGATTTGGCGCCCCTAAGTTTAAGGTCAATTTGGCGCCCCTTAGTTTACTGTCGATTTGGCGCCCCCTCTAAATTAAAGGTCGATTTGGCGCCCGTCAAGGGTCAAGGTTGCCCAGCATTGCTTAGTTTACTGTCGTTTTAGCGCCCCTCTAAATTTTAGGTCGATTTGGCGCCCCCAATTTTAGGTCGATTTGGCGCCCCCTAATTTTAAGGTCGATTTGGGCCCCTAAGTTTAAGGTCAATTTGGCGCCCTTTAGTTTACTGTCGATTTGGCGCCCCCCTAAATTTAAGCTCGATTTGGCGTCCCCCTAATTTTAAGGTCGATTTGGCGCCCCCCATTTTTTTAAAGGGCGCCCCTCCCCCTCCCTTTTCCCTTACTCTGTCACTCTATTTTTTTTTTTTCTTCTTTTTTTTTCCTTCCTCTTTCCCCTTTTTCCCTTTCTCTTTCCCCCTTTTTCCCTTTCTCTTTTTTTCCCTCCTTTTTTCTTCTTTCTTTTTCCCCTTCCTTTTCTCCCTTTTCTTTCCTCTTTTCGGCGCCCCCCTTGCACGCCCCCCGGGGGCCGTGCCCGTAAAGCCCCCCCCCAGAATACGCGCATGTGTACGTGATTGTTTTCGCACCACATGAACCACGTGATAAACCCCATTATTCGTACTCGCTATAACTTCCATAGACTCGGTGAGCTTGTGCAGAGCTCTCAGTTGCTCGCAACAGAACTCTCAGTTGCTCGCACTAGAATCGCGGTAACTCGTGTATTGAAATTTATGGTAATTTATGCAAATTACCTCGATTTGTCGCGAGTTGCAAAGAGTCTCGTACGAGTCTCTCACGAATTGTGCGAGTCTACTACGAGTTGTCCCGAGTTTGACCGAGTCATTCAAGAGTTCTCAGGAGCTTGACTGATTTTTGAAATTTTTAAACATTGCGCGAGCTGCGGCGAGTTATGGAGAGTTATCAAGAGTTGAAGCGCGAGTCCCCTCAAAAATCAACTCGCCACAACTCGCGCAAACTCGTACTCAGCTCTCGGTTCTGTGTGAACGTAGCATCAGATTGTAAAGTTTATATAAGTACTTTACATATTCAAACTCTGGAATGTTTCACCTGAACCCCTGTGAAAATAGTTGGAGCAGAGTTTTTGTTTAAGTCATCTTTTCTAGTATGATAGATGTTTAGATCTTCGTGTAGAAAGTACACGGAATACACACACCTACATGTAAATATCTTTGGATGGCTTTAAAAAATAACTTCTATAGCTTTCCACACCTATTAAATATCCCAACATCATTGTGGTAAAGCACCTAAGCAAGAAATACTTGATGAATCCATCTGTTATTGTTATATCATTTGAATATCCAGCAAGAAGCCGAGGAGGAGAAGGAGGATCCTCTTCACAAAGAGATCAAGGAATCCATGGATACTCTCTTCATCAAACTAGATGCTCTCTCAAACTTTCACTTCAGCCCTAAACCCATCGGCCCAGAGGTCAAGATCGTCTCTAACACACCAGCCATCTCCATGGAAGAGGTCACGCCTGTCAGTGTGGCTGAGTCATCCTTGCTGGCACCAGAAGAGATCAAGGTTAGTCATTTTGATATTTTAATCAGATCCATATACATTGGAAACTTGTTATAAGGAGGTCCTTGGGACCATAGAAGTTACCTTGTTATATCAGGAGTCTTGTTACATCAGAGTGAAAAAACAAGAGAATACAAAGAGCTGGACCCTGTAAAATTTCCTCATTATATCAGATCTGGTTTTGACAAGTTTCCACAGTACATCATAACATTCAAAATTTTCAACATGTTTGGTTATAGAAAGCAATACATAGAAATAAAGAGATATAGCTCGAGTTGGCTAATGTTAAACTGTTGAACTCTCTTCGGAGTATTTGTTTTGTCAGGTTGTGTTGGGACATGCTTGATTTAAAGTGGGATGAGGTTTTGAGTGTAGGTTTGTTTGGTTGATGTTTCTTAGTTTTCAAACTTTTAAATGTATTGTTTCTACACTGATTCACTACCGGTACATCTAATGTTCCATCATTAACAGAAAACTACACATTTATCCAGATTAACATCAGCTTCCTCCCTTTTAATTCCCGGAAACATGATTAATCTTAACTTATTTGAAACAAGGGAGTCAAATGTGTTTTGTGTCCTATGGGGAAGTCAAGTATTGTATCTGATCACAAACAATTGTGATGTCTTTACTAAAAAAAAACATGTATATCACTTAACCCTAATCAGGCCGGGCTTTTTTGGCTATCCTATGGCCGGGGGAGGGTTGGATCAACCCCCCTGAGATCTCGGCCGCCAATCGCAAAATTTTGCACAGTTATAGTGTGCGATGTAATCTACAAGTTAGTATCGTTGATTTTTCTGAAATAATGTTATTTTATTTTATATTAATTAATTATGCTAATTTATGCATAATTCATACTTTTTGCTCTAATTTACTAAATAAAGCTCCTAGAATGCTAAAATTTGGTCTAAATATTCTTTTTAGCATTCCTAACAATTGTACTTTAAAAAAAATTTGGTGTCAAAATCATTTTCTTAAGTATTTTATTGTTTTACGAATTTCTTCTGTATTTCTTTGTTTTTGGACCTTTTGTTTTTCTTTGTTTTTTTGTCAAAATTGATTGCAGAATCTTTATGAAGCATAATTATGCTAAAATAAAATGATTTTAGCCAGTGACAGTGCATTGACTTTGTACACAAAATCACGTTTTTGAGCGGTTTTCGGTCCGACGGATATTTTTTAAAATCGTTCAGCGTCGTCACTGTATGCCCGATTTTCGCGAAAAGGGTTTTAAAAGATGCGCAAGACCTAAAACTAAAAAGTCATTGAGCGGCGCGGTCAAAAAATTTCGCACGGCAGTATGGTCGCAGAAAATGTCGAGGGGGGGGGTTGATTCAACCCCCCCTCGGCCTGATTAGGGTTAATGTCTCGTAGTTTTTAGATCATTATTGTAATATCGAATTTTATTCAAATTCCTTCCAGAGACAGAACATCTCTGGGCAATATTTTGAGAAGGAAAGTGTGATTTATGTAGATGTTTCTATCACTCTTTCTATTTTAACAGGACAAGGAGAAGGGCGAACTGAAGGGCAAGACTGAGAAGACATCTACAGATCGCAATCGGGACCTACGTAAGAAGAAGCTGAAGCAGAGAGCCAAGGCTCAGGACAAGGAGAGGAAGGAGAGGATAGTTGAGAAGATGAATCCAGGACTAGGAAATAAGTACAGTAAGAAGGCAGCACTGGCAAGACTGGAGAAGAACAGTAAAGCACCATCAAGTACTACTACTATTGTTAAGGTATGGTATATTGTACGATAGTAATAGTTCTAGGAAATAAGTACAGTCAAAAGGCAGCTCTGGCAAGACTGGAGAAGAATAGCAAAGCACCATCAAGTACCACTAGAATTCTCAAAATATGTATTGTATTGTCTTTATGTGCATGGGTTCGATTCCTGGGTAAACCAAAAGACGTTTTGTGCAATCATCTTTTTGAAATAATTTTGTTTTCTCATATAAATGTGCTTTTGATACTCATAATACATCAGAGACCGTTTTATCATTAGAATGAGGAATATGTCAAATGAAAAATTTATTTGTGAATTAGTACATGAAGTTACATTTTGTGAGTGATTTTGCCTTTTTATTCTTTACATATTTACATGTATCATCATGCTAAATGAGTGATTTATTTATTTTTTTTCTTTTTCTGCAGGATATGGACAATGCCAAAGGAAACCTGAAATCATCTAAAGCCTTCTTCAGCAAGTTACAAGAGGAAGTTGTGGCTGAAGTTCATGGATTCAAGACCAAGAAGAAGAAAAAGAAAGTCCTGACAGGAACACAACTCAAATTGTAAACTCCTTTGTGCTTTATTGAGAGTATGAACTATTCAGATATCAGAGACATTGTATGATAGCATTTATATAGAACTTCCTATTCACAGACAAATTATGAAAGATAAAAGTGAAACAAGAAGAGTACAAACGGGCTTATTTAGTGTGATGGTCACAGCCTACGGGCTATGTGTGTGGCACTTTAGCTGTAGGGCAATTTGAAAGATTCTTACAGTTTTTATACCACTGTAGAACAGGTACTACATGCTTTGCCTACTTCATGTATGTCTGGAAAAAAATGTATGTGCGAATGGATGTACATGTACAAATTTTTGATCGAGTCTGGCGTAGAATGGTGCCCGATGCATGTACGACCAGTTGTGATCACCGCATAAGAATGACTTAAAAAAGAAAAAGATTGCAACTTGGAGAAACTTTCTGATATAAAGGATGTATTGTCAAATCTAATGGTTTGGGTCCTGCAGCTGAGATAGGTCTTCCGCATTCAAGATACACAGAATAATGTAATGATGAAAATCATAATTGCAACATTAATCAGCTTTTTTATTTAATCATGTTATACTTAATCATTAATACTATTATTTATTGAACCTCTTTACAATGATGGTTCATGTCAATAAAATATTTTCATTCCTTGGAGGTTAAAGTTTGATTAAATATTAATTTTGAAATTGTATCACAGTATTCTCTGCTTCTTTACTCACTCTCATAACTACTAACAAAAGGAATGAAACACAACCAGATATTGTTTTTGATTAAGTTTAATCAGAAAATATATTTATTTGTTCCTGTTATGATTTTTATGGCAACATTAGTTCACAAACGAGATGTGAGAAACCATGCTGCATCAACTCTCATTATAAGAAGGTTCCTGAACATGTAGGCACGTACACACATGTTGAGAATCAATGTATTATGATAAAATCTCATTTTAGTGTATGAAAGAAAAAAATGCCTTCTTCGATAATCATGTGTTCAATGTTATCACAAATAAATTGCTCTAGAATTGTGAGCAGCGACAAAAGAAAGGGTCTAATTCGCTGTCATCTGTATGCTATGAATGATATCGGTAAATTATATGACTTACAAGTTGCACACAACCAAAATTTCTTTCATTTAAATGTTTAATTATATCTAATAAATGTTTTACAAATCATTGTGATTCAGTATTTTGAACACAATACCAAATTGTCTCTTGTTCCTGACATGCAGGGATTTTATGGCTAATATTTTCTTGAAAAAGAAAAATCTTCTTTCGAGATGAACCAAATTTAACCTTCAATCGCAGCCTACATTCTGATATCAGAAATCAAAGTAAAATTTTTTTTTTAAATTAAAAAAATCATATGGAGTACATGATACCTTGAAGTCTTGTACATATTTCTCCTTTTCCTATATTCAATACCTTCTGAATGACATAGTTATATTCACCTATAAACTGTTATGTCCTGAGAGCAGTAAAAAAAAAAAAAATATATATATACATATACATGTATATATATATATATATAGATATAGGGGAGACTGGGGTAATTATGGCCCCCCCTTTTCACATTTCCTATTACTACCCTTAAATGAAAAGTCCAATGATATTCTAAATATGTAAAAATACAGTCGGTCCATATACCTATAATATACAAAGGAAAGTATAAACCTGCTACTTTTCATTTGCATATTAATTACCATTATGTTAACAACTTTGGGGGGCCATAATTACCCCACGGATTGGGGTATTTATGGCCCCTATTGCAATGACTGTATGAATTCAAAGATATTATGCTAATTAATTATGGTAATGTATAATAAATGTTGTTGGGTATGCCTAATACACTTATCAACCACCAACAATGGTTTAATCAATAATTGGTTCAGCCTAAATGTTGAAATTTTGCAATCATAGCAATACATATATTTATGTACAAAATCGTACAAGTTAATGTCCCCATCTACGCTTATCTGCGCTTATACACTGTTTTTGCATTGGGGGCCATAATTACCCCAAATGACATTTTCAATTTGATCCCCCTTTATAGCTCTACTATTGAAGATATTCATGTGGAAGTTTTTCTGTGTTGTTTTTTAGTTCCTATTGTTTCAGTTTCAATCAAAATTTGATCTTAAACGATTTTAATTATTGATATCACATCCCACATAAAAAAGCAGACTTGCCACTTTCCAACGAACAGAATTGTAATTACCGTACATTTTAAACTCCCCTAAGCACAAAATTTCATGTAAATGGCTTATTTTTCTCATATGATAGTAGGAAGGGTTTAGCTAGGCATGTGTAAAATTGGAATTATCATTGTGTAATGCAGCAAAGGATTATAAGCTCTCAAAGACTAAGGGGCCATAATTACGCCAAAGCCATAATTACCCCAGTCTCCCCTATATTATGAACAAAATATTCCTGCTCATTTTGATGAAGATAATTAAGTTGTGTATAATTAAAAACAAATGCTTTGATCAAATGCAGTTGTAATTCCAATTTAATACACCAGAATAATTTAAAAGGTCGACAAATTAATTAAAATATGTAGTATACGTTTCGAGTCATCTGTTTCATTCATTTCGCCTATATATATATATATATTTTTTTTTTTTGCTTCCAGTTTACATTCTAAATTCTAATTGATTAGTTAGTATATCTCTGAAAGCTAGTTTGAACTCAGTCTTCTATGCAGTAAACATTGCCTCCAATCTTGAACTGAACGAGTCCTTCTTCTCCATAGCCTCTTCAACAAGGATCTGAAAGAGGTTGGGGGGAAAAGAGAAAAGGATAAAAAAATTAGTAAATAACAATGCATTGCAAATTGTACAACATCTTTGTATGTGTACATTTGGCATGTTCTGTTATAATGAGATACCTATTATAGCAATCAACTTTACTCTGTTCCGACCATGTTGTTCTATCTAGATTTCCATCTACACCAGAGATAGAAATCCTAAAGAATAATTAGATCATTAGAAATTACAACGTAGAACGTGAATAATACAAATAGTTGAATCAGCTGAACGGAATGACTAATAGCCTTTTGCTCCGTCATTCGGTTTTGGGAATGCACTCAAATCAATAGATTTCTTTCTCTTATGACCAAAACATTTGTTTCAGCTGCTTCAACTATTTGCATTATTCTGTTTTTAATCTTCTAATTATTTTGTAGTGCAGGCATTTCTGCTACACTTGTGTTCAAGAAGTTTTGACGAAAAAAAAGAAATGTTTGGGTACCTGTGCAGCCTCCTTATCCTTCTTGATCAGAGCTTCCACCAGATGAACCCTTAGTACAGACTTGGTGTAGTCTCCTGCTCCAGGCTCCTCATCACTCTCCATGCCCTGTTTGAACTCCTTCCTTGATTGCCTGAATATATATTATCAAGGAGGAACCTGTCAAACAAGTCTATCAACATGTAATTTTCAAAACAAATACTACAGTAACTAGACAAACTATTTTATCATCCATAAATCTTGGACCTTGGACTTTGACAAATGTCCAATCTTCCCTATTTAACTTTACTAAGGGTCTAATGGTGGCTTCTCCATATAAGATGCCCCCCCCCAAAAAAAAAATAAATAAGTAAAAAAAAAATTACGATGGTCATATATTTTGCAAAAGTAATTCTTTATTTGTTTGATATACCTGTATTCATCGATCTTATATTCCAGCTTGAAAAAATTTAAAAACAAAATAGTGAAGATATGGTTTTTGGTGTTTCTATGATGATCAAGAAGATGAAAAGTTATAATGAGACAAATGACAATGTCGATGCTTATGATAAAAGAGAAGATGGAAGTTATGGTGAAGATGATGATAATATTTACCTGTCTTGGTTTCCTAGATGCTTGTAGATCAATCCCTTCAGTAAGTGACTGATGGCTTCCTTCGGGGCTCGTTTCTTGAGTTCCTCCACGGTTTGCTGAGCAAGGTCACCCCATGACCCACTTTCATCACCTGCCTGTAATGACAGCAGGTAATCACAAACAGAATACATCCAAATATCTTTTTGATAATAGTACTTGAAATATTTTTACACTCAAGGTATACAACTGTGCTATGGATCGAACCATACAATGTACATGTACCTTGGAATATTGAAAGTGTCTTGTCCAAACTTGCATTCAGTTTCTTCTGTACATGACTTTTTGAAATCAGAAGCATAAGAAACTTCTTGTTACAATTAAACAAAAATTTGTTGTAGTGCTAAAACTATGCATAATATTTGAGAAATAGTATACAGAAGTAGACAGATAGGAGATTGACTTGCTTATTGAGAGAGAAAAACACGTAAGGAAGAGATTGAAAAAAAGATAGGTAATTGGGATTAAAGATTTGCAAATTGAAGTCCATTTGTTTAATGCCAGTACATTAATTCCATCAATAGTAACAAGTGGTTTTTTTTCAAGGAACAACAAGCAGTTTTTGATAAAAGGCATATAGGAGAATGAAAACTTGATGAACGAGCAAAAGAAAGGAACCAAGAAATATTTTACCTTCAAACCCTGAATAGGTAAGTAAGCTAACTGATGTAGGATTGTGATCTGCCTTCTACCACTGCTCAGGGCTAGACATTGTTTATAGCATGCTTCAGCTGCAGCGGCCATCTTGGATTCATTATAGATCTTACCTAGTGTCTGAATTAAATATGAAAAAAGATTTATGTTGAACTTTATGCAACCCCTTCTGTCTTCTCTGTATACCATCCAAAGAATGACTTAATTGAATAATTTCAGTTAGAACAACAAATTTCTAAATCAAGAAAAATATATAAACCAAGGTGGTGTTTCACATAGTCATTTGAGTTTAGAATTACTTTACGCAGGACTGGTGATCAGTTCTTGTGCTAAACTATTGAGCATGTGATTAGTAAAGTATCCAAGAACATGTTCCAGTTGTACGTAAAGTCATTCTTAACTTTACAAACGACAAGGTGAATCACTATACCCATAATCTCAATTAAATTGTTGCTCAAAGAGTTTCCATGAAAAAAACAACACATTGGAAATGAAATGCATTATTAAACCAAGGAGCTTCAATGAAGCTCCTTGATTATACCAGGGAGTGCCCTTTAAACCTCCCTGATTATACTTACAAATTACATGTACATGTACATGTAACAATAAAAAGTAAAAAAGTAAATACAATAAACATGTACATGTAGAAACTATGAAACAACTGGTGATAGCATACATGTACATGCATACAATGTAAGCTTTTGAAAGATACAGTATCAGGAAGATGAAATACAACTGACAAGAGAATTAAACAAAAATGAATGAGTGTAATATCCTTAGATGAGGTTACATTTGTTTACCTGCCAGGCGAATGACGATTGTGATTCTGTGACTGCTGATTTGAGTGATTCCAGACTACCCTTCTTACTAGTCTCCATCCAGTCACTGAGAGTTTGTAGTAACATCAGACTAGCATTGATATCAGCTCCATAGTTGCACCATTCAAGCAGCTATATGTATTTTTAAAAATTTAAAAATTCAATAAAGATATTAATACTTAAAAAAAAGGGGGGGAATGAAATGGTTCTTTGATTCCATTTTCAAAAGGTTTTAAATTTCATGTTAAAAAACAATCAAATACACTGACGAAATTAAAGAAAATAATTTGAAGATTTGTATTAAATTTTTTTCACAGTGCACCAAGTATTCTTTCTTGAGGTCATGAGTGGTCATGAAATAGACTTACATGTAATCACTCTCAAAATCTCAGTAAATATGTGACCAACATCTTTAGATATGAATACTCTTTTTAGTTGTAACTAGTAAACTAGTAAACATCTCCCTACCCGCTTAGCAAGTTCTTTTGCTTCATTCCATTGTTGACTCTGAAGCAAGCAGTAGACATTGTGAAGAGAAACCCAGGCTGCAAGCTTGGAATCTGCCTGACCTAACAACATACAAAGAAAGACAAGGAGTTATCATTATTTTCAGGACTACTAGAAACAAGTATTCTACATGTACATTTAATACCAAATCGATATGAAACATTATCTTGTTTTAACAATTACATGGACTCATTTAATCATTCAAAATACAACAAGGATTTCTATGTCATGGTTTGCATCGAATCTTCCATCTTGATCCGAAGACAATTATGTTGAAAGCTCAAGATTAGTTGGTAAATTTATTTGGCAAAGTTGCTCATATCAAAATGCATCTGCATGTACATGTAATGTATGTATTTATAATTTATACATTTGAACTCGGGACATTCAAGGGGAAGTTCACCCTGGAATTTACCGGTAATTGCTTTGTAAAAATGAAGAAAAATAAAAGAAAAATATGAGTGAAGGTTTGAAGAAAATCCAAAGAAGAATAATGAAGTTATGAAATATTGAAGTTTTGATTTTGTGACGTCACTTGTGAGCTGCTGTCCCAAATGTTGTGTAATGTAAATCCCATAAATTGCCATTTTTCAGAAGTATATCAATAAATTCACCTATGCTGTTAAAATATGATCAAACATATGTTAATATATATGCTTGTACAATACAGACCTATTCCTTCATTGAGAACTATGAAAAAAAAGGGCAAATTTATTGATTTACATACAATGTACACAATACAATAGGAGAGCAGCTCGCATGTGACGTCACAAAATCAAAATATCAATAATTCGTAACTTTTTTATTCCTTGATGGATTTTCTGAAAAACTTATATTTTTCTGCATTTTTACAAAGCAATTAAATTCCAGACTGAACTTCCCTTTTAATAACTCATCAACAGATGAATACTACGTATCTAGTAGAACATATCATGAAGTGCTTTTTAACTGCAAGGAAAAGGCTCTAAAACAAATACTCATTGAATCCTCAGGTGTATAATTTAGTCTGATCGTTCAAAATCTTAAACCAGTGTTTAACACTCATTAGCTAAAAGTTTTGCCTAATCTGGCTCTATCTTTGCCAAATTTTTGGTGCTCATCAAGCTATTGTGCTCCGCGTATCCATTGCTATAAGCTGTCGTGCTCACCATTTTACTGTCATTACAAGCTAGCGCACTCAGGCAAAAAAAAAAAGCAATAACAAAACAAAAAAACATGACGGCTATATTATACATATGTACAATATAACACATTTAATGTAGGTCACATGGTACTGATCTAGCCAACCACCACTCATATTTTTCTAACACTGTATTTACTAAAACTCTTTATGTTACAGGCCCCCAGGCCCTATTAATTAGCTTGGGCCTAAATTCAAGATATTCTTTTGAACTTACTTGTTTGCAAGAGGAATTTGGCGATGCTAAGGTTGACATCTGATGTATTCCAATCGTCCTGGTGGACAAGTTGCCATGACAACTGGGCTGAGCAACATGCCCCCAGGATGGCCCAGTTATTCATCTCACCTATTCACATTCAAACACAAATATTATTAATAATAATTTCCGGATTTGTACATGTACATCTGTATAAAGCACTTTATATATTTGTTAATGTTATTTTCACAATTGATGGATTGCTCGCACACATCATGTGCACATTCTCCACTCCCAAGGAAGTGATGCATGTACTTATTGTGAAGCATGGAATTATGCTCACAAAATGAATTTGTTTTAAGGATGTCATTTTGACACAATATGTACATGTAAGGCCTCATACATGTAGCTCTACATTTAACAAGCCTCCAAATAGTATAATATCCATTTCCTGTATGTTGGGCAATGTGTAACAGCACAGCATTAGTAAATGTGTTTACCTGGCATAGCATGGACAGCCTTCTGTGCTGCAATCAAACTGGGTGAAAGACGACCTCTTGATGCATTACCATGACAACCAGAACAAAGCCTTGCAGCTGCATTAACTTGCAATACATTCTATGACAAAGAAATCATACATTGGTATAATAATATTTCAAATACAAATTTCATATACAGTGTATTTGAAGAGTTTGGCCTTTATTTACAAAAGACTACTAAGCTAAGCGATACTTAAATCTGTGGTTTCACTATAGGTAGCAAAATGTCACAAATTTTAACAGCACATGTCCAATTCATCAGAATTTATGGTACTGAAAATATTGAGAACTGCCTCAGAATGATAAGTACGAAGGTTTTCCTAACCAATAAAGCACCATTCCAGAATCAAACGTGTAAGGAACATACATGTATCAATGACGACAGCTATGTCACAATTGGCTAACCATACATTGAGTTAAACCACAGGTTTAAGCTACATTTTTGTACATGTATGGTTTTAACTTAATTCACCTTTGTGAATCCAGGCTTTTGATTCTAATAGAGGATAAAATTTTCTTTGGATGAAAATTTAGTTTTTGATCTCCAACTAATGTTCAGATTTGTGTCTGTCTCTGAACAAAAATATAAATCTGAATTTTGAGAGCAATTAAAAAAATTAACTTTTGATATTACATTTCCATAGAAACCTGTATTAAATTTGCCCCCAAAAATAACAAAAGAAGATTTAACTCTAACTCTTTACTTCTGGATGGCTTGTACAGTGTGTCCCAGAAAGAACTATACACTTCTGAAACAGCTACCAAATAAGAAATATATGGTTCTTGGGCAGAAAGATTCATATGTAGAGAATGCTCATATCCTCAACTATTATTTGAAACCAAAAAGTCAGAGAATGATGCATGCTTCAATGAGTAAAGCCCACTTTTGTGAAGGACACAAAAACGAGGCTGCACAGGAATACGCTATGTATTTACCATCTGCCTATGGGCAGCCATGAGGGATAAAAAGCAATAATGGTGTGAATCAGCTAACAAAGACAAAATAAACCAAAAGTCAGAAATAAACATCAATATTATGCAAAAATGTAATGGACAACCTTTCTGCTATCATATTATCAATGTTGTTTTTTGTCTTTTGGTTAATTTTGTCTTTGTTAGCCGATTCACGACATTATTGCTTTTTATCCCTTATGGCCGCACATAGGCAGGTGGTAAATGCATAGCGAATTCCTGCGCAGCCTCGTTTTTGTGTCCTTCAGAAAAGTGGGCATTGCTCATGGAAGCATGCATCATAATTTAGGACTTTTTGGTGTCAAATGATAGTTGGGGATATGGGCTTTCTCTACATGAATATTTTCGCCCAAAAACCAAAAGTGTATAGTTCTTTCTGGTACACACTGTATACAACATGATTGAAATTAATTATATCCTAATTCAAATTTTTGCGATTCACAGACGATTCTTGCCGCAAATATGGTCAACATTAACAATTCGAGAAAAAAACAAAACAAAACAAAGCAAAGATACAGCATTATCTCACCTTGTATGTAGGTACTAGACGTCTTGCCTTGTCAGAACAGGTGGCAGAAAACTGTAAACAAAAAATATATCTTTCAGTTTGTTTCATTTCATTCAATTAATAATCCAACATACATTTGATTTAGATAAATGCTTAGAATAAAGTTTTTGGCCTCATTTTTCCCCAAATGAATAATTGGAGCACGAAGTGCGAGCAGAAATATTGTTAAATAATGACCTGCAGGCAGGCATTTAAGAGAATGAGTAAAACATGCATGTTAGATTTGAAGATACCATACCTCTGTATTTGTTGGGTCAAGAAGTAGCATAAGTTCAGCTGCTAGGTTCCACAGATGAATATCATGGGGATACCTGGCAAACAAATAACATATCCATTATAAATCAAATTGAAAAATGATCCTCATAAATTCACTTTATATAATTAGCTTCAAAGACACAAGTATAGTAAAAGAACGCCTTTACATATCTTCCATGGCAGTAGTTTATTGTATTGTTTATACCATTTTAATGTTGATATATATTTTTCATTTTGAATAGGACCACATACAAGTTGAAAGCAATAATTACTCAACAAAGTGTTGTACTTACATATAAGGTAGATTTGTATGTAAGGGAATTAAAAAAAACCCAAAAACAACAAACAACTTGAGACATTCTTGTTAATATATTATGTGTCATACATTTTACAAAGATATTATATCTTACCCTTTAAAAACGCTGTATTCTATTGAGACAAAGAAAGAAAGAAAAAGAAAGAAACTAGACTTACTCTTTGACTGACTTCATGAGATGTTGAGCCACTCCTGATAAATCACCCTAAGTATACAAGCAAAGAAGTGATGAAATCTCTTTAAAATAATACACGTACAAGATTTTAACAAATGTCTAAATAATGAAATAATAATTTCATTTCACCCCAACCACCAAAACTTTAATCAATGACTAGCAACATGTACATGTGCATCTCTATTATTATCAATTTCAAAAATGCATAAAGAAACCGAGAAAATGAATATCACCGCATACTTTATCCCATGTAAATAACCACTGAAAATAGATTGCAACTGGAAGCACATTTCTCTCATATGTTTCTGTCGCTTGCAAAATCCCTCTTTAACAACTTCGTTCAAATGATTACAATACATTTGCATATAGTCGCTGGGGAGTCATGAGTATCTCAAATTTTGGTGACAAATTACTTTTTTGTTTTAATCTCCAGAAAATAATTGAAGTGATGGTCCTGTTAAAATCCTAGTATATGTTTATGACCACATCAGCATATGTATATTACTTGTAAGTAGTGTGAAGCTGAGGCTAGGACTGCTGTTTGCTGGACCAGGTCTTGTTGGTTAGGCTGCTTAGCGAGTTCAGCTAGGGCTGCATTGATTAGGACCATATCTTGGGTTTGTAGTCCAAGAGCACACAGGGCCACTAGTCCTTGATGGCATGGAGTGGACAGTTGGGAACTAAGTACAAAGCATGATATTTATATTAGAGGTACATAGGTTAATATAGGCTTCATTGATTAGGACCATACCATGGGTCTATAGCCCTAGAGCACACAGGGCAACTAAACCTCCAAGAAATGGACACCTGTCCTTGATGGCACAGAGCGGACAGTTAAGAACTAGGTACAGAGAACATTTATATTAGAGGGTCACTCTGAGCAGCATTGATCTTGTGTCTGTAGCCCTAGAGCACACAGGGCCACTAGCCATTGATGGCATGGAGTTGATAGTTGGGAACTAGGTACAAAGCATGATATTTATAGTAGAGGGTCACTCTCTGCTGTATTGATTAGGACCATATCTTGTGTCTGTAGTCCTAGAACACACAGGGCCACTAGCCTTTGGTAGCACAGAGTAGACAGTTGGGATTAGGTATAATCAAGAATCAACATTATCAAGACCATAATTTGTAGCAGACCTCCATCAAAGAGAACTGTTGTAGAATCAACATTGTTACTAAACCCTCTTGCCAATGCCTTGCCGTCAGAAATGAATTGTAGCCAGATGGCATATTTATTGCCCACATAGCAGTAGAGTAGACTAAAGTACTTCCTACACATGTAGATTAACACTTTTCTGACTAGAGAAGAAAGCTTCATTGTACGTTAACCCCAAAATCAGGTGCGCCCTTGAATGTTTTAACAGAAATACATGTACATGTATAATGCAATATGAATCATCATTATCGATATCATGTTTAAGGGTGCTATAGGCATTTTTACAATTGCTGTTGACCAAATTTTTGTTACCTTTGGAAGAGCAAGGTTTTAGCATTGGCAAGGTCTCCCGTCTGACATGACACCATGGCTTGAGCCGTCAAGATCTGAGACTTTTCATGATCAGAGGAAACCAGCTGTAAGGCTTGCTCATATGCTATATCAGGCAAGACAAGAAAAAAATTATTATTATTGTAAAATGGATGATGCTGAAAATCTGTTAGATGATGAAAATGAGCATATATAAAAGTCCTTAACAGAGCAAACCTAAGAGAGAGAGAGAGAGAGAAAGACAGAGAGACAGAGACAGACACAGAGAGAGAGAGAGAGAAATCATAAATAATACAGTAAAAAAGATAGGGCATGTCTGTTGCATCAATCTACCAAACAAACTGCATATCTCTATCATCATACTTGCACTTTCTTGTTAATGCTATCGTGTCAAGCGATGCCAAAGGCCTAAAAAATGGACTCATCGTCTTTGAGCCAAGTACTCAGAATTTTGAAAAGGAACAGCATAAAAAATATCCTGTTGTGTAATGTTATGCAAGACCTGCAGGGATGGCAGTTGTCAAAAGTAAAACATTTTTTCTAGCTGACTAAAACTTTATTAAATTTATTAGACAAAAATTGATATTTACCTAGATAAGCCTCCTGCCATTCTTTGTTCATGTAGAGAGCTAAGGCAAGCTGGAGGATGTCCTGTACCGCTACTAGAGGATTGATTGAACGAAGAATGTCCCGGGCTTCCTCTGCTTTACCAATGGAACTGAATGAAGGACAGATATTGAGGAGATATGTATGTCTTACTTCAACTACTGGGCATTGTCAAATTTGTATTCATTTTTAACAAATAGAAAATGTAAAGACACACATGTACATGCAAAATTTACCTACAGAGCATGTATGGTAGGGGGTCCTAAAGCTATGCGGGTCTTAAAGCTATGCACTGCAAAATACGTGCAAAGTGAATGGAGGCAAAATATGCATTCACATTAATACAGGCACCGTAAATAGCAAAATAGTGTTTCATTTCAAAGTTCAAAATCCCTCCATTTTTGGCTAAAAATAGAAGCGAGGTGCTAAAAAGGTAAAAATTATTGAATCATGGTAACAATTTCATATCATAAAAACACATAATTACAAGTGTTAAATCAAACTTCAAAGTGAGTGCGTAGACTTTCTGTTGTGACGGCAACTGAAGAGAGGGTCTCGATCTGGCGGCGATTTTTGTTATTGCTCTTAGTTTAATTATTTCCATGTTTTTTGCATCAAGATAATCCTCAGAAAATGTAGCAACAGATGGTATAAAAATAGTGATGAAAAATAGTGAATTCTGTGACTTATAAGACATGAGAAACCAAGTGCGTAGCTTTTGGTCCCCCCTTCATACATGTTTTATATGCACATCAAAACAAATGTCTCAATATCAACAGAAGGGATCCACTGAAATTTACTGTTACTTGATGACCCCTCATTGAACAAACTTGTAATGATAATATCAATAATAATAGTAGCTTCTTATATAGCGCCTAATATGAAATAATTTCATCTCTAAGCACTTAACAATTATTATTACCCCGGTCATCGGATGCTTATAAGTCTTTCTGACACCTGTCCAATACCAAAGGGATCATTCAGAAACATGGCAGCCTTTACGCATACACGTTCCTTTCCTACCCTGTATGCTAAAATAGGCATTTGCTAAAAATAGGCACCTATTTCCCTCCAAACAATTCATTACTTGCAAACATCTAAAAATGGATTCTTTACAAAATTCTAAGATAATACACGTATAATAGAAAATTACTAAAAATGTATTATGGTGATGAAACATACAAGACAGTGTACATATTGTAACTCTATGGTAACTAAAAATGACTGTTTCACTAACCTCAATGCTCTGCCATGATTGGCCAAGGCAATGTTGATGGATGTTTGATCTCCTTGGTTTCTCAACACTTGGACAGCTCTAGGAAGGTAACAAATGGGAGATGATTATGTCAGATCAGTTGACAAATTATTATAGTCTTTTGACTCTCTAAAAAGAATTTGTTCAACTTCAATGATTTTTCTTTGGAATGTTCCTCAAACTTTCACAGCTGTTCAATTGCATTTAATAGTCTTTTAGCACTGAGAGGGCAATAAAAACACTTGTGAAGAACTAAAGCTGAACAATATTATTACTATTATTATCATTATACGTTTTTCTGGTCAATTTTAAACTCTTTGCAATCGAATTCGTTTATGTCCATTCAAATTAAACGATACCTCATGGAGCGGAGCTATCGGTCAATTAAATCAACGTTTATTTTTTCAATCGCGATCACATTTTGGACGAAAGTGCCTGTAAGAAATGTCAAATTGATCGAAGATAGTTTCATTTTGACCAGGAAAACCTATAATACATCATTTATTATCATAAATGGGAGAAGATGGTCTGCATCATGTAAATAAAAGAATTAACTTTAAGAATTTGATAATTTTATTTATTTGTTGGATATTCCTCAAACTTGCAAGCATTAATAACCTACAGGTGGAAAATGGGAGTAATCTAGAGTGACTCACTGTTTATAGGCCTCTTCTGCAGCTCTATGTAGACCTTGGTGTTCTTGTAATATACCATGGAGTGTGTGGGCTTCTCCATTGACTTGCAGACGATCTGGGAACAGGAGAGAGGAATGAAAAAAGAAAAAAGAAAATACGAGTTTAAAAGGCTGGTTACTTCAATGAGATAACAATAAGAAACTACATGCATAATAAAAGATACATGTGTAGAGAACGATGGAGGTCAATCGGCATGCTGTTGTGGTCTGAACTATCTCAGCAATAAACCATGTAAACTACGGGTGAATAATTTATGAATAACTTATTACAATAATTTCTCATGGTGTAACCTGCCCTAAAGAAAGAAATATGTGCACTGTACATAAAAAAAACAATAACAAAAAACATGCATATGTGTGAACTTTCTACATGTACATGTACCTCTGTCTTATGACTCTCTCTCTCTCTTTTTTTTTTTTTTTTTCTCTCTCTCTCTCTCTACTTTTTTACCCTTCCATCTTTCTCTCTCTTTTTCTGTACCTGCGGCTTTCCCCACAGCTGCCACGGCAGATGGTACTGCAGCCATTTGGATGACATTGTAACGATAGAGCTCAGAGTCCTTGTCTATTGCAGGGTCTAGCAAGGTGTTACACACCAAGTCAGCATAGCCTATACCACTCTCCACCTGTAAATCAATTATCAAAGATAATTCAGAGTTAAGACATATTCAATTAAATTTTCAATTTTAATTTAAAAATTATTTATTTCTAGATTCAAAGAAAAAAAATTCCCAAGAAGCAACACGCTTGTTGTGGGTTCGCCCGTTTTCTCATGAAACAAAGATAAAGAGATAGAGTATAAGTAACAATAAAGGGGGGGGACAGAAGGGAGAGACAGAGAAAAAGAGAGAGGGGATATGAGAGGTACAAATTTTAAAAAAAAAGTAAAAAAAAGAAAGCAGATCAATGCCCTTTTGGCATACATGCAATATATGTAGAAGTACAAAGATTGTGTAATTCTTTGAACGCTCACTGAAATTTACTTTGGAAAAAAAAATTGAACAATTGTAACATAGGTGATTAATAATAAAATAATAGCATACTCACATATCAAAATGTATGGACAGGTAAATAAAGAATCTAAATATCAAGATAACTCACATGTGTTGACAGTTCTGTAGTGTGTCTATAGAGGTCCAATGCCTCTTGACTGCCTAGGGTCTCAGCCAGCATGCTCTACATCAAAGAATGCAAAGATCAGTTTGTTTCAATTTATAATATTTCATTTTTTTTTAATTCCATCATGCCTGTATCATCAAGAGTGGTGTGTCCAGGCCTGGGTGTTTACAAGGACTGGTTTAATGATTTACTCATTTTCTCTGGGCAGTCTTCAAGCGTAAATTATTTGTTTCTTTTTAGGTTGATTACTCATCCAATTTTATAAAGTGTATATGTACATTTTACATTGTACAAACTCTTTGATGTGTAATTTGAATGATTTTAGACATTAGGTTGCATGTTTCATATATTAAAACAATAATCAGATATCGCTTTTACATACAATACATTCATTCCTTGCTGACTTATCCAGCATTGCACATAGTTAGGTTCAAGAGACTGGGACACAGTGAATGCTTGGTTAGCAAGTTTCAGATTTCCATGACTCAGGTATAAAATGAATCAGTGAACATGAAATAGCTTTCCTGACATTAGACACTCAATGATTGTATCCCTTGAAAGTCTTACCTGACCTATCCAGCATTGTACATATTTAGGTTCAAGGGACTGTGACACAGTGAATGCTTGGTTAGCAAGCTTCAGATTTCCATGGCTCAGGTATAACGTCCCAAGATTGGTCCAAGCTACAACATTCTGTCATGATAAAACAGACAAATTACAATCACCATCATTTCACCAAAGCAGTATAAAACAAGTAGTTCTTGAGATATTGCAATAACAAGCTCAATACAAAGAATTTAATAATTTGACCTGTGTGACCCTTCACCTTTGATCTTCAGATGGTACTTCTTTGGTGTAACATTCTATGTGTAAGTTTAAAGTTTATATCTCCAGCCATTCTTGAGATATAACGAGGAATAATGAGCAAATGGGACAGTCAGACAACCTGTCTAACTAATAACTGGTTTTCTTTACACAGGGTAGTCCAGGGTTTCCATTTTGAAAACTGCTCTTCCACTGGCCTTGCATAAAAAAGAATATGTCACAATTATCCATTATCAAATGCAAAGTGCCTATCCACAAGGCGGAGGGTCACATTATCTAAGTCTTTGTTATGACTCGGCTGTGGATTGAAAACACGACCTCCCGTTCACAAGGCAGGCCAGTTAAGCAACTATTAAATGTATCCTGAAATTTGAGGAAATATTCCTCTGAAAAAAAAATGTGTACATGTGTAGTAACCGATGTATTTATTCACTCAAACTGCAATTATTCAACACAAACCAATAGAAATAATTTGAAAAGCTCACAAAAATAATTTTTCAACAACAGTTGATTCTCTTTGATATTCTTACCTTTGCTTCAAGCTGTATTGATTTGATGAAGGCATGCTGGGCTAGTCTTGGGTCATCCATTACTGGAAAAATAGAAAAATTTCAAATTGCTATTTCAGGCATTTTCTTATAAAATAGCATTTCCTTATTGGGACAAAATTTTGTGTACATATATGTTTCATATAAAGCCTCAATTACATCATTCTAGGGACCATGTACAGTGTAAAACAACAGCCGTTCAGGTCATTTTTGTACATTGTGGTACACTGATAGATAAATTTCCAAAATGATGAAGCGGGTATGTGATTGATTCTTTAGGGTACAAAAAATTAACTTTGACATGAAAGCATTTTGTATGTGTGATGCAAGTTCTAGCGACACAGATACATGCATATACAGTGTACTTTCCCTTTTTAAATCTCTTTGGGCTATGTACTTTCCTTTATAATTAAAGGACTCATCCGGGCTGGAGTTTGCTTTATAAGAAAAATAAAGTAAAATCGAAAAAGCACAATACTGAAAATTTCATCAAAATCAGATAAGAAATAGCAAAGTTATGAATTTTCTTAGGTTTTGAATTTTTTAGGAAACAGTTCTTCAAATTGGCAAACTGATGATGTCTCAGTCCCCCTACTTTCTTTGTTTTTTATTGTATGAAATACCAATTATCAAGATTTTCTGCCCCAAGGACATAAAACACGGATTAATCCTTGTGGAATGTTCAAGGTCACAAGTGCTTTTACTTATTTCAGTATGAGGGACAGATTTTCTGTATACGCAATATATGAAAAAATGAGATAAATAGGATTTCATATAATAAAATACACAAGAAGTAGGGGGACTGTGACATCATCAGTTTGCTCATTTGAATATTCAAATATTCAAATGAGACAATGAGACAATTGCCAAGAACTGTTTTACACAAAAAAATCACGACCTAAAAAATGCATAACTTTGTTATTTTTCTTCCGATTTTGATGAAATTTTCTGTGTTGTGCTTGATGAATTTTACTTAATTTTACAAAACTTTTTCATTTCAGCCCGGACTCCTCCTTTAAGATCAATATCAGAGAATACTTGGCTTTAAAATCATCTAAGATTTTTAACAAAAAATGACAAAAGGTAATGAACAGCAAAAAGTTTGTCATTGTTTGATCTAAAAATTATGATCATACTACATGTAAATATATGTGTTTGATTGACTATACAGACATAAATTCAAAACTAAATAATAACAATGACTTTCTGGTATCAACTGACCTTTAGAAGCTGCAATGACACCCAGAGCAGTCCAGTGCAAGTGATTTGTCTCATCCAGTTTGATGGCTTTTTGAATGAACTACAGATTTAGGAGGAACAAAGAAAAAAGGAGATTGTAAAAAAAAGTATTGTACGTCACTTCAACCAATATCTCTAACAAATTTATCAGATATACATTGTGTATCATGCATTAACAGACTAATGTAAATGGTGTTAGTATAAGAATTGGAAACTTAGTATACCAGAAAATACACTAAAGTGTGAGTCATGCCACATCCCTTTTATTTCTAAGGGGAAATCATTTGAGAAGTCTGAGACCAATTCTTGACAATCTGAAGATGTAGCATATAATAAAAACTGTAACCACAAGTCAAGGGGGCAATGCTCGACCCTAATAGGGCAGAGGTAGTTTGGTCCTCTCAAGGCCCTGGAAGCCAACTCTGTACATGTCCCTGAGATTTGATAACACTTAAAGCTGCCATCTGAAGAAAAACCAATGTTTCCTGCATACCTGAATTGCTTTGTGTGCCATCTTAACATCTTGATTGCACTGGTGCTGATGGTAATAGTTGATACCAAGATCATGCCATAAACTAGCACAATCCTTCTTGCGCTGAACAGCCCGGACATAACACCTGCCAAAAAAGCATTTCATGAGAACACATATCAAACAGTATGAATGTGACTGCATCTCTTACATACCTCCACCCAACCAGTTGCTTCAGATATGACCTACGACATTTGACCTCATTACCTTAAAAAATCAAATAAGATATTCCTACAAGTATGCGGTTATCTCATCAAGCTTGAAGCTTATATAGGTAGTTCTCAAGATATTGCGATACAAAGCGAACACCTTGAATCTAATTTTGACCTCTGTAATCCGTGAACTTTGACTTGCATACCAGAAAATCTTATCTGATTATCTTTCTGTGGTATAACTGGAGGATTCTTACTTATTTCTTACCAGTCTAGGTATGCATGTAGGTACATGTATTACAACATGAGTGGACTGTGACACAGTTCTGATTTCTACATTTAAGTAACCCAGTGGTGAGAAGCCCTTAAATATGTCATTTAAAAAGCACTTACTTTCCTCCCAATGCCAGCAGCTCTCCTTTGCCCAGTGTTTCACAAACCGTCTCATTCCCAGAGGTTAGAGCACCATTCACTGAAATCCTGAAAGCAGAATGCACAATACTTAGATGTATAAAGATGATATCGATACCAATTCCTTTGTCTATACAGTGCGTCCCAAAAAAAACTGCAGGGCGCTACAAACCCACTTGCCCGCTTGCCCGGGGCAAGTGAAAACCACTGGCGGGCAAGTAAAGATCAAATTCACTTGCCCAATCGGGCAAGCCATGATTTGAGAACAAGATATACTTGTATGTGCGACATTTCACCTCAAAATCACAATAAAATATGTGTTTATGGATACAAATCAGATAAAATATCGTGCACAGAAAAAATGCCTAAATATTCTTGTATGCAATCTCCCTATACGCTCGTCGTTTATGGACTCTAATTAGGTCTCAGATGGTCAGAATAAAATCATGATTCTAAAGGTCTTAACAAAGAAAATGAAAAGAAAATCCGGGCAAGTGTCTTTTTCTTGTGGGCAAGCAAAACTAAATTTCACTTGCCCAGCAGGGCAAGCGAAAAATAAAATTTTTGTAGAGGCCTGAACTGTACACTTTTGACAAGGCTACCAAATTAAAAATATATGATTCTTGGGGAAAAGGTTTAGATGTATATAAAGCTCATATCATCAACTACCATTATGACACAAACAATTCTGAAAATAACACATTCTTCAGTGAGCAATGCCCACTTTTATGAAGGACACAAAAAATAGCCTGCGCAGGAATTCGCTATTCATTTACCACCTGGGTATGGCATGCCAAGAAGGATTCAAAGAAAATAATGGAATGAATCAGCTAACAGAGTAAAAGATATATCAAAAGTCAGAAATAAACAATCAATATTATGCAAATTGTAGTTTTTCAGTTTCGTTTTCACATCATTGATTTTTGCTCTGACTTCAGTTTACTTTTGTCTTTGTAAGCTGATTTATTCCATTATTACTTGAATCCCTCTTGGCTTGCCATACCCAGGGGATAAATGAATAGCGAATTCCTGTGCAGGGTGTTTTTTGTGTCCTTCATAAATGTGTGCATTGCACACTGAAGAATGCATTATTTTCAAATTTTTGTGTGTGTCATAATGATAGTTGAGGATATGAGCTTTATATACATCTAAACCTTTTCCCCAAGAATCATATATTTTTAATTTGGTAGCCTTGTCAAAAGTGTATAGTTCTTTCTTGGATGCTCTGTATAGCATTCTTAAGGAATGCACTCCCTCTTGATGCGTTTTCATTGTACATCGTACATGGTTTACATTTGTATATTAGTAATATGAAAATAATAGTCTCTTTACACTTTTATTAAAGATGATTGCGATAACAGACTGACAGATCTCTTCTGAAAAGCTGGTCAAATACAGTTTAGATGAGAAAGCTGAAATTGAGGTGTTCCAACTGCAGTTGAAAATTGGGGTAATAAAGTTGCTTTTATTGGGAAAAAACATGATAATACTATCATTTCATACTTACCGGATGAGGTTGTCATGGAGAGGAGCAATCAGGGTGCAGGCATCACCGAGAAGTTTCCATAATCCACAAAGATCAGGCCGTAGAAGTACAGCCCTAGACAAGATAAACCGTACAAAGAGATGAATGTATGGAAACAAATTACATATAAATGTACAAAGAGAGTAAGCATTTTTCTTCTTCTTTTTCTCCTCCTCCTTCTTTTTATCTTGCTTTCCTCCTCCTCCTTCTTCTGTTAGTTTGACTTCCTTCCATCCTGAAGTTTCTTGCAGATTAATGTAAGAGTGTTTTTCGTATTTGATCATTATTATTTTTTATTTTTTTTTCATTATTGTCATATTTTTTTTTATAAGAACAAAATTATCCAATGGCACATGTACATGTATGTCAACTTTAGACTTAATAAATCAAGTCTATCAAACTGAAATGAAAATTAGATTTCATAGACGATTAATCTTTCAACTCTTAAAACATATTTGTACCATTGAACTCACAAACATTCATAATTTGTATACTACCTGGCCAGGACAGTGATAGCATTCTGGATGTAGGAGAGAGCTCTTGCATTGAAAAAGTCATGTAATGCAGCCTTTGCCATTAAGATGTAGGTCTCACCCTGGCCTGTATGGAGAGGAGAATCCACAAAAATCTCATCAATATTAATTCAATCAATCGGTACTTGGTACACTTGGTTGGTATCCTCTAGAAGACGACGTAAATATGTTTAAACTGGAGTGTGTCATGAGCAGACAGCAACTTATCTTAGATGGCGCGAAAGTAAGACGTGAAAGATGAAATTTAGGGGGTAGGAAATATAGTTCCCTGAAAATCACTGTGTATGAATCATTTTCATACCTTCTTGTATTAAAATGCATTGCTGAAATGGGTGCACAGACATGGGAGCACTGATCATAGTCCTGTTACTCAATTTTGACTCATTCTGTGTGAGTTTAATCCAAAGGGTCTGAAAAATAACTATTTTTTGCATCCACAGCCCAAATGTGTTTATGATAGTTGATTTTGAATATGTCGCCTTGCATAAAATGTTTATTTATTACATTACTATGTTGATTATGACTGACATGAATTAACTTGAAGAGAATAATGCTTACATACCACTAAGAGCTGGCACATAGTCAGGTGATTGCGTAAGGATTGCCTGATAGTCCGACACAGCCTCAGAGTACATCCCCACAGTCTGTTTGATGTGGCCTATCCTGATTACAGAGACACAAGAAAACTTTGATTTTATCCTCAAGGCCCATGTTTGTAATTATGGCACATGTACATTTAAATCTTAATTGTAGAAGTTCATCATATATATTTATAAAGGCACTTACAAGATATAATTAAAAAAAGGAATGAGAGAATACAAAATCTCTATTCTAAGGAATGAAAGTGTGTCAAAGAATTTTCTTTTTTTCTCTTTCAAATATGAATTCACTTAGATATATTTTTTAAGGTGAGCAAAACTTACTTGAATAAGGCATATGTGGAGTTTGGATCCATCTAGAGCAAAGACACAAATGACCAATAAATCACTCAAAAGGAAAAAAAAAAAATGATTAGTGTATATGAGAGGTACATCTTAGATCATTCTTTCCTTTCTTACATATACTTCTCAAACTGCCCCACACATTCATTCTTCAGAGAAAGATACTTTATATCAACAGCCTTTTCAATAGGGCTTACCATACTGTCACCAAAAGATATCAATTATACGTACACATCTTACAAATATTAAACGAAAGTTACCGACTGTTCACCAAAGATTGACATGTTGACTTGGCATTAATTTGGACTGTCTGTATCGTCTACATGTATATCTTTCCTTTCATTTGTATCATATTTTCAGAATCTACAATGCAACTGAAAAAAAAATAAAAAAATTACCTAACCACATAGACATTTCCTGCAGTAGAAAATCTTACCTCTACGACTCTACTAAATGTCTTGAGAGCTGCTGTATGGCTTCCCCGGCTCAAATAAGCTTCTGCTAGACACTCCTGACAATGTCTGAAAAATAAAATTGACAGTGATGATGCGATTATATAATGTTTGTAAGGTTAATATATTCTAACCACAAGCTTCAAATGTAACATACATGTAATACTGACGAGAATTTAAGAAATATCTTAATTAAAAAACCTCTTGAACATTGAAAAAAAAATTCAGTAACAAAGACAATTGTTGTTTCATGTTGTGAACATAAATAACACCAAGAAAATCTTTCCTTTGAGTAGATACAATGGACCAAGTTTACAACTTTTCAACGCTTCAAATTTTATTGTCCAAAACAAATGTGAATGGAAATTCTTTTTGCCCCTTTTGTCTTGTGCCCGGCAGCGCCAGATGGAAGTTGCTCTATCCCTTTCTTGTTGAACTTCAAACAGGGTAGCAGCAATTACCATTTTTTAATGTCTTTTGGTATGATACGGTCGGGGATCAAACCCATGACCTCCCGATTATGAGATGGACGCTCTATCAACTAAGCCAACACATCGGTGCTCCTTTTTTCATTCTCCTTACACTTCTTCTCTCTTAGTATTTCAAGAAATTTCATATATATGTACACTGTAACAAAAGCGCCATCATAACCACACACTTTATTTAAATACCTTGAATAAGAAGCAAGACAAAGGAAATATGAGAAATCAGTGGATTAGTCTATTCACAATATTAATTGAGCAATCTACATCTCTTCGTACGAATGTCTGTACAAACGCAGAGGAAATCAAACAAGTATTTCATACACTTCAACCTTTTTTTTCCTTTTGGATATGATTAAGATTAATTGAACTCTTTTTAATTTAATTAGAATGCTTACATGTCATCAGGATCTGCTCTATGGACTGCTTGAAAGCTACAATAAAAAATATAAAAAAACAAAGATAGAATTTTATGAAAAAGAAACATATTACTGAGAATAATATTGACATTCCAGATTTGCAACTTGACCAAGAATTCTATCCACATATACAAATTATTATCAATATGAATCAGCATTAATATCATTATTCACTTCATATATATGTATGTAGATACTATTTCATGGATAAACAGCAATTAAAATGAAATTTCATTTTCAAGAATTTTAACATGTGGAAATACAATGTAAGCTCAAAAATATAGAAATAATTCAGATACTTAATATAAGTTTTTTTTTTCTGTCAACCCAATCTGTCTTTGTTGTTGTTTCATTCTCATTCTGTATACATGTATATCACCATTATACCAAGGAGCTTCAAACACATTTTATAATTATATACATTTAATATAGATTGTGGAAAACGAGGAAAACCCCTCCTATGAACAGGTGTTGCCAAAATAGTGACAGTGATAATAAATTCTTGTTCACCACAGTACAAATGAATACGTTCTTTCGATTATTATCAATCCGCAATGACAAAATTCTAATGTATTTCATCATGATAAAAGCTGTTCTTAATACCTTTCCACAGCTTCAGTTGCATTCCCCGCCCTGAGTTGAACGAGACCCAGTCTAAGCCATGCCCACTTGGCCCCGCCCAAAGCCGCCTGGTTGGTCACTGCAGTGTAAATGGCTATGGCCTCCTCCTGTCATATTCAAGGAAGGGGAAAAGTTCAAAATTCAAAATTTGTGTATGTACATTATACTCCTCATGACACATACAGAACATGTAATATAGAGGCGACAGCCAGAGAAATCATAACGATAATGTAATCATTAATAATAATAATAATATAAATGTATTCCTATATAGCACCCCTCCAGATAAATCTGCTCAAGGCGCTTCACATAAAAAACAAAAACACAACAGTAAGAATAGGCAACTTGTTCTCTAAGTTAGTCAAAAGAAGTGGGTCTCTAAATCTAGGCAAAGCATAGCATAAGGAATAGCTATAAGGGATGTTACACGTAACAATGATTTAAGTATTCTGTCGGAGTTCAAACTCAACATACATGTATGCATTGAAATCAACAAAATATCTAATACCGTTAAGAGTGATTACTGATGTGAAGAATGGCTTAAGGATTTTGTGTAGTTCTTCAATTTCTTACCTTTTCATCAAGTAAATCACATGCATCACCAAGGGCTCGTGCTGCAGCCTCATTGGCTTGGTTCAGATCATAGGATTTCTTATAACATCTCTTGGCTTTCCTAAAGAATTGAAATAGTTTGTAAATTATGCCTTGAGTATAACTCGACAGGTATAGTTGTGCTTTATACATGGTAAATATTGTCATTATTATTATTATTTTTATAATTACTATCAATAACAACAATACCTAAATACAAGGAGATGACATGAACACATAGATAAGATAAAATCATGTACACAAAAAACACAAAACTGCAAATAGAATATTAACGCAGGGAGTGAGAGAGAGAAATAAAGGAAAGAGAAAAGTAGAAGAATAAGAATTACGGCAACAATAACAAAAAGGGTAACAAGCAAAAGGAAAAAAAAGACAAAGAGACCAACTTAAGAAAATGAAAAGGAGCAAATGAAACCACTACATGGAAAATAAAAAATTGAGAGAAGAATGTTTACTTACAGTGTGTCTTTGCCTATCTGCATGTAGTGATGACCAATATACAGGAAAGAGTCTGAGTATGTAGGGTCTAGTTTGGCAGCCTACAATGGAAAACACAACTCAAATAATCTGTTCACATGTATGCATCACATCAAAAATAGAATTGATATTGTACACAATATAATTCATTCCAAATGTTCTAGTAAAGAACTGGAAAACCAGAAACATTTGTGACATGAAACTTTCGTGAATGTACAAGTCAACTTACGTGTACAGTGTATAGTATTGTACTGGCATACACTGCATAGTGTAGAAATAAATTTTCGCTGGCATTTTACTTTCGTGATTCTTGACTCGTCATGAACTTTAAAAAAGTACCAGGCAAGTAAAAATTTCTGGTTTTACAGAACATGAACATGTGTATGTTCTATCGTGTAATTTCTTATGATAATATTGTAGTAACAAAAAAAACAATCTCGCATATATCATATATATTGGTGTTTTCATGAAATACATATGACAAATTTTTGAAGAAATCTCAAACTGAAATCTCTCAAAAACTCCAAATTAATCCAATTGAATAACAAAAGATTGTTCCCATCCCCTAGTCCCAACTATTGAAAATGATGGTACCCTGAGTAAGCCCTAAGTCCCAACTATTGGAAATGATTTTACCCTGAATAAGCCCCTAGTCTGACCTATTTAAAATGATGTTACCCTGAATAAGCCCCTCGTCCTAATTATTTAAAATGATGTTACTCTGAATAAGCCCCTAGTCCCAACTAATGAAAATGATGTTACCTTGAGTAAGCTTGATAGGCACTTTGATTTGTCTTGCTGTGCCTGCCCTCCCATAGCCCAGTATACTCTCCCAAGCCAGTAATGATAGATAGCCTTCTCCTCCTTAGCCAGAGCGGTTTGTAGCCTAAAATATGGGAAATAAGATTTTGTGTCTTTGTTGTTTTGATTTAGATTTGTTGCTATCAAATAACAAACTAACCAAAAACACAGGACCACAATCACTGGAAACGATGGTCCATTTACTTGTTTTTATTTCTTCGACTCCAATTAACAATGAACAACATTTGTAATACTTTCAGATTCAGTTTGCACAAAATCATCTCATCAATGAGTAATACAATATACAAGAGAAGAGACTAATTTGTTATCTTCTTCACATAAATTAAGCTGTTAATATAATCAAATGTTTATTATACCCTCTTGGATATGGTGTTCATTTGAATAAAAATATAATTGTGGTTTACTACAGATGTTACGGCAATTCATAAAGTGTATGAATATGGATATGTTATGTTTAAATTTGAAATTAAAAACTCATCAAATTAGTTTCTTCATATTACATGAATATCTTTAGAGAGGAGAAAAAAAAAAGATAATGATTCATAATCATATTTCATGGTGCATTTAAATAAAATTAAATAAATAAAGCTACAGAACAGTTTTGAATGTTTTGGTTGAGAAATGCTGTGACAGTTTGATAGCTAGATGTTATGCCAGGCCCGCTGGAAGAACAATTTCTAAGAAGTGGCTATCCTGGGTAAATAAAACATAGTTTTTATTATCATCATTCTGAATATATTTCTCACTTCTTCTGGGCATCTGCCAGGTCCCCTTGATGAAACCTAAGCCAGCCATCCAGAGCTACGATATCATTTTCTTCTTGAACTGAAGATATCAGCTCGAAACTCTGGTAAAGCAAATAAATATACAAGACTAGATGGATCCTCGACCGCGCACGGTCGAAATTTATGCCTCCGCCATTGCCAGATCAGAAATATATGACACATTCATCTATTCACTTTCATTTATACACAGACACCTTTGACCTTTGACCTTGTAACCAAAAAATCTAATCAGATCATTGTTACCCTAGTATGCACACATGTACCAAGTACGAAGATGATCTGTCAAATGGTTGTTGAGCTTTCATGAGAACAAGCTTTTTAAAACCTTTTTGACCTCTGACCTTTGACCTTGTGACCCCAAAATCTAATCAGATCATTGTCACCTCAGTATGCACACATGAAGCAAGAATAAAGATGATCCGTCAAACGGTTCTTGAGTTATCATGAGAACAAGCTATTTTCACCTATTTATTGACCTCTGTAACCTTTGACCTTTGACCTTGTGACCCCAAAATCTGATCAGATCATTGTCATTCCTGTATGCACACATGTACCAAGTATGAAGATGATTACTGAAACAATTCTTGAGTTATTGTGAGAATTAGCTATTTTCACCTATTTATTGACCTCTGTGACCTTTGACCTTTGACCTTGTGACCCCAAAATCTAATCAGATCATTGTCACCTCAGTATGCACACATGTACCAAGAATGAAGATGATCCGTCAAACGGTTCTTAAGTTATCGTGAGAACGAAAGTGGGACGGACGTACGGACGGACGGACAACCAAAAAACATAATGCCTCCGGCGAGACTTCGTCGTGGAGGCATAAAAATGTCATCAATACAACAATATTGCTATAAAAATCTTGACATAAGAATATTATAGTTAGTGTATTTGTTCATTTAGTATAGTTGTCTCCCTAAAGGTGCCCTCACACTACGGCGTGTTGAGCTAACGTTTGACCAGCGTTCTTGGAATTTGGTGTGTACGTTCGAAAACGTTGCTACTCGTTAACCATACGCAATTAAATCGTTGTCTGAACGCAATGAACGCTGAGATAAATTTCATAATTTATTACACGTTCACAGTTTTGAACGTTTTCAGCGCGTAACAACGCACTTATCAATAGGTTCTGTATGCGCTGGGCATTAGCAGATGAACGTTATGCGCGTTGGATGTCGTTCCCTTGTCGTTCTCTGGTCGTTCCTCGTCGTTCTCTGTCGTCCAAACGCGTCTAATCTATCTCTGGAAGTTTTTTTCAATTATGGTTTATTACTATTCTTTTCATTTTTTTAATCAATATCTTTGAAATGCATCGATTTTTTCCCTCCTCGATTAAAAAAAAAAATACAATGATATTAAATCTTCCTATTATATCGGAGAAGAGATTATGGGAAATCAATGGACATGTAATTCAATATAACTGTGATATCTTAATCTTATTTCATTTGGGAATTAGCTATATTATATGATGTTATATTATCAATAATACTTGAATGCTGCGAGCGCCTTTCAGAGTCGCCTCACTAAGCCTGGTAATAGTTACTTAAAATTAAAAAGCCTTATAAACATCGAGTAGGAATACATGTATAAAGTGGATACATAAATGTAACAATTATTAGTAATACTCTATCATGCATGAAGTATGTTAGAAGATTTCGTCAAGTGGTATTTATGTAATTTAAGAAACAAAGCTCATATTTTGGTTAAGAAAAAAAAATTTATGTGTATCTAGGAATAGGTATAAACCAAAAGCCTTGGACCACGGGAAAGAATGAGGGAAACGGAAGAGAAACACAGATAAGGAGAACTGGGTAGACAAAAAGGAAAGAGAAGGTAACAAGAGAATGAAAAACAGCAACAAGAAACAGACAGAGGAGAGAGAGAGAGAGAGAGAGAGAAAGGGAAGAGAGGAGAAGAGATAACGAATGAATATAATAAAATGGGAGAGAGTGGAAGATGAAAATAGGAAAAAGAAATAAAAAAACATTATTGAGTAATTGAGATATGAAACTCAAAAAGTTTTAAAATACAATGTAATAGACACAAAGTCGTTGAAAACATAACATTGTGCAAAACATTTTTTCCCTTTTTGTTGGGGGGTGGGAGGTTGTGGGAAGCTTTGTTTATCTCTAATTTATGGGCCACAACATTGTTTATTCATTGATATGTATTCATTGTATTGGCATGTTAAAATGTGTGAACAGTCAATGCATTCTGATGACGCATGAACAGTTTGTTTTCCTTTTTTTCTGTTTCCCTATAAAGTGTGTTCCTAAAAAAGGTAATCGAAGTTCAAAGGTTCAGTCATTTCAAAAGTATATGGTTTTTTTTGTGATTTGTTTACTAAAATACTAAAGTAACCATAAGCTTTAATTTGAGACATTCTAACGTCGAAACTGTAATGGGTCACAGAGTAAGGGTCCTTTGAAGGTGATCATGGTGATAGGTACAAAACCCATTTTTTCCAAGTTTTCGTTTTAGCGGTAAAACACCAACTTTTTATAAATTTTGGTTTCATAGTGTGGGGGGGGGTTGTCAACACAAGTTTCAATGAAAATCAATCTCATTTTGACCTATCTCAATGGCAATGAGAAGGGTTCGCAATTATGAGTCTCTTGAGTCGTGGAGACGTCGTGGTGACGTCTCCTGAGACTTCAAGGCGTCGAGGAAAATGGAGCGAAAGTCAAACATGTCAATCTTTAGTAGACTTCTTTAAGACGCCAGCAAATAAATTTATTAGCCTGTTCGATTTCCTTTAATCGTAGCAAGTTCCGACACGTCTCTGCGACGTCGTGGATACTTAAGGGACTTCGCGGCAACCCCGGAAAGACGTCATAGAGACTTGCTCGCGTATTAAAAAAGTCTACTAAAGGTTGGACATGTTTGAATCGTCGCGGCGACCTCTCTGAGACTCCAGAGACTCATGCCACATCGGGACCCATGTCAGTGCCAGTGAGATAGGTCCTTTGACAAATGAATTGCTTTTCATTGAAACTTTGTATGGCAAACCCCCCAAAACTAATGAACCAAAAATTTATAAAAAGTTGGTTTCACACGCCCTAAAACCTAAAAAAAGCTTGGAAAAAAATGGGTTTTTGTACCCGTCACCTTCAAAGGACCCTAACTCTGTGACCCATTATAGTTTGGACGTAAGCAATGTCTCAAATTAAATAAATCATAACTTTTGAAATGACTGACCTTTGAACTTCGATTACCCTTTTTTAGGAACACACTGTATGATCCTGAGGTTATACCCCCTCAAAATTATGTTGTTTTTTTTTAAGCACTTAATTTATTTCAAATAAATTGATGGGTGAAAAAAATCAGCTTGCGCTTTTTTAAATCAAGATGATCCAAATAAATGGACGGGCTTGTTTCAAATTAGATAAAATATACTTTTTAATTTCTCTCCCCTAATCAAGACGAAGGGGTCATACTCTTTTACACTACATCTACACTCAATACAATATTAGGGTGTTTATAAGATGGTATTGTTTTCTTGAGATAGAAAACATTACATTTTTAACTACACTGTTGGTCAAAAGGTTGGATTTTTTTTAATTGATCCAGCCACATAAATAATTTTGATGTTTGTTTTTATTATATTTTTTTTTATATTGGATTTTTCCTAAGCCATGACCGGGTATTGAATATTTGAAAAAAGGTACTTCATCCACCACAATAACTTTTTTTGACTTACCAAAGCCCCCTCGGTGCTATCCCATGAATCGCTTTTGAGGTGTAGGGTTGCTTTTGGTCTTAAATCTAGGTTTAAAAACCAATTGGTTTCCTTGGTCTAAGTGAGGGGTTGAATCAAAAGAGTGTGCTGTTAACGAATATACAATAATAAAAATTCCCACGCGTATAGCTAAAACACCGAGAAAGAGAAAAAAACCTTTAAACAATGAAATTGTTATTATTCTTCAATTTTTTTTTTCGTCTAAGAAATAACCAATAGCAGTATGGATCCAGGATTTTGAAAACCAGGTGCATCCTGCAAAATTTGAGTAAAAATAGGTGCAGGCGAAATTTTCTTCCATTTTACCATATACAGTCAACTCATTTTTCTAAGAAATCTAAATAAGGGGTGGGGTCTCCTGCGCCCGTTTGGATAGCGCCACTGCTAGGTTCCGCGGAGGTTGAGAAGGGGACTACAAATTCCAAGAAATTTAAAGCTAGAGTAAATGACTGTGGGCTAGACAAAAAAAAAATAATAAATAAATACAAATAACAAATAAACAATTGTTAATAATAGATGAAATAATAAATAATTAAATAAACAATAATAATAAATAAATAATAATAGTATCGCAAGCTTAATGAACAACATTGTAATTCTGCTGTGTTCTTTTTGAACTTCGTATTTTAGGTATAAATTGCTCCAATGATAAATAAAGTATAGAAATACCAAATTTTTGTTACATTAAAAGTGTTTAGATACTTCATACCTGTATCAAAGAAAACATTACATAATTTCAGTCCAATTTTATATTCATGATATATAGTTAACTTTACATTAAAGTAGCACTAAACAGGGAGGGAAACTACTGAGCACAAACAGAATAACAGAATAAGCTTTATCATTATTTCGATGACACAAGCGCCCCATTTGTGACATAGAATATTGAGGTAAACTCGCCCATTTGGTGACATGAGGAAATTGAGTAAAAACATATAACAAAGTTCTGCTTGGTTGGACGCACTTCGAACTATGAGGAACGTCATCCAAACGCTAAACGATAAGTAGCGATTGCCCGCTTTCAAAGCGTCTTTATAAGACCTGTACACGCCAAAATTGAACATGTTCAAAATCAAAAATTGACCTCAGCGTTCCTCTGCGTTTCTTTGCGTATACCAACGAATAGCAACGCTTTCCTACGTTTGCCAAGCGATTTCGAACGACAGTCCGCGTCATGAAACGTACGCGAAATGAATAACATTCCGAACGTCGGGCAGTCGTTACTCAATACGCACATGTTTGGCGTTTCCTAACTTCTTTAACACGTCAAACACGCTAGACATAAGTTGAACATCGCTGTTCGTCGTTGCTAAGCTAGGCAATCGTTAGTGGACGCTAAGCGCGCGGCAGTCATCGTTACCCTGACGCTATTTATTCGCTTCTCAGTCGTTTAGAGCTCATTAAAAATTCCATTTTGGACAGGAAAATGGAGCGTTCTTGAGCGTATTTTGCGACATAGTCAAATTTCGAGTGAAAATCGTGAACGCTAGACACACGTTACCTCAACACGCTCTAGTGTGAGGGCACCATTAGGTTATGTTGATAAAAAGAAGATCTAAAACATTTGAACCTATCAATTTCAATATCACATACATCCAAAGAGTTGACATATAGATTTTATGCCTCCCATAATTATACAGGAAGTTTTTTTTTCTTTTTTGAAAAATGAACAATTTTACATTTTCCTAATATAATGGTATTGATAGGAAAAAGTAATGATAATACTAAAGACCATGAATAAATTTCCTTTTATAGTGTTGTATTTAACTAATAACTACCATAATCGATGTGCATAATAAAACAAGTTCATAATTACGTAAAAAATCATCTTCATAAAACCATCAGCAAAATGGTATGCTTTAAGATGCTTTTAAAAAGATATATAATTACATTGTCTGTAGCTCTTCACAATAAACCACAAACCTGTTGTGCACTAGCGATGTCACCGGCCAGAAGTTGAGCTTGAGTGAGCAGTTTGTAAATGGCATTCTTATCATTGGCCTCAGGGAGGAGCTGATAAATGAAAGATAAACATCAATGTCTGGTGTCCAGAGCAAAAATTGATTGACTACTTGGTACATGTATATTGATGATAGGGGGTTCTATACTAGCTCGAGATTCAAAAATAGCTAGCTATTTCTGATCAAACAAATCAGCTTGTTCAGAGAATATCAGGTTTGATCACTCAAATAACACACGGAATTGGGCAAAATCTCAGCCAAAATCATCTAGGGCTTATTTCCAAACTCCAGCTGGTTTTGCAGTTTTGGCTCGAAATAGTGTGCTAATTGAGAGGTGCCCTACTACTCTGAAACCTTGAGCTGAGCTTGAAGCTTGAGCTGATGTGTTATCAACTGCATGCTTTGGATGTAGCATCAACATCGCGCTTCAAGTGACTTCATCACACTATTTTATAACAATTTGGAGCTAATAAAGCACCGCCTAATGGGAAAGACTTGTTTTCACTACTGCTGATTCTTGGAAAAGGAGTGTTAAAACAAACACTGACGGCCAACGGTTACCAACAATTCTGATTGGAAAAATATTTTGATAAAAATGACACATGAGATGGTCAATACTTTAGCATTGACATTGAGCCTGAAGGAGACAGCTTGTTTTGACCGTCTCATATATCCTGACCATTTATTAGCCATAGAATATGAAACATGGCACACAGAATAAAACTGATGAAAAAAAAACAGAACACACAGTGTGCCACTTGAAAAGCTTCGAGAGTCATTTCTGATTAATTATTCATGTATTGTTATGCATTGTGTCCAATTCATATAGGGGAAATCTCATTATTCAATTACTTTTTTTTTTATTGCATAATAAATGCACAATACATGAAGCTATAAACTCAGCAGGGAATAAAATTGTGAATATCAATTTGAAAAACACCTGAAATTCTGATTTGATCCAACAAAATAGACATTATGATTATGAGTTGTTAGTAAATGCTGGCAAAACAAAACCAGAAAATACAAGATTTCCATTCACATTTACATGCACATGAAAAAGACTATCAGTAATCAAAAGAAGACCTACTGTACTGTAAAGTTTAGAAAGGTATATTGTCATTTGATCTACTCTCATTTTGACTACTGACTTATTGATCTCATCCAATGTGGTCTAATTTCATTTTGTCTACAACCAGTTCATCTAATTTCACATGTATTTTGGTCTAATTGCCATTTCACTAATTTACCATTTTGCTTAATGCCCATTTTGTCTAATGTCCACTTGGTCAGTTACATATAACAAACTCATAATAGACCAAATATTCATTTGGGAATTAGAGGACAATGTAATTCAGTTAATAGACGAATTGGGAATCAGACAAAGTGGTCATTAGACAAAGTTTGCACTTAGACCAAGCCGAAATTAAGCCATGAAAAATTCAGAGAATTGGACCAACTGGTAGAAGACCAAGTGGATATAAACCCATATTTCATCATAGTTTTGAAAAGCCTCCTTACCTTTTTGAATAGTTCTACAGCCCTTAGACCTTCCACCATGAGACCTGAGTCAATGCGTGCCATTCCTTGGATGATCCTAAACGCTTCATGCATCCTGACCACTTCACTCAGGGCTGGATGTGCATAGGACTTCAACATCCTTCTTCCTATAAATCAATAATAATAATAGTTGCTAGTATCATCTCCAAGCGCTTTGCAATTACTAAGACCAAATTAGTGTTGTGGTCAAAGATTGTATTGTGGAAGAAACTGTCTCAAAGTCATTGGGAAAGGCTGATAATACATCACCGAAGAATTGCTGCGTGCTGTGAGGTTTTGGAATCAACAAAATGATAAGAAATTCATTTCAGTAACATGCACTGCACATAAACTGCATGTATGGGACTACACAAAAATGTTTGGCCTGAACATTTTAACTATTTATCTTACAACTAGGAATGTATTTGAAAGAAATCATTTGCAGGATTAGGACTCCCTCTACAGGATGCTGAAGACCTAGCCAGGGTAGAACTGAGAGGAAGAGGATCACCCTTAGGAGAGCGACGGGACACACTCTCCTATGCACCTAAGTCAGTAAGTCAAGTCATTTGCAGTGGACATTTTTACAATAACATTTTATCTAAATACCATGAAAACAATTTGTAAGCTCACAACAATTTTCCCACTACACTACATTCTCTTTAATACTCGGTGATCTGATGCTTGTCTTTCTGACCCTTGTCCAATGCTAAAAGAATTATTCTTTAATCATGGCAACGCTTCATAACCTTTTTTTTTTCTTTATCTTGTTTAAAGCTGAATGTATAGAAGGTACACATAAACTGACCCTGCTTTTTAACAATGCCCACATTATTAGATTGTATATTAATACCTTGTTCAGCTGACTGCTCTGCTGCTCGGTAGTCATGGAGATAGAGCTGACACTTTGCCAGGAAAAACCAACAAAGTGGAAAACTTGGCAGCTTTTGCTTAGCTGGGAAAAGAGAAAAAACATAAACAAATGCCAAACAAAGACATTTCAATTTTTTGCTCATTTTCATTAATAAACTAAGAATGTTATTTTCTAAATTTACCCATAAGACAATCAGTGTACATGTATTCCTACATTACTAAACACATTGTGTTAATTGGCTAAGACTCTTTAAAAATATTTAAGAGTCACTTTAATGAAAATAGCTTGTGAACTGATGAATTCATTTTCTATTCCAGGAGCTCAAATTTCTTTTCACTTCTTGCTTTTCAGAGCATTTTTATTTAATCTACAGGGCTTCACATAAAAGATCTGGTGGTATACTAACTTGTGAAGCACTGAAAGTTTGATTATGTGGCAGCGTCTCTAAACATCTCTGTCATTGTCTAAATTTACCTTGAGTAAGAAGCTCCGTTGCTGCTTTGAGGTCCCGATTGGTCAGTTTTATTTGACCTTGACCAATCAGAGCCCAGCCATTCTGACTGTCCAGTTTCTGTAGCTCATCATATACTGACCAGTCACTAGACTCATTCAAGGCTGGAAGGAGTAAAACATAAGCAACACCGTAAAACTATTGCTCTCTCTACAGACTGTGCTTAGAAAAAAAAAGAAAATGGTACAAGCTGGTCAAAAACAATTCATGTATGAAATCATCTCAAATGATATGTGGTATTAAATCAAAGCCAATTTTTTTTTTCTTAAGGCTGGGTTCACATAGAGCTATACCGCTTGGGTATATGGCTTGTTTTTGCGAGGGCATGCGAATAGCGGAAATCAAACAAGCCACATTCACTGGTTGAACAATGAAATTTCCAAAAACTGGTTCACATACGAGGGAACTACTCAAAATGTTGTATAGTTGCGATTCGTATAGTATAGTGGGAATCGCGCATGTTCGATTTTCGTGCAGCGTATATCCTCTTTCCTTTTGTTTGTACATTGCACGCATGCGTGGATCAAATTAAAAAGGCCGAGTATAGCTTGGGCGTGTGCGCTATGCGACTCACTGTGCCCGTATAGCGTACAGCGAATAGCGATTCAACGAATACCGTATACTTCTATGTGAACCCAGCCTAAAGATGGACTTGATTTTGTATAATTTACTTTTGTAGAACAAAAGTTAAGTTCAATTTTATGCAACAAGGAATAATCGCAATTTCACTTATCCTTTGTTCATATCCCTGTTGTGTTGTAATTATATGTTAGAAATCTATACAACGCCATAGACATGAACATCTGCAAAGCCTCTATTTGGTATATACTAAACATTAGAAATAGACTTGACCTAATGATAGTCTTCGAGTGAACCTTGTCATGGTCAGCGTTAGAAAACGACCCTGGTTCCCATCACTCTCCAATCAAGTCATGAGTACACATGTACATTGTACATGGAAAAAGAAAAGTATGTTTACTTTACATCCCCTTTAACTTACCATATGTTTCAATCAAAATAATCTCTGCCATTTTCTCCACGGGGTATATTTCTGTTGGAAACTTTTCATGCATCTTGGAGCATGTAGCCTTCAGTTTGGCAATATCAACAGTCTTGTCCTACAGAGGGCAGAACATAATAACACATTTTAAAGCCAATACGAACCAGGAGCCACCTCTAGTCCTCAACTACTCGATTCTGCCCTGATTCCTAACCCATAATGCAACATCCTGAGCAGTCTAGTCTTATAAAACAGGCCCAATTGAATAACACACTTTTTCACTGCTCAATTAATTCACATAGCGATAATCATTTTACCAAATAGCAAAACACATACTTTTCCCCTCAAAACATTTTAGTTTCCCACTAAAAATTAAATTATAGTTTAAGTTATACACTGAATTGTAAATAGTTATTTTAAAAGGTATATTTTAAGACTATTCATTTATAACACACAGTCAATGAGAGGGTTGGTCAGTTCGCTCTCGCTTTCAGAGGTTGATTGTGAAACTTGCATTGTCTAAAAATTGTTATTTCATATTGACATGGTAAGTGGTGTCAATTTTGGACACACATGACTTGAAATTATAAAGTTTGTGAGAAATTTTTATCCCACCGAAATACTACTCAATACTCTGATTTCCTGAAATGCCAATGACATTTTGGGAACAATCTAACTGTATAAACATTTATACCAACATGTAAGCTACAGGCAAAGGTCTTTCATTCTATTATCTTTTATGGTTAATGTCAAGGTGACGTACATGCACCAACACATTACAGATCATGAGAGATAAAAAATAAATAGAAAGCCCTGATCATCAATGTCTGGAACAGACATGTCAAGGCACCAAGGAGGGAATAAGATGAAGTAAGTGTGGTATCAAATGTCAACATGACAAGAACCAATATGCTGTATGATGAGATATGGAACTGACCAATGTACAAATTTCTTTTGAATTTCTAAGGGAAGGAGTTTTTGAGTACACATGAACATAAAATTATTACTAAAGGCAACAAATTAGAAAGACTAAATGGAACCTTGAGTTGGAAAGTGATGTAGCCTTGATAGAACTCTTTCAGTGATTCCTCTTCTACAATACCTGACTCCAACACCACGGTGTATGCTTCTCTTAGCTGAAAAGTTAAAGTCAAACTTATATGATTATAATTTTCTTGTGACCAGAATGAAAACTAAGATTTTCCAATTGCCTAGGAATTTGTTGCACTAATAAAAGTCTTAGACATACTTTACAAGAATAAAACTTACTACGCTTTCAATGTTCAGCTTCCAATGATGAGGTCATCAAGCCAGGTTTAAACTTGTAGAACTATTGTCATTTGAGATCAAAAACTGTAGCCTCTACAGTTGTACTTCTAGTAAACCTGAATTCAACAAATATCATTTGTTTTATAACATATACATGAAGAAATGCTTAGAAAATTACACTATAAATTTGTTTTATTGTGAAGACTTTTCTAGCCCAAACTGAAAAAATATGACCTGTTATTGGAGAGACCACAACGTTGAAGTATTTGTTTCTTACAAGATTAATACTGCTATCATCAAGTGTCCTCTGCTTGGATAGGAGCTGTATAATTCTTGTCCATCTCTCAATTTTGTAGGTTTTGTCTTCTGACTTCAGGATCAGGGAATGGAGAACTTCACATGACTGATGGAAAAAGATAAAAATGATGACATGCATATTGGCTTATGTATATACATATCATTCCCATCTGTCACATTGGGAAGCTCCAATACTTTTCATCTCAGTTTTAGTTGGTTAGCTTCAGTATACACGCAAAAACATATTTATTCACCACAACTTTATATTTCATTAAACTTCTCAGTTTCTTGAAAATATATATGACAACAGTAGCCTTAAATTTTATTCCACAAATGCAAAAAAAATAAAAATTTTGTTGCTGTAAATACACATTACCAGATACAACATATCATAAATGATTTCAAAACAGAACTTGCAAATACCTCAGAAATGTCCATTATGGCATTTCAAAAACAGTTTTTAATGGCATAATGTAATAGGAAATGTATATATTTATTCTGGCATGATTTTAAATATTTAATAGAAAAACTACAAACAAATTTCTCAGGGTCACCATCGTAATTGATGGACCACCAATGATGATGATGATGATTCTAAATATACACAATTCATGCAATGGTTTCCAAGCATTGTGAAATAGGAATTGAATTGAAATAAATTGTTTGATTACTTCCACGGGTTTAGCCAGTCTTGTCAACAAGTCTGCAAGCTTTTCAGCTATCTGTGCTTCTTTGGTTTCATCTCCTATTAGTTTCATCATCTGCTGGTAGACATCAATGAGCTGCTCCAGATTCTTAGGAATATCTATCTTCTCATACAGGGCACACAGACCCTGCATGTATGTTAAAGAATTAGAGGAGAGAGAAAATTATAATAAATTATATGATTATGAAGACAGAGAGGGGAACTAGTCAAAAAATTAAACTGAAATCAGAGGTTTATTTGGCAGAACAAATCAAGAGAACATGTGAAATCTAACACAACAGAAGTAAGTTCCCCTACAAGTAAATCAAAACTATAATATCTTTTAAAGCAGGATGAGCTAAAGATATCTAATTACAAATATGTGTGGGTGTTTATATCAGCTACAATCGAAGTTATTAGGATGAAGAGCCAACATTTCATGCATCAATGAGCATGTTATGAGGCAAAAATATTATTTTGTAAAGTTCACAAGCATAATATTATGGCCCGTATTCTGGAGCGAAGAATGAGTTTGTTCATACTGAACTTCATGCAAAGCTATTGTGCAATCCTTTTGTCTGATGTTGACTGATGCATCCAGACAAAAGGATCGAACAAAAGCTTTGTACGAACTTCAAGTCATACAAACATAGTTTTTGGTTCAGAATATAGGCTCATGACTTTGATCTAATGATTACATATTAAAGCCTGAGACTTCAGCATTCTTCCTAAATCTTGGGTAAAGTTATAAAGGTAAAATTGGTCTTGTTACCTGCCAAGCTAGTATCTGCTTTTGATCGATCTCTGTTGCCTTTCTGTATGCCCGATCAGCATCTTCTCCCTGTCCTAGCTCAGTAGCTGATTTACCCAGGAATACCAAAGCATTGTAATGATTGGGATCAATGCTAAGTGCATGCTGTCATGGGGGAAAAAATTAATATACAGTAAATGAAGTAAAGTGATATTAATGGAATGTTCTTAGCAGAAGACATTGTTTAGGTTAAACTGTATGGACTTCTCAAACCCTACATTACCAGTAATGTAAAACCCTGCTCTTTTGATCAAACACAATGGGAAATATATCTGCACTGAGCTGGCCAATATTGAATTGATAATCAGATTAATTTATTTAGGAAAGTTCTAAAGCAATAACAAACAACTTTATTCAATCAATTGTTCCTTAACTTCTTTATGTCCTTTCCTAACTCTCTCATTCTCAGATCCATTATTTACCTTTGAGTGTTCCAAGGCCTGCTGAAAGTCCTTTGCTTTGATTGCTTCTTTAGCTTTCTTGATAGCAGCTTTAAGCTCCTTACTTCCACCTCCCGCTGCCATGGTACAGCACCTGTGTAATGGAAATCAATTGATATGATAAATATGATTAATGGACTAGAGACAAGACTATTGAATTTCTTGTACCTTGCACTTTATAGACTTAATCCTGATGGCAGCTTGTCATAGAGCTATATATATGCGCTATGTGTTGGCAAGGTGGCAGTGTGCAAAATTAATTCATTTTTAAATGTCTGAAGTGTTTGATGCTCAAAACTTTCTTTGTATTTATCCCACATGCACAACACACCAATATGTAGTGTAGATGTCTAGACTTTAGGAGTCTAGATCTAACTAAAAAACCGGAAAAAATAAAATAATTTTTCTTTAAATAGACACATGCTAGCAGCAAAGCCATGTTGGGACTGTAGCAAAACTTGAGTGTGAAGACAAAATATGTTCCAGTGCTTTTTCCACTGTATAGGGGAAAATCGAGAGAGGGTTTTTTTTCCCCCATTTTTCATGATAGTGAAATAATTTTTTTTTTTTTTTTTT
>CALNVZ010003425.1:12013621-12038803 GCA_940671915.1 Paracentrotus lividus
TGATAGTGAAATAATTTTTTTTTTTTTTTTTTACGGCTTTTCTCTGATTAATATAGGAAGGTTTAATTTAGAGTCAATATCTATTGCAAAAAGTGGAAAAATCTTGGGGAAAACCAATGGACCAAGATGCAAAACCTGCCACCCAGGCCAAAGTCCCACCTTCACTGCAAGGTCAAAACTTTGTATTGACATGGTACCATAATGCATGAGTGAATAGCAGGAATGTGAATAGACATAACCTGGCCAATTCTTTGTTTCTTTCAATAATTTTTGAAAAACTAGATTTCCACATTATTGATAATATTGGCTTACATCATCTGAGCGTATATAGGCCTAAGTAAGAAACAGAGAGGGAGTCAGTGGTGGATCCAGGCATAGGGAATGCGCACCCCCCCCCCCACCCCCACTCATAGGTTTACTAAGACAAAGTCAATACTTGGATCTCAGAAGCTGCTGTAGATTGGTTAAGTTTTATGTTGTTTTATAACCTTTTAACTCATTAATACTTTGTAGATTCTGTGAATCTTAACCCTAAATATAACCATTTATCATAATATTATTTGTATGCAATTATACCCTCCTATTGATATATTCCTCCCATTATTCCTTATCTATTCTATGTTTATTCCATGGCGATCCTGGGCTATTAAATCGGCCATTACAATTATTGTTTACCCAGGCCTACGCCATAGTATTGACCTAGTAGTGAAAGTGGGACTAAGGATGGCAGGTTTTGCATCTTACGTATTGGATTTACATCTTTCATAAGTTGATAAGACAAAAAAATTAAAATAAATAAAAAAATTAAAAAATTGGTAATTGAAGTAGAATATCGATTTTTTTTATACAACTTTTGAATTTTAACAATAGACTACTATAAAAAATTAAAAAGTTATAATAGCCATGCCTCGGATCATTGCGGATACTCAGTTCCACGCACACAATTTCGTTGTTCATATTATTTGAGCGATCTAACGGGATACAAGTGCCTTTGCCTTGGCTAATCAGTTCAAGCACACACAAAATTACACATGTGGGGCTGAGGAATAGCTTTGAGTTTAAGTCGTTTGACTACATTTTGGACCCTCAAATATTACCCTAAATTATGGATTCTATGAAATATTTATACCAACACGTTGCATCTTAAACTAATAACTACTTACACTTTGTATTCACAGCGTTTCGACAGTACAAGTCGAAGTTTCAGTCCTCCACAAAGTCGTTTCGTGTATTCGTGGATGATCATCCGATGGATTGGCCTATGACAAGCCAAAGTTAAGTTCCAGAAGTATGGATAGCGCGGCGGATATGCATCCCTTTTTACCCCAAAGTTCCCAAACAAACAACTTACTGAACGACATAATATACAAAACATATCAATTCTAGTTGTAAACTTAAGAGGAAGAGGGCGCTATCACTCTACGCAAATCAAACGCTGCCATAGACATTTTGTAAATTTTGGCACAGTTTTTTCACTTGTTTTTTCTGATTATGGCGAGCAACTACCTTTTCAAAGAAATGATCAACTTGAATAATTACGCTAAGAGTCTTTTTTTTTTCAAAATAGGAATAACTTACTGCAAAGGGGGAAAAAGTCCTGTCACTTGTGTCAATTCGAAATCCTAATCAGATCAAATTCCTGTACAATATGGCCAATTTTGCTCTCAAATAGCTCATACGCCACATAATTATCTTCCTGGATAACGCATAATTATATAACAGCTTAATGATCAAGCCGTTTTTAAAAGCTTGAATTCTCACCTTTCCAGAGATGGTAAATTCATTTCGATTGGTTAAAAAAAGTCCTGTCACTTTGAACATTATCACAACGAATCTTTACTCGATGGGTCAATATTTCCGCATATCACATGCATATCGCATGTGGACGGCGTCTTCGCAAGATGTGACAAGATCACTATTTATATCAATAATCGTTTAGGAACATCAACTATGTGAAATAAAGATTCTGATAACAACTTTAGCACAATGGTGTTATAGGCTTGCCAAAATGTATTTCCCAATCTGGTCTGAAGCATCTACCTACGAAACTATGATAAAAGTTCAATTTTTATTTCATGTCCATGAGAAATTAGCTCGAACGGATCGACTGACCAGACCATTTTACCACAGGGAAGTTTTTCTTAGGCGAGTTTTTGTAGCCTAAGTAATAATGTGCATGCAGTTGTCAATCGGTCGCTTCCCGCCGTTATAGCGGCGGGTTTTTGTTGACATTAATGTAGAACCGTTAATTTTCTGGCGCCGCTCAGTTGTATTTCCACTAAACTCATGAATGTAATGTTGGCGTTTCCCGCTCCTCAAAATAATGGACGCGTCTTTATGTTAAGATTTAATGTCATACGTTAGGTTTACATTTCACGTGGAGTAGAATTGATATGATGGTATCAATGTAAGAATATTTATGTCACCCCATTAAGAATATATTACCAAACAAAATCTAAAAATAAATAAACAAATATAAATTTTAGATGAGGGCCTATAACATGTTAATTATCAATAAACGTTAAAATTTTGAGGAGTCATCATCATCTTTCAAATTTAATACAGACCCCTCCCAATCTAACAAAAGACCTATCTTTACCTTTTGTCCAATTAAGTTTTTTCAAACACAAGTCATCAAATTTGAATCGAATGCATGAAATTTGAAATGGTGTAAGTGGATTGCTCAAATCATAGTCGACATTTCTTTTTATTATTATGGCGACTCAAATGTTTTATATTGAAGATAATTGATGTTGTCTTTCATACTGACGTCACTTTGCAGTGCATGATCGGATTTATAATAATTATCGTATTCATCACAACAATGACGCTGTTGTCATGCTCTTTTTTTCTTTTTTTTTTTAAGTTTTCTCACCTTCCTCTCCTCGTCTCATGATCCCTTTATTTCCCCTTTCAGACTCTCTCTCTCTCTCTCATTCTCTATTTTCCATTATTCTTTCCTTCTGCACAATTTCAATAATCTTCCTCTGCCTCTCAATCTCATTCTGTCTTCTCTGTCCGTCTGTCTGTCTGCATGTCTATTTTGTTTGTTAGTCTGTCCGTCTCTGTCTCCCTGTCTCTCACTATCTCTGTCACCCTCTCTTCCAAGCTCTTTCATTTGGGTCCCTCTTCTCAAGCTCCCATCGCACTCTTGATATCTCTCTCTCTCCCTCCCTCCCATTCCTCTCCTCCGTCTCTCTTTTCCGCCTCTCTACTCACTTGAACATTGCGCTTTTATTCTGACAAGATGCATTTTGTTACATATCATACATAGCAGTCATACGTCTCTACTGATTGACTGATTGAAGTTATTTGTCTGCTCCTAAAAGTGGCTTGACCTCTGCATAACACCGAGGAGTATTTGAACAAAATGGCCGACCAAAATGTCAAGAGATCTCGAGCAAGATCAAATAATTCTTTAATTTAAACAACCTCTGCCTTTTTCTGAGCTCCATCTTTTCTTCTTCTCCATCTCTCTCGACTCTCTGATTTCTATTTGACCAGTTTGCATGGCCTTCAACTTTCATGAAAAGATACGATTGGTGAGGGAGATCGTGTTCTCGCCTGCCACAACTCTCATATTTCATTTTTTTCGAGAAGAGAAATGCGCGGTCTTTTTGTGAAGAAAACGGAGGAGGAAAGGGTTGCGTATTTTATGGCTGTGTTTGCTAAAGCTGACGTTCTCGTCAGGCAAACTCTCGGGTTTCAAAGTATCGTGATTAATGGCATTTTGTGGGCCGCCTTGTCGGATTTTGCTGCAATATTTTGAGCTTTGCTCATATTTTCCCCTGTCTTCAAGACTTCATCTACCTGTATGGTGGTAGTTTCAAGACATATCCAATAGCACCATGAGGATAAAATTGAAGTCTTTCTTTTCAAATCACGCCTGTGGTGCTAGGGGTCGATTGTAGAATGCAAACCACCTTTATGTTCTGAACACTGTCATGGTCTAGATAATCCAGGACAGAGCCAGAGAACTTAAAAGACATGACACACATTTTCACAAGGGCGATAGAATCTATCGCAGCATCCTTCGCGAAAAAAAGAAGCATTCTATAATCGTCGTCATAATAACCTTTAAGATGTGATTTTGAAACCCAAGTCTCGGTAAAGGTCATATACTTTGGCTAAGTGCATGTCCACACAGTCAATCCAACAACTGGGAATTCAGCTGACATGAATAATGGCATGAGTGATTTTACTTCTTGTATCAGATTACAAACATTCATCAATGTTTCTTCGCTCAGAGGTCTGCGCCCCATTTTGAGATAAGAAAGCATTCTAATATTAGTAATGATATGGCGTTAATAATGATATATATTGAACGGTTAAAGTCATGATTTTCATAAACCCATGATGCATCGATGTATATAGGCCTACACAGCACTTATGAGTATCTGAAATGTCAATGACAACAACAACAAAAGAAAAAGAAGAAGCTTGATAATGAATCAAAATAAATACCGGATGCCATACGGTAAAAAAAAAACCTCAAACATTTTTTAAAATAATGCATTCTTAAAGGAAAAGTATGTCCATATATGCCTATAGGCCCAGGCGCGGATCCAGGATTTTCCAGAGGGGGGGGCCCAACTTTGAAAAAAAATATCTTGCGAGCGGAGCGAGCAAACGGAGGCGAAAGCGCGAGTTAAAATTCCCCGATATATAGGCCTATACTGACCTAAACGAGAAATTTAAACAATTTTAAGTTTACTCCTATGAAAACAAAATAATAATATATACCGGTACTAGCAACAAAAAATTTAAAAAAATTAAAAAAAATAGAAAACGGTATATTTTGAACAAAACTTTAGTGGTTTGGATATGTATTCTAAATTGCCACCATGAGATGAAAAACTTTGAGGTAAAATTTGAGCTAATTGTGCATCATATACCCTACTAAATTGGTATCTGCGAGCACGAAGCGCGAGCCGAAAATTTTGAGCTCAAAATTGGAGTTATTTTGTGCATTATGGTTTAGTATCCGCGAGCGCGAAGCGCGAGCCGAAAAATTTTGGGTTTTAAAAGATATATGGAATAGATAAAGGGGCACTTTCTACTGTTATTTTTTTTGTAAAAGATAGTTGTGTATTATAAACCTTATTTAGAATCCGCGAGCTGAAAATTTTGAAGTAAAAATTGGAGTCATTTGTGCATTATGATTTAGAATCAGACATGTCAGCGAGGCGCGAAGCGCGAGCCGAAAATCTTGGGTTTTAAAAGATAGATGGAATAAGTAAGGGGCGCTTTCTAGTATTAAAAATCGTAGATAATTGTGTATTATAGACCCTATTTAGCATCCGCGAGCGCGAAGCGCGAGCTGAAAATTTTGAGTTAATTGTGTAATATATTATGTACCCTACTAGATAGGTATCTGCGAGCGCGAAGCGCGAGCCGAAAAATTTGGTGGTTTTAAAAGATATATAGGATAAAATAAAGGGGCGCTTTCTAACATAAAGAATTATAGATGATTGTGTATTATATACCCTATATAGTATCGCGCGAGCGCGAATCACGAGCCGAAAATATTGGTTTAAAAGATATATGGAACAAATAAAGGGGCACTTTCTAGTATTAAAATCGTAGATAATTATTTAGTACCCACGAGCGTGAAGCGTGAACTGAAAATTATGAGGTAAAATTTTGAGTTATATACCCTACTGGATTGGCATCTGCGAGCGCGAAGCGCGAGCCGAAAATTTGGGTTTAAAAGAAATATAGAATAAATAAAGGGGCACTTTCTATAAAGAATTGTAGATAATTGTGTGTTATAGATTAGTATCCGCGAGCGCGAAGCGCGAGCCGAAAATTTTGGGTTTTAAAAGATATATGCAATAAATAAAGGGTACTTTCTAGTTATTATTTTTTTTTCTTTAGATAATTGTGTGTAATAGACCCAATTTGGTATCCGCGAACGCGAAGCGTGAGCTGAAATTTTGAGTTAATTGTGCATTACATACCCTACTAAATTGGTATTCCTATGTGCGAGCGCGAAGCGCGAGCCGAAAAATTTGGAGCTCAAAATTGGAGTTATTTGTGCATTATGATTTAGTATCCGCGGGCGCGTAGCGCGAGCCGAAAAGTTGGGTTTTAAAAGATATATTGATTAAATAAAGGGGCGCTTTCTAGTATTCCCACGAGGCCAACTATTTTCCATCGAGGCCGAGGGCCCACTAGGCCGAGGGTCCATGAGGCCTCTTTTCTTTGTGTAATTTGGAGACTTTAGTCTTAAATATTTTTTCCTTATTTTAAGAAAACTGTTTTACTTTTCGTCAGTAATGTATTTCTTTTTCTTTAATAATGAGAAAAATTGGCCACGTGGCCCCTCCCCCCCCACATTATAGGCCTTAGTTATGGTCGTTTAAAACCCAATTAGCCTATTTCGCGCTTCTTATTGAATAAAGTTTTGCGAAATATTGTACAAACATCGGGTTTATTCCCTTCTCTTTCTTTCTTTTTCTTCTTTTCTCTCCCTTTTCCTTCTTTCTCCTTTTTCTCCTCTTTTTTTTTTTTTTTTTTTTTTTTTTTGGGGGGGGGGGCCCGGGCCGTCGGGCCCCCCCTGGTCCGCGCCTGTAGGCCTATATGCTGTTTAAATATATAGGGTCTGTTTGAACAAAAAGTGAAACTGACCAGAAATATATAATATGAAGAATGTGGCAAATAAAATGGGACTTCCTGATTTCAGGTGCTCTACCGACTGAGCTATGGCAAGCCTTGAAGTTGATGTCGGTTCCCAGAGAATCCATTAGCTTTCAATGCTCTAGTGATTAGAAAGTACCGAACATTGGCATAAACCCCGAAGGAAAGAAAATCAAATTGGGGTAAATGAGGGGGATTACGGTAAAGTGAAGCAGCTTTTTAAAATATAAATTCGAACAAAGAGTAGGCCTATAGACAGGGGGTGTTATGCCCCCTGATATAGACATGTAGTATATGAAAAATCTACTTATAAAGCCTACTGCTCGGAAAGACCGGGAATAACACTTTCCAGTAAATGCAAGCACATCAGGACCCAAATATAATCTGATTTCGATTTAAAAAAAAAAAACCCCAAAACAAAAAACAAAACAAAACAAAACAAACAAACAATCAATCAAAATGTTTATCAATTATAAAAAAAGGTTAAATTTGCATTACTATTTAAGCTTTAAAGGATAACGAAAATGATTTGAGCGTTCCATTTGGCTGTTCATATTCAAATCGTACTTAAACTAGTGGTACACAACTCTACGGCCCGTATTCTGCTACGGAGTTTGGAGTTGTGCTGTCGCACCAGAATAGTACGGATTTTGAAACTAGAATGCAACGCTGGTTTGCACGCTTCTCTATGAAGCGTCAGTGAAGCGCTCGTCTAATCGTACGAATGTAAACTCGGATGACGTCATTCGAGATCAAATCTGTACAAACATTTGTAAAGAATTCTAAACTAGGGGTATAGGTGGTTTAGAATTTGATATGGCTTTGCGAGTTTTATGTCGGAGGAAGCTAATTTATCTATTTTCTCGTTAACTTGAAGTTAAATGTTGGTAAAACGTTGCTTAAAAATGAGGTGCATTATTGAACTGTCAACAACGATTGATTAATTGCATATTAATCATAAAAAATGACATTTTCCGACACGATTGAAGTGTTAGTTTGACCTGACATATTGCAGAAAGGACATTTGACGCGAAAACAAACAATAAACTAATGGTGGCAAGTCACTTGTCATTACACGGGATAAAAACGGATTTGGAACTAGTTTGAAACTAAATTGAGACTGGTTTGAAATGATTTTGAATGTTTTTAGTCGCGCAGACGTCTCAGAGACCTCCCCGAGATATTCCCGCGACAGAAAAAAAAAATAGAAAAAAAAAAGTAATAAGAAAAAGATTGATGCGCATAAAAAAAAATCCGTGGAGCTATTTAGGAGATTACTACAAAAGAATAAAACTACGAACTGATAATTTATTATACATTATATATTTAATATACAGTGTGTTCCTAAAAAAGGTAATCGAAGTTCAAAGGTCAGTCATTTCAAAAGTATATGGTTTATTTTTGTGATTTGTTTACTAAAATACTAAGTAACTCATCGGCTTTAATTTGAGACATTGCTTACTTCCAAACTGTAATGGGTCACATAGTTAGGGTCCTTTGAAGGTGATAGGTACAAAACCAATTTTTTCCAAGTTTTTCGTTTTTAGGGTATGAAACCAACTTTTTACAAAATTTTGGTTTCATAGTTTTGGTGGTTTTGTCACACAAAGTTTCAATGAAATGCAATCTCATTTGTCAAATGAGATATCTCACTGGCAATGACATGGGTTCTCGATTATGCATGAGTCTCTGGGGTCTCGGAGATATCACCGCGACGTCTCTTGATTCTGCAAGAATTCGCGGGAAAATCAAACAAATATCAAACATGTCCAATATTTTAGTACACTTCTTTAATACGTGAGCAAGTCTCTGGGACGGTTGCCGCGACGTCCCTTACAATGCCTTAAGTATCCACGTTGTCGGAACTTGCTAACGATTAAAATAAATCGAACGAGCTAATAATTTTTACTTGCTGACGTCTTAAAGAATTCTACTAAAAGATTGAACATGTTTGACTTTTGTTCCATTTTCCCTCGACGCCCTGAAGTGTCAGGAGACGTCACCACGACTCAAGAGACTCATAATTGCGAACCTCTTATTGCCATTGAGATAGGTCCTTTGACAAATGAGATTGCATTTCATTGAAACTTTGTGTGACAAAACCCCCCAAAACTATGAAACCAAAAATTTATAAAAAGTTGGCTTCATACCCTAAAACGAAAAACTTTTTGGGGAAAAAAAATGGGTTTTGTACCTATTACCTTGAAAGGACACTAACTCCGTGACCCATTACAGTTTGGCTGTAAGCAATGTCTCAAATTAAAGCTGATGAGTTACTTAGTATCTTAGTAAACAAATCACAAAAATAACCTCTGAACTTCGATTACCATTTTAGGAACACACTGTATATTAAAGGGATCAGCGCCTTACAAGCTTTGCTTCTTGCTGGTTCCTGAATTTTCTTTATAATTGTTTTCTCTGTTACTTTTGAACAAAATATTCTATGTTACATACTGATGTTGTTAATTTGATTATGTATTCTGTTAACTTTTGAAAACATGAAAGAAAATCAATAAAGTAAAAAAAAAAAAAAAAAAAAAAAAAAAAAATCTAATATCTTTTATGTTTTATATTGTTAGAAAAAAGTAAACTGCAGCAGCAGGTCAACCACTTAAAATTATGACAATGCTTTTCTGATCAGAGCAAGTTGCGATCAGAAAACACAAAAACAAACCAAAACAAAAAAAAAAAACAACGAAACAAAACGAACAAACAAAACACCTCCCCCCCAGAAAAAACAAAACAAACGATTTTAAAAATGCCTGGTCGTATCGTTATTGGGGGTGTAACGATCCGGATAATATTTAGTCAATTAAGCTAGCTGGGTTACACCAGAACCGAATCAGCAGCGAATCCACCCGAATACACGGATTCGGGTGGATTGGGATTTTAGAACATTCATGGAGGGATTCTGCTCGTTTTGAAATGTTCAAAACCAGCCAAATACTCTCAAAAATACTACCACCGGTAGGGGAATCATTATGTGCATTTAAGGTAAGTAATTTATTCAGAGGGAATAAAACCATTGTCCTTTTCAGCTGAAAATTTCCAAGCTTGTTAATTGTTTCCATCGCAGGCCACTGAACCGTTAATGAATATGACGTGATATTGGATAAAGCGGCTACAAACAAAAAGATTGTTGCGTCATTATTTCAATGGATTTCCGGTTTTATCTTGTGCGTTCCAGTGCACTAGAAACTTCCAGCCGTACGGAAGTTGTACACGTTTGGAAGTTGTTTTTTTTTCGTGCTGGGAGTTTTTTCTCGTACGGTGCTATTGTTCGATCCTATTGTTTATTGCCGTACAACTTTAAACTCCTGAGTTAATAACGGGCCTACGACTTTACACTAATTGCACGTTGCACTTACAACGTGTAAATGTATGAATTTACGAATAAATTTACGAACAACTTGGTAACACCCAAGGTAATGCAAAAATATAGAGAAAGAGATAAAGAGAGAGAGAGAGAGAGAGAGAGAGCCAGATTACATAAAACCTCCCAAAACTATAGACTCATTGGGTGGTATTCCGATAATTAAACCTAGGTTTAACCCCAGTCTAAATTAGAATTTTGGACCACACTTCTATGGAATGCTAGGTTTTATCTTACGTCTTCCATATTCATGGTAAAGATAATGTATCAATTGATTCACTAAATTAATTGTATTTTCACACTTTCCGAATCTTCTCATTTCATGACACATTATGACAACTTTTTGCTGCCTGATATAAAAAGTAATGTCTATTCAGTTATACCATTTCATTATGAGGCTCTGAAAGTCGAGTTTTTTTTTCTTGGACGCACTGTACAGTCATATTTCTCCGTCTCCCCAATACCCGGCCATGTTTACAGAAGCGGGTAAAAGCCGGATATTTTTTGAAGAATTCGACCTTTTTACTCGTAATGTCGGCTGCAAACTGTAAGGCGACAGAACCTCACTCTCTCACTCACTTTCTCCATCTCTAAAAGTCGATCTCAAATGAGAGTTTAACACGGGACGTGCACGGTACAAAACAGCCGCCGTTTACTCGCTTTGGTCAACACGCGACAAGGAACGACCAAGCCCCGCAAATCAAGAATTGAGCGAGTTTCCCGGGCTGATTCTCTGAGCAAATATCACAATTTTCTGCCATAAAAAGCTTGGATTTGTTGGTATGGTGGCAGCGCGATATAGTAATTGGATGGAAATCAGAAATGAATCGCAAGCGGGACGACAGGATAGCATAGTGCTAATTCTTCTGGGATTTCAGGGAAATGGGGTAATTTGGAAATAGGGAGTAAGGTTGAGTGCTCCACACATATTGGTTAAATCAAGTTTTCGTTGATGTTCTTGAAGCAGGGAATGTAACCCTTGCAAGACAATTTCTTGTAGACTCACTCTCCCTTGCTGGACAATAAGGTGCACTATTTATATGCTATTTCGTTATATTCGTCTACCAGTTAGTTATAAAAATAAGACTCTAAAACGCGGAAGTAATGGTAGAATAATTTGATCCGAGACCCTAGATAGCAAGGTTACGTTGGGCCGACGTCGGCAATGGTCATGGCTATTACGTTGGGCCAACGTTGGTTGTACAACGTTGGCGACCATATGCCAATGGTGGACCAACGTTCGAATTTTGAGTGCGCGCGACGTCGCACGTTTGAAAACAACGTTGATCCAACGTCGGCATATGGTCGCAGCAACGTGCAACGTTGTGCCAACGTTGGCCCAACGGCAAGAATAACGTTGGTCCAACGTAATAGCAACGACCATTGCCGACGTTGGCCCAACGTAACCTTGCTATCTGGGACGTTCATAATTATCCGTGGTGTATCCATGATTTCAAACCATAAAAAATAATCGCTTTTTTCAATAAACAACGAAGAAAATGATTGCACGCCGTTCTTTGGAATTCTCCCTCTTCTCTTGTTCTCTTTTATATCTGACATACTCCTTTTCAACAATTTACTGAGAATTTTCAATTTAACCAAATGTAACGCGATAAAAGAACCAGGGGTAATCAATTGGGCTTTGGTAAGCTTCAGGGGCCGCGGAGCGTTTTTGAAAGTGGAGGGGCTGAGCCGAAAGTGTGTGTGTGGGGGGGGGGGGGCTGAACAGTGTTAAAAATTCACAAATGTAAATGGTTCATTTTTGCATTTTCGTACAGGTTGGCTGAAAAAAGTGGGGGGATTCTGTCTTCTATTTCTGATCGTCATTGTATGGAAATGCCGTATTTTCGCTTTGAACCTATTTCTTCTTCTTCTTAAACCCTGTTCCCCCAAATCTAATTTGTCTTTATGATTCAATGGTCCCTTCACAAATAACTTTCAAATCTCCATATAGTTATTTACAAAGTTCAAGACAGCGTCATGAAGAAGAGTGTGCCCATCTTTCTGCTTATCTTTCCTTTGATATTTCTCATATTATGCATGTTAGATGTTTCTCTTCATTTTTTTTTCATGAGAGACGTAAAAAAAATAAATAAATTAGGAATGGTTCTCCAAATTTCTGTATACACATGGTATAGCTTGGCTTGAACTCATCATCGTACTTCGCCCACTGCCGATCGGTTTGTTTGTCTTGACCTAAATTCGATTCGATGCCAGAAAAACCCCTTAAACCTTCCCAAGTCATCGAGAGTTTAGATGCAGACTCCAGCGAAAATACTCTTTCCCCCCTTTTTAGCCAAGACAGTGTGCTAAACAGTATAGCCGCAAACAAGATACATGGGGGCGTCGATCAGGGAATATAAATTCCGGGGCAATTGCCCTCGAATGTAATTCATTTTGTATCTTTTCTAGGTCGTGCTTTATTCTTCTGTTTCTTTAAACTAGTAAGACACGTATTTAAAAAAAAGCTATACGGAGATTTACTGAACGAACATTCGCAAAGAGGACAGTAGAAATGGTATACTTGAAAATGTTTTGATTAATATTGACTTAAATAATTTCCCATCTCAGGAAAGGAGAATAGATATACAGTCCGTGTTTAAAGAAAATGGTACAGTAGTGAAAAAATTTATTTAGGTATGAAATCTTCTCAAATGATATGTGAATGTACGTTGTACCAACCTAAAGCCAAAAGATTCTTCTTGCTGATGCACTTTGTTTTGTATAATTAATAATGATATATAATATTATATATATAATAATAACACCTTTTGAACAAAAAAACAAAAAAAAAATACTGGAGTGACTAAAATAGCCTTTAATTGTATTTGTATCAAGGAAAGTACAAAAGTTTTGAAGGGGAAAGTAGGGGAGACCGGGTATGGACGTTACAAAATTCACATTCTGGGCCAGATAATTCTAATGAAAGAACTCACGCACTCCATATTGGGTTTGTAGTTAGCCTATTATGTTGGCTAAAACCTGAGGCATATAAAACTTGAAAACATGTAAACACTAATTAACTACAGCTTAATTAGTGAAGACATTTTTTTGTAACAACCTACCCCATATACGGGGTAGGTTGTTACACCATACGGGGTCAATTGTTACAATATGTAAACATACGGGGTAAGTTGACAATGTGTAAATCTCTTATACCATACTTTAATTTCAACTTTCCAGTTTCTTGACATCGTTAACAGTAGATCAAGTACAGCTCTAGAATAGACAAAAGTAATAATAGAAAAATAAAAATATTAACACCTGAAAATTGAGACAAAAAGTAATTATACATATGTAATGTAATTGGGGTAAGTTGTTACATCAACATGGGGTAGGTTGTTGTAACAACCTACCCCATGGGTGATTTTACACACAGAACTCATCTGTAGCACAGTCATTAGGCAGAATTACAGGGCATGGCTAGGGGGTATATTAGTGACATAATTGTACTATATTTACAATACCAGACTATCATCATGTGCCTTAAGTTGTAAGAGCTATTACAAATTTCAATTTTCGTCAAAAATTTACTTTGAACTGTAAAAAATGGTTTTTGTTGATTTACTTTTTAATAAAACAACGGAAAAACCTCACGACCGGCAGTTCATCACAGCTATGTGTAGGCTGTATATAGATGCCAGTTAGCACATCCTCCCTTGTTCCATCTTAGCACACTGAGAACTGTAACAACTGACCCGTGTAACTTCCATACCCGGTCTCCCCTACTTGTTCTGCATTATAATTTGGTTTATGAATTTTTATGAATGTATGAGTGGGGAGTTAGTGTGTTATCATTCAAGGGGCCTGTAGTATAAGACTACATTGCTCAGGATGTTGCATTATGGGTTAGGAATCTGGACAGAATTGAGTATTTGAGGACTTGAGGCGGTGCTATACAAGGCTGCTGGTTCGTATTGGCTTTAAACGAAATGTTTTAGATAGCTGTTGAAAGTTCATTTTCAATGGAAAACTTAAACTATCAATACTTTCAATTGCCCACAAGAGAAATTACAATGAGAGATATTCTAAATTATTGATGTTAATGTTTTTCCTGTCCCGATATTACCTCGAATAGCAATACCCCGTTTGCGATCGAATACTGTCGTTTACTTTGATAGTTTCTCTTTAGAATTATTTGTTTAACCTCCGAAGAAAAATTTCCCCCTACCTCTTGGATAATACTCTCAATGTTATAAGAATGTCACAATGTCCATGTCCTTGGATCCAACCGACATCGTATAACCCTTCTTTTTATTGCAACAGTTTTCATCGAATGGAGGGGGTGTTGTTTCTATAGGACTACCTCGACTTAGCTGATGTTTCCAGGGGCGAAGCGTCAAAGCCTTTTATCGGATTTTCAGATGTGTTTTTACTAGAAATCGTAACCGCCAAAAGTGGGGCAGCTAAGCGCTGCGTTTAAAGCGGAATCACACAAAATCCCCCATGAACTTAAAGCCTGATTTTTTACGAGTCGGATGTACATTGTGCTGAAAATCAACTTGAGTAAAGCCAAAGAGTTTTAGAACTTTGGTTCATATCTTGCAGTAAAGCTGAATTTTGCCGGTGGGCAAAATTTGATAAATCATAAAATGACATGGAGATAAATACCATAAGTTCAAGCAGCTCTCACGTTTGTTATCATAGTAATTTTGCTGAGTACAACCACATTTCTGCATCATTTTGGGAAAACATTTTCTTCCAGATGAAGGACATTTCATTACAGTAAATGGTCTTACCATTGGGGCCTTTTACACTGATTATCTTTATCATTATATCCTCTTTTTGCACCCTTTTTCTATGAAAAATCATTATCATTTCCTCACTTTAATTTAGGTAAATTATCTTCAGCGGATGGGATAAATGGCGCCCACTCTGTTGAGAAAAAAACCCCGATTGTTTTAGAAAAAAACCCAAAGAATTCCTAACACTTTCGTCACGAGCTTTAAAAAAGAGGTAAAAGAAGCATGATTAAACTTATTAGCATATCGTGGTTACCCGACCTAGCTCCATTATATTGTATGCCTTGACCACATTAACAACAGGAGAGAAAATATCAAATTTTTAACGATTTCCTTTATTTAAAAAAGAAAATAATTATCATCATACTTATTTCTCTCTACATCGCTTTTGTGTAGCCCGGCCTCAATTCTGACAATATCTATTTCTCAAACTTTGTTGCATGCCTGCAGTTTGACATGCAGTGGACACGGACGAGCAGATGCACTGATAGCTGATACGGGCACACTCCTTGGACAGTTACTAAACTGACGGATCCTGGTCGAAGAGAGGTCCAAGGTCAAGTTCTTGGTGTCATTGGCTAAACTTGAGGGAGAGGAAGACTCCAGAGAGTGACCTGGTGGGTGAGTTATTGCATCTGGGGTTCAGGGACGGACTCGTATGCCAATTTATAACGGCTTTTCATTTCAAGCACTTCACTCTCCGCGACCATCGCTCAGTGTCATGCATACTAATTACTTGCTTTTGTTGTTGTTGTTGTTGATTGTATTTTTCTTCTTGTCTAAGTTTCTTTGTAGTGAAAACAAAGGACTTTTTTAAATCATGACATATGTGGGTCTGCTTGGAGTGAGTCAAAAATAATGTCCCATCACTTTGAAATTGTCTTGTTTGAAGCATGAATATTTAATCATGGATTTCATGATATGTCTTGGTATACTAGAGGCATCCTCCCGACATCTGTTGGTACCTTTTTTTACTTGGGTCTTAATTGTACGCACTTTTTCTTCTTCTCGAGTCCTTTCTTTCAATTTTTGTTTTACGCATGACTGAGTAACAGACAATATTCAGAAGACTGAAGGATCCTAATTGTGCCAAGTGGATGGATGAAGATTAAAACAAATGTTGAAGGAATATGTGTACACACATAAACGCACACACCTTCTAACGACACCCACACTTACCCACACACACACACCCATCCTCTTTCACACACATGCACCCACAAACACAGTTAAATTTGCAATAACATTTCCCCCTTTTGATTAAGCATTTATATTTTGTTTACCAATTTGTGGACTCATTCCCACTGAATCTACTACAATGTTGTGGACATTCAGTAATTCCCCTTGACTATGCTGTTTTGTTGAGTTTTGTTGATGTCTGTGTATTGCATGTGTGTGTTTGCTGTGTTTGTGTGTGTGTGTTGTGTGTTTGTTCGTGTGCTTGGTGAGGATTGTAAATAGTGGTATGGGGAGGACCGGTTGATTGAATTAACACACGGGGTCATTGTTTACAGTTTCTTCCAGTGTGCTAAAGATGGAACAAGATTAGGATGTTTGCTAAAAACTTGGCATCTATATTACAGCCTACCACATACCTTGTTGATGAAACTGCTCGGTTGTTGAGGTTTCTTTTCCCGTTTGTTTTTATTAAGGGAAGTTAAGGATCAATACAAAAACCATTTTTTTTTACAGTTCCAAAGTAAATTTTTTGACCAAAAAATTGAAATTTGTTTATAGCTCTTACAACTGATGGCACATGTATGTATAGTTTTCATTGTTTATGTGGAATATATAGTATCATTGTATTGTCAACTTATATACCCCCCTTAACCCTTGTCCCTTGTTAAATTTCTTGCCTAATGGGACTGTGCACAGTTGATTTCTGTGTTGTAAAATCACCCCATGTGGGTTAGGGTTTGTTTACAACATATCCTTACCCCCATGTTTGATTTTTCGTTAAAAACAAACTACCCCAATTACACTATAACATATGTAAAATTACATTTTTGTTCTCAATTTTCCAGGTGTTAATATTTTTATTTTTCTATTTTATTACTTTGTCTATTCTAGATCTCTATCTTGCATTTTAACTGTTTAACGAATTTTGTCATAAGAAAATAGATCAAGTCCCACACACCTACACACCACCTATGGTATAAGAGATTTATCATCTATTGGTCATAAACTTACCCCGTAATGTTTTACATATTGTAACTAATTTTGATATCCCCGTATTTTGGTTGTTATACAACCTACCCCCGTATATGGGGTAGGTTATAACTCAAAAAAAGTCTCCACTAATATTATATCAGCCTGTTAGTTATATTTTTAGGTGTGTATTCATGTTTTCAATATTTTCTTATATGCCTTTCAGGTTTTAGCCTAAATACATAATTAGGCTCTAAACTAAATCAGACCCCTCCTAATTGATGGTGATTGGAGTGGCGTGAGTCTTTCATTTATGAATTATTCTGGGCCCGAAATGTTAATTTTTGTAAACCGTCCATTTTTAACCCGGTCTCCCCTAAATATGCGTGTGTAGGTGTGTGTGTGTGTGTGTTGTGTGTTTTGGGGTGGAGGAGTTGCTGTGTGGGGTTGTGTTTTGGTGATTGTGCGCGAGTGTTATATAGTATATTGTGTATTTGTTGAATTATTAGGGTATGTGTAGGCGTGTTTGTGTCTTTATTGCGTGCCACATGAGTAATAAAATTTCAAATTTGTTTATTCTTCTACCTCAGCCACTTGAGAATGTGCTGTCTTCTGAAACTATATTAGTGTTATTCAGTCGTATGCATGTAAAAAGATCTAAATAAAATTGGGTGCATAATGACTCTCCCAATATCATATACTGTGATCCCATGATTAAATGTTCACAATTTTTACGACATCTTCAACATGATGGGACATTTTTCTTTGACTCATTCTGTATATAGGAATAATTAGGCTATATTGCAAACGAGCAGAGAAAACGCGGAAGCTCAAAAAACAATTCCAAGAGCAAAAAAAGAAGTGTTTTAAAAGCCAGTGCTTGTGTTGCTGATGGTTATAATGTTTATTGTCATAATAATTTTTCCCCTTCTATTGTATGCCTTTTTGTGTTCCTACGTGAATGAATGTGACTGAGTGACTATGTATTATCTTGGGGTTGCAAGGGCACGGTCTTCTTCATCTTAAGCCTTTTGTGTCATGGCCGTTACAGAACGTGATTTACACCACTTCAAAACCAGATTGTTTCTACCCATTACAATCCGTTTAGCGCGGCTACTAGAAGGGCACGGTTACTTTCGAAAATGAATAATTTAACCGGGAATAGGACGACACCCTTTCCTGTTTGCAATGTGTGACAAAAAAAAAAAGAGGCAGAGTAAGTCGCATTTAAAGCAATACGAAAGCCAGCAACTTTTCCACTTGTTATATTAGTCCACCTTCCTCAAGTTCCTCATTTACTGGAAATCTGGCCCGATTTCTTTACAAATATAATTCTAAACAGTTGAGCTAGTGATAGTCTTTTATTAATATTAGACCGATTGAATGATAAATTACACTAAATTCATTCACTCAATATACATTCATTATCGCAATAATTTATGTTCCACCAATAGTAGCACCTAAGAAGGTACATTTTCCCCTCAAAACCATTTTTAGTTTCCTATAAAAAAGAGTTATTTTAACTTCATTGTATTAGTTTTTAATTAATCTATCTCAAAAGTTATATTCTAAGACTAGCTGTTTATAACACACAGTCACTGAAAGTGTTGGTTAATTCGCTCTCGCTTTTAGCCTATCCGATATGCGTCGGGCTAGTAGTGGGCAAACTACTGACGGGCGAGGGCGCCAGCCCGAGCTGCCCTCGCCTAGCCTGACGATCTCGGGCTTCGCCCTCGCCCGTCAGCCAGTCTCCTTCGCGCGACCAGTAACTTGCCCACTAGCCCGACGCATATCAGATAGGCTATCTCGCTTTAAGTTTAGATCTTATTACAAAAATGCGTTTTTAGAGATTCTGACGTAGATAACGCTATTTAATAGACCAGTTTACTATTATAATTTATCCATGTTTCTTTCCTGGCGACCTGGTAACAAGATATTCAAACAGCCTGTGATAAAAGAATGAACTACAATACATGGAATCTAGTTTGTTGCTATGTCAGGAAAGCCTAAGACAAGCTTTCAGGTTGTCAAGAACTTCCTTTGTTCAAAAAGCATGCATAAAATTATAATAACTTAGTAAACTGATATATTTAAGGCTTGCATTCATAACATGTGCAAAGGCAGTGGATTTACTGAATGGTTAGCGTCCAAAAGCTTCAGTGTACGAACGCGTTCGGAGAGAATAATTCATGGATACAGATACTCAAAGAATAAAGAAATAACTAATACTTCGTATTTTTAACAGTCTTTCAAAATCTCCGAGCAGATCATGTGAGGCACCTAGCAGAGCGTTCTCTACGCCATGTACACCGAAAGCTCAATCAATGTGTCCCTTTAAATTTACTAATATATTTACCTAATATATCTTCTAAATCGAAAAAAGTAAGCTCCTTCCCTCTTCCGCAATCAAGGATTCGTGGAGAAGAAAACACGAGATTAGGGTCAAGTGGGATAAAGATCAAGAGCTTGAGTATCGCGACCGAAAATCAGAGTGTCCGATTGTGAGTTTGCATGATACAGGACGATTAACCCTTATTTATTGGATGTAAGCCTGTGAATTAAAAGGCTTGATTTTGAAATGAAGACGTTCAATTTGGCAGAGGAGAAGGTTGAAGTGAATCTAGGATTTTTTTCTTGATTTCCATCATTTTATTTAGGTATCATGTGGGGTGATTTTAAGAATATTCTTGATTATTTGTGGTTTGTTGGATACGTTTAGAAAACCCTTACTCTGAACCCTTTCAGAACTCGGAGAAAAGTCTTGCCGAGGGTGACGAAAATGTAGACAAAGAGAAATAAAAGAGGGAGAAAGACAGAAATGAAGGGGGAGATGGGAAGAACAAATGAAAGAAAGAGATAAGAGAAATTTGCAGAGAGACAGAGAGTGAGAGAGAGATAGAGATAGATAGAGAGAGAGAGAGGGAGAGAGAGAGAGGGAAAGAGAGAGAGAGAGAGAGAGAGAGAGAGAGAGATTGTGTGTGTGTGTGTGTGTGTGTGTGTGTGTGTGTGTGTGTGCGTGAGAGAGAGAGATGCCGGCTCCACCATCTAGCTATACAATATTCGCAAATACTATACTTAGGAGATAATTAAAAATATTAATATATATATATATATATATATGGGTTAGTTATTTCTTGAAAACATGTGTGAAATATCGGTTAAAATATGCTTGTGATCATTCCAACAAGCCACTTGACAAATTTAATTAAGTTCAGTAAAATAAAATAATACAATCGATTTAAGAGATAAAAGAAAACAAAAACCGAAACAACATCAAAAGAAGTTATCAATATTGCTTTCCATTATGCACTATTTTTCCATTTTGCATTATGTATATTTATCGTATGATCAGTTTACTAATGATCTAGGACGTCAACTCAAGCTTTGTTGATGACGAACCCTTTTTTTTTTGTCCGTGTCAAAAATTGAGGATGTATGGGAATGAATAAAATATCAAATCAAATAACCAATGGTGAGAGCTGGAATGACGAACAAATACTTCCTTGGTCGATCTTCATGATTATAGGATCTCACCTAGGTGTATTATGTGCAACATTCACGAAATAGATCGCTATACACCTGACTAGATACATCGTCATACGAGCATCATCACCCCTAGCTATTCTTGACACAAGATAGGTAACACCATGTAGGCTCATCTGCTGGAATTTATCCTCACTTTTAATCTCAAAACCACTCGTTTTTCAAAAGAATCGGCCGCTCTCAGCTGCAATTCCATTCGACGACCTGACCCGCCTGCGCGCTGACCATCCGTATTCAAAGCAGGCATCAATCAGTCTGGCTGGAGTCAATGTCAAAGCCAAGACCTGGATGTAGTCGAGCGATGCGGAAGGGGAGCGGAAGCTAACCTCGTATCGATTAGCATTAGACGGGGACTCGACCAAGACCTAGACCTTGGTAAGACGATCCTTCAGGTCGCCCGCCACCACAAACAAGCGTCATCGATGCACGGGGGAGATTCGGCGAACGGGTCGGGCCAAGCTCGGATGTCGGCACGGCGGCATATCCTCTACATAAAGCTATGTTTAGAGTTTGGCGAGCCCCGAACGTGAATTTGCCCAGCTCAAATTTACTCCCAGCTCTCCTAAGCCGTCAGGTAAATGAGGAAAGTTTTTAAGGGGTCTCCTTGTAAGTCGTATTTGTGGGGCTCAAATATGTGACATTAATTATCGTCCGTTTAGATGCAGCCATTGCAGGAACAAAAGTTGCCCAGGGTTTTCTTTCTTCATCCTGAATTCTCTAGGAATGGTAATAGCGTTGTTGAATTAATCAATGGTCACGTCTCGTGGGAAGTGTCCACAAAGCTCTAACTTCCAGAGTTTTGTAGGCTGTGTGCTGTCAATCTTAGAGATTTTGATTCTGCCAATCGGATGTAGAAATCGACTAATGCATTCTCAAGAAATAGTTTTCAAAATAAATGATGACATTGTTTTGTAAGAAGCAGAGACGTAAAAACTTTAGCTTTATATTGAATATGGAAGTAAAGTGAGCAAGGTAATGTTCTTTACCTCCGTTTCAAGCTAACATAATCCTTGGTGATCCTCTAAAATAATATATTAAAATATAGATTAAAATGTTCTATAAAATAAATGGAATATACTATATAATAATAATAATATAATAATAAAATATTGCATTTTATCAAAAGAAAAGTGATTCTTCTTGTCTTCAGCATATCGGCTATCTACTGAAGATAGCTAATGAAAATTAATTACGGAACATTGCGTCTCAGTATCTGAAAATGATTCAATGTGAAATATTTCATTTTTAAACAAAGTGTTTGGAAGCTTCTATAAATACTCTTGAAATATAAAAGTAGAGAACATTTTCTCCTGATCGGAAATACCAACCCAGGTATTTGGTTTAGTATGCCAGCTGCTTACCAATTGACCATAGAGTGACTCGCCTGTTGTGAACATACCTGGAATCCTATTGAATATTATTATTGACTATAGGTTAATAATGTTGACTTTTACTTGGCCTTCTAAGATGAGAAATTGTAACATTAAGAAAATGAAAATCCCTCACAGCCAAGGTCTGGTATCAAGGCTATACCTTTTCTCACTGGTTTGATAGACATAACATCACGTGCTTATGTCGTCGTTCGGTTAATCCTCATTCCTCAAACTGCAATCAAATAAACGAGTGTTCATTATTGTTGCTCGATTAATGTCATCTTGACCTTTGGCGGGAGTTTAATCGCGCGGGTGTTTGGAGTCCATCTTCATCCGGCGAGAGGACTTTATACGCCGTCACACCGATGACTCGTCACCAAAACAGTCACATTATTAGCTGTTTGGGGATAGCACAATTAGTTGGTTCGGTTGTATGTTTTGGGGGTTGTTCGGGCCGGTGTGACTGCGCGGGATGCCATGGCGCACACACCCTTGTCTCCCCCATGGTTGTTGATATGTCAGCGACAAATTCATTGCCGCTGTGTTATCTATCTTACCTAGGTCATGTTACAAGTCATGTCAGTATGTGGTAATGTGGTTCATACTGACCTTGTGGAACATCTCAAGGCTGAGGGTGGTGTTGGTTAAGGAGCAGGGCTGGGGCAGAAGTAAGCAAAGGGCCGATGGATAAACTTTTGGTGTTGTAGCAATTTGGAGATGAAAGCCGAATTCATCTAGTGATACGTGTTTTATGTGGATTAGAAAACAATAATACAAGCCCCTGACACAACTTGTTTCTGTGTCAACAACTTGTTTAAAATCATACTTTTTTCTTACATGGTCCGAGCGGTTGCTTAAAATGAATTATGTGAAGTACACCATTCTTACTCATTCCAGGAAATAGTAAGACAATATAAACGGGAGAGCATCTTTCCGTCAAACACCGAGCCCATCAGAACCCCCATTTGGCGTCAGTCCCCGCTCTCGGGTTTCACTTCACGTCAGAATGTTATCTGTTTATTTCCCGCCATCAAACTATCTGTAGACGACAGGAGAGATGAGAGTTCAGGGCGCTATCGCGTTAATGTCGTGCCCTGGCTCACCCCGAGATACTTGGCTACATTCCTCTGATAGCAAGCTAGCAGACATCAGCGTGATAGAGCAACCCCGATTCGTGTCGTCTCTCACTCTGTCTTAGTCTGTCTGTACAGCCTTCTTTTAAAAGAAGTTAGATCATTTCTTTCTAAACTTCGAGGTTTTTATTTGTATAAAAGCTATTATTGCTAAAGCTATTATCGGTATGAACAAAATTACCAAATACTGACATGAAAAAAAGTTGGTATTACATTATAATAAAGTAATATAATTACCTCTAGTGATGCAGTAATGATTTCGAGAGTTGAGCCAGTAATGACCAGGTGGTCAGACCAACACCGACAGTAGAACGATCATGCCGAGTAGTTTGTCTGGAGTCAGTTATACCACGGAACTTCAAGCTCCTTGGATATATACCAAGCGTTTGAGGTGGTTAACACGATTAAGGACGTTATATACACTGTAAAAATATTTTTATTTTTACAGCAAATCTGCTGTCAGCAGAGTCGCCATAAAAAAAATGTAATTTAAAAAACAGTTTTGTTGTAAATTTCTCCTGCAAATAATTACATGAGAAATACAAAATATACATCAGGAGTAACACATTTGCTCTAATGATTTTTTCCCCTTCTCTTTCATAAATTCTTAGACGAGAAATTTACAACAAAACTGTTTTTTAAATAACATTTTTAATGGCGACTCTGCTGACAGCAGATTTGCTGTAAAAATACAAATATTTTTTTTACAGTGTAGAGATGTCCAAATTCCCACAAAGACTGCCGAAATGTGATAGGGGGAATTTTTTTTTTTTTTTAAATGTGTGCTTCTGTAAAAGCTTCATAGTTGTATTTCTTGCCAACCCTATTTGTTGCCCTCTCACATAAAAGAAGACCCACCCCAAAGAAACACGATTTTCTTTTTAAAAACAGAAAGTGCATAATCATAGAACTTCCACTGCTATCATGGTTATATAAACAGATTGTTAAATTTTTAACCTTTCTTCTTCGGAATGTCTTCCCCCTTCTTTTGCCTAAAATGTTAACCTAAAATGCCTCATCGTCTTACGGTGAACTTTTCATGAACTTTTTCAAATTGGTTGGAAATATGGCACTTTTCTTCGTCTCCACGGTCATCACTGGGGATGATCTGCAGTGCCAGTTCGATTGCTCTCAAATCAAATGTGATTGAGAAATTAATGCAAGAAAAATTGTGAGATTCTTTAAAGAATATAAAGTCGCAAGGCCGGGATGGAGATCTCAGGTATTATTGAGAAAGGTCTTGGAAAATGGAAAGCGAATCTCTTTAACGATGATGCCTCCACACAGAGCCCTTTTCTGATTGCTTATTACACACAGGAAATAGAAAACGTTTTGATACATACAATCCAAATGTAGGAGCCAATTTGGGACTAGAATCATTCAAAAAAAAAGTTATAACAGTTTTTCTTTGAAATAAAACGCCCAAACATACAACAGCAGACAGCGAGTGAAACTAAAGAACTGTATTTTGATGAGGTAAAACACCAGGGAAGAGTATATTAATGTTCAGGATCTGCGAATGCTATGAATTTTTGCGTTTTTGCGTTTCAGCGTTTGGAATTGAATATGGAAAATGAGGAAAAACGCCCTTTTAAAGATTCCTATAAGTGATGTTAACCATTCAAATAAAATTATACTGTAAATATAATATATGATATATATACTTAATATTTACTGACTTGGCTGATGTGATATTCAACTCTTATAATATAATATAACTTTTACTTTCCTTCAAATGTTATTTTTCAAACGATCATAACAGGGCAACAATTTTGGACGCCCCTTGATAAGAAATGATTGTAAAGGGCACATGTATAAAACATTATTTCTGATTATATGTATATTTTCCTTGAAAATAATATCTTGTGATTAGTTTGTAGAGTTTTTGCCTCTGGCCATCCCTTCTCAGTAACTGTGTAGCTCGCATTGGACATTAATGCTTGCGGAATTAAAGACTGAATTATAGAAAATGATATTTATAATGACAGTATTGAAAAGACAGTCGTATAAATGTAAACATGTATTGGATGTAAGATTGAAGGATCATAGCTTAGAAATTACTTTGTACATGTAACATGTTTAGGCTTACATGTATTTTATGTAGTTTTGTTTTCAACTTGCATAAGCCATCTACTCTAAATCTCAAATTTTCATCTTTTCAATATCCCCCATGATTTGTCTTTTACAAGGTGTAAACTTATGTATATCGTCTCAATATTTTCAACTTTTTT
>CALNVZ010003425.1:12040548-12067107 GCA_940671915.1 Paracentrotus lividus
AAAAAAAACAACCAAAAAAACAAAAACACAGACTTAACACCCACCCACAAAACACAAACACTCACAGACTTAATGCCCACCGACACAACACAAACACTCACAGACTTAACAACCACCCACACACACACAAAAACAAAAAAACAAAAAACAAAATAACACACAGACTTAACACCCACCCACAAAACACAAACACTCACAGACTAAACACTTACCCACACAACACAAACACTTCCACACTAAACACCCACCCATACACACAAAAAAAAACACAGACTTAACACCCACCCACACAACACAAACACTCATAGACTTAACACCCACCAACACAACACAAACACTCACAGACTTAACACTCACCGACACAATACAAACACTCACAGACTTAACAACCCACCTACACAACACAAACACCACATACCTTAACACTCACGGGACTCACACTCAAACTACGTCACCACACAACAAAACACTCACATGACTTAACACCTCCACGACACAAGCACAAATGACCACATGTGACCCCGACACATTAAACAGGCACAGCCTACCCACCCCAGCAACACAAACACTGCCACATATCTTAACACCCACCTGACACAACACAAATGGCCTACACACTTAACACTCACCCACGACAACTCATAAATACTCACATACTTAACACCCGCATGACAGCAACACAACACTCACATGATAACACCGGCCATCCGACACAACCAAACACCTCAGCGAGACTTTAAACACCCTCCGACAGCATAAACAAAGGCCCACACACTTAACACCCATCGAACGAGAAAGACAAACACTCACAGACTTTAACACTCACCGACAAAAACACAAAGGCCCACAGACTTAAACGCTCACCCCCACAACACAGAAGGAGCCGCACAACTAACGACGTCACACAGCACAACCACACAGAGACACACAGACTTAACACTGCACCCACATATCATAAAGACCACACAGACTAACACTCCACCCACACAACGCAACAACTAAGACACGACTTGTAACACCCACCGACACAACACAAAGGGCGCGCACACACTTTAAACACCCATCGACACAACACAAAGGCCTACAGACTAAACATTCATCGCAACACACGCAAATACTCACAGACTAAACGCCACGCCGACACAAACACAGAACACCTTGGCACAGACTAAATCACCCGCCGACACAATACACAAACACTCACAAGACTTAACACCGCACCGACACAAAACAAAGGCCGCACAGCTTAAGCACCTCATCGACAAAAACAAACACTCACGAGACTTAACACTGCACCGACAAAGACACAAAGGCCCACAAGACTTAACACTCACCGCCACAGACACAAAGCCCACAGACTTAAGCACTCCGCCACACAAAACAAAGACCCACAGACTTAACACTGCACCCACACAACACAAAACCCACAGACTTAACGCTCGACCCATCACAACAACAAAGGACCCAATACACTAAACACACCCAACATGAACACTAAAAACCATCAACAACCCCCCCCTCAAAACGCAAAAATCCACATACTAAAACTCCATTCCCGAACAACACGGCACCCATAATATCAACAAACGCATCAAACAACCAAATAAACACATCCAATTTATTGTCGAACAAAGGTGAAAACGGAAATTATTGTGCCCATGATCTTGGGAAGGCAGCCAACAGTGCAGCAACCAGATCGAACTTGCTCTATCCCTTTCTTGTTGACACAAAAAAGTTAGCAGGCACTCCCATCTTCCAAACGTATTTTGGTATGACGCGGCCGGGTATCGAACCCACACCTCCCGATTATGAGGCAGTCGCTCTATCCACTGTGCCAACACACCAGACACCCACCATAATAAACGGCCAACCTACAAATACAAAACCACACCACCTTCGTTCTCATCAAAACAATATAAACATCCATCCATACAGTCACAAACCCACACACGGAACACCATCCACACATCACATAAACTACCCACAAAACAACAGACTCGCAACCATAAAATACACCCACACAACACAGAGCACCAATACCTAAACACCCCACCCACAAACATAAACACGACATACTAAACTCATTCCACACACCGCCGACACCCAACAACTCATCACGCATCTACAACATCGCAAACACCCATACAACACAAACCCCTCGAACACTTCCCTCACACTCACTACCGAACGAACCCCCAGCACTCACACGCTCTAACATTCCGCTCTAAACGCCACACACCCTATACGGACGCAAAAGGCAGATACACACTAAACTCTGAAAATTCAGAGTTGGATCCGCCCACGGGAACAAAAAAAAGCAGAAACAATCCGATTATCGTTCATGTACAAATACAGAGATATTTTTTCTCACTTTTTCACAACATTTTTTTCGTTTGACAAACGTTGTGTCTTGGAAACGACAATACATTTCAAAGACAATGACTACGCACTAAATGATTAACACTCAGGGCTACAGATTAATTGGCAGATAACTAGCATAGCCGATGGGCGTGACCAGGGAACTATAAAATTTGTGAAGCTACAATGAATGGAAAAAAACAACAACATTGGAATAAAAATAATCCAGGTGGGATCGATACGACATTTGAAAAATAGTACAAACAAAAATAAAAACTATTGCAATCTATACTTGCAATTAAAAGAGGACATAGATTTTGATATCTCGATTATACCTCCAAATAAAAAACAAATGTGTCTTTAATTTAGAAAATTAATTAGAAACAGAAAAAAATCCTCTTTAAGTTGCCAGCTAGATGCAAACTGCATAAATTACTTTCTACACCGAAGTTGGCACATTGGTCGCTCGTTGCATTTGCATTTTCAATTGCAATTTGATTTTAAAAAAAAATAAAAAAAATCGCCATTCCAAGCGATGATTAAATTCTAGAAAATCACAAAAGTAGGACCACACAAAAAGTAATAATCAAGAAATTAGGTACATATAATATAAATGTGTGAATTGTGATAAGAATGAAATTCGATTATTTTAAGTTGCTTCGAATATACACAAAATTTGCAAGAAAATGGCATGAATGCTATGAAATGACCAGCTGCAGATTAGGAAATACTAATAAAAACCAAGAACTGTTTGATGAGACTTTTCAGTAATAACATTTACATGTATGTCAAGGACAATTAAAACAAGGAGGAATTCTGCTTTTGCAGTATCCACCTAAAATATTTTCTTCTCCAACAATAAAACACAATAAAACAAAAATTCTTGTCAATAATATATAAACGGTTTCTTTAAATAATAATAATAATACTACTACTACTAATAATAATAAATCCAATTTACTCCTCATTATGATAAGAAATCAACGATAATTTATCGGTCATTTAAAAGCAGAATAACGTAAAATACTTATGATAATAAGCAACTCAAGAAAATTAGAATTAGACTTGCAAGGCTTTGTTGGGATAAAATTAAAATAAAAGTTGTCTTTCTTCAACATTTCAGTGAAAATTATGAATACTATGCATGCTTTCTTATTTTACTCACAACATTGAAATGTTTACAGGGGATGAAGAGGGACTTGGGATTTTGGAATCCCAACTTTGAGAATCTCAATCACAACATTAAGAACTTTTAACCGTTCTACATTTTAATCCATGTGGCACTTCATTTTTATCAGGCATTTATGATTTGGCAAGTACTGAGCAATGATGAGCCACAGCTGGAATAGCAACAATTAGATTTCTAAATACAAATATATCAATATTGAAGCATAACTGATACACTGTAAAGATCGACACTTTAGGCCTATTTGTAAAATGTTTACCATTCAACAAAGTAGTTAGACGCATAATCATCAGGATTGAAAATTGTTGATGGAACTATTATAAAAGAACACTGATTTCTAATTCATAGTTCTGCTTTTTAATCACGTTAAGCAGAAATCTGAATAACTTTAAGTTTAGAAATGGATATTTAATCGAAGTTTGGATAAAACATCGATACAAATGAAAAAATTATTTTCCTTCCGAAGGTTTACCAGCACATCATCATTTCAGGTTCCAGAATTTCGATATACATGTAACAAGTACATTTCACTTGAGATAATTATGTATTCGTGCCTCATTTTGTTCATAAGTAACCCAATTCAAACCTGACTATGCATCTGAACATACTTTGTTGAAACAGAGGGACGTTTAGTGCATTCTTATAGACAGAAGAAACGTTTTATAGCAATGAAAGCACGATCAAAACAATAAAAATTCTGACAAAACAGACATGGTAGTCAGGGTGGATCAGCACGTCTACGAACACATAAACCGATCCGTCATCATAGAACGCAAATAGTGAGAAAAAGCATCCACAAAAGTAACATTATAAATGCATACAATATCTTATGTGACACTTTTGATTCTTTGGCAGTCACAGGTTTTGTGCAATTGGGTGCTTACGTTTGGCAAAATTCACATTTCACCTGAATGTTGATAGAAACGATTTTGTGTTTCAGGGTAACGGAAAATTGGCAGCAACATTTGGAGATGTTTGAACGATTCTTTTATAATTGCATGATGTACATTTTATATATAGATAGATAGTACTTCAAACAAACTTTGAGTATCTTAAGTATTTCAATTTTCTAATATATTTCAGTACACACAAAAGTGACAATATTTGTCTATTTACAAGTAGCAAATAGGTAACTCTAAATTGAGTTACACTTTTTATGTGAATAATTATATAGCAAATGTATACGATTATCTATTTATATAAAATGACACTAGATATACTGAAAAAGCAACTTCTTTTTTTCTTTCTTTTTTTTTTTTTGCATCACGCATACTGGAGCTTCAAGCTTAAAATACAAAAAAATCACACTGCAGCATTATGGGATACACGCTCTCTTACAAAAAACTATAGCGCCCTCATACCAATACAAAACTATGTTGCCAACCAACAGGGGATTCAGACGACTCTTCTTCTCATGCTATAGTACCGAAAATTAATGCCCAGAGAAAACTCGTCATTTTGATAATTCATTGTCATGATAATAGTAAATTAACTTCACTAAAACAATCAGATTACTTTTTATATTAAAGGAGTTACTGAGTACACCCCAAACATTAATTAGTTTATGTCTGAAATGCCTGTTTAGTGTTATGTATTTTCTAAGTCGGATGTGTTACAAAAACTTAGTCTGGGGAGCATATTTTTTCATAAATATAACTTCTTTCATTAACAAGGTGGTTCGCGAACCACGAGTCTCGCCTGATTTCGCTATCAATAAAACATGCAATATGACCTTTTGACCCCAAGATGGCCTTTGATGCAACCTTTATAGGTATCATATATGTGACAATACCTAATGAACATTTGTTCGAAGTTTAAACAAAATTTATGCGAAAGTAAAGAAATCAGGACATGTTTAAGAAAAGTTGACCTTTAAGTTGACCTTTTGATCCCTATATGACCTGTGATCTCATCATCCTCACCAACACACATGTGGTATTACCCAAGAATCATTTGTACGAATTGTGAATACAATTATTAGAGAAATAAAGAAAACAAAAAGTTTAAGAAAAGTTGACTTTGAAGTTGATCTTTTGACCCCTATATGACCTTTGATCTAATCAACCTCATCAACACACATGTGGTATTACCCAAGAATCATTTGTAGCAATTGTGAACACAGCTGATGGAGAAATAAAGAAATGAGAGCAAGTTAAACAAAAACTTTAACATTTTTGTAACAGATGGCTTCATATCATTTGAGCTTTTGACCCTTGATGACCTTTGACCCCATCATCCTTATCAACACATATCTGGTATTACCCAAGTATCATTTGTACCAAATGGGAACACAAATAATGCAGAAATAAAGAAAGGAGAGCAAGTAAAAAAAAAAAAAAAAAAAAAAAAACTTTGACATGTTCGTAACAGACTAACAGACCAACAGACTACCAGGAAAAGTGATTATTCGGTCTCTGCCGAACTTCGTTCAGGCGAGACAAAAACAGGTAAGATGATATAATGGTAAATAACGGTTGTGACTGGCTGTACAGGTGAAAGGAGAAAATAGGGATTAGGAGATTACCAGAATGAAAAAAGAAAAAAAAACGAACATGCATATACAAAACAGAAAACTGGTCGGAAAGGAATAAGTGTAAGTTCATTTAAAAGTAGAATATTCCATGATAATGTAGATCAGTTGCAAATTCATTCAGGTGATCATAACATTCCGAAAACAAAACATCGGTGATGTGCGCAGAGATGATTGAGGGATGACTTATTTCAACAGGAAACTAAAAAAATGTGAATATGACCTTAGTCTGAATTTTAATCCACACGTCGTCTAGGGCTTTCGGGCATTAAACACATTTTACTAATATTCTCAACTTATTCAAAACAAAATTTCATGGTGAAAATCGGTCATAAAATGTCCTCCACAGCACGAACACCAAATGAAGGTTTATAACAAAAATAATAGCACTAGAATCTATCGACCTTTACGAATACTTAAGGTGAGATGTTTAGTCTCAGTCAGACTCTAAACAATGACCGGTTTGGAACCAGTCAATACCGGTCGGAACCAGTCAATACCGGTTCGGAACCAGTCAGCAAAGAAATGATAGAATATAATCAAAAGTATCACTAGTTATACAAACAATTGAACAAGAAGTTACATACCTATACACAGTAGCCCTAACAAGTACCAAAAAAATGTTGGTTTGCACAAACAACGGGAATTTCGGCATCTGACAAAATGTCATATGCGTTCTGGTTTATGGAATGCTGTAACAAGTTTAATCACTTAAAAAACCAGATAATCAAAGAACGTTTTCGATTGTTGCTGAGAAAAAAAAAATCATTCTCCTTTCTGGATGCCTCAGTCGATTTATTTCAATAAAATTAATCTTCATCTACTCATGCGGAGTTGAATATTTATGAACTCAGAAAACCAAGGTGGTCGATGTAGGGTTTATGGGAAGAACAATTGAAATTATGGACAAGAGCAAGGAGGAAAAAAAAACTTCATAGTAATAACAAAAAAGGTGAAAATGTGAATGGAAACAAAACCAGACACTAACTCCAGAAATAGTCGATTTATTTGGGTAACTTGTCTTTTAAAAGAAGGACCCTCAACATGGAATGCACAAACACAGATTATAACTTTTACATATTAGATTTCGCCCTGATTCAGTCTCTCAGAATAATTGTTTGGGTGGTGGTCCTTTAATGATGACTTCTTCTGCCAAATAATCTTCCCGATGAAAATTTGTATGGGAATGAAACGATTCCCGCATCACTCTTAATGTGCGTGAATTTGGTTCGTGTCGTCTCGGAAGAACTTTGCTGGGTTCGTGTCAACTTCGCATTAGCCGAATATAGTTCGTGTCCTCTCAGAAGAACTTAGCTGGGTTCGTGTCAACTTCGACCTAGCCGAGCCTGTCACGTAGATTTACGAATGGATAACGATTATACTATTCCAACTGAATTCGGGATCACTACATAGCACCAGAACTGAAACGCCTTACTATGTAATTTCATAAAGACAACTTTCTCCATATCTCTGTAGTCTTTGTTCAGTACTGTTTTCCTACAAGAAGGAAATTTCACACTGGAAAGTAGTTTTATATCACCTTGGTTAGCGACTACAATACAATATGCCCCATTGCATATGTTGCTCAAACATGTCCACTTATCTTCTCTCGTTCGCCGTAACATGTTCGTAGTTGACCTTATTTTTTGGCATTGATAGACATAGTATATCTTTTATAACATAATTTCATTTCGCTGGTCCCCGCCTCCACCACGTCATTGCATTGTCATGTATGGCCAGCTGAATGAGCTCCCGGAGAGCAGCATATCGCGAATGAGAGTCTCTATGGGCGTCTTGCCGACGAGCCGAACGAAGAATAATTGTTCGATCACGTGTGACGAGACGGTTCGGAGCGAAGGAAGCCGAAGAAGAAGTTTTCCGAATCGGTTGGGTTGGTTCGGATACTGACTGCGGACGTACTCTTCGAGGGCGCACTGGGATTTCTCTTGGAGGGCCTCGATGTGGGCGGCATCGGATAAACCACACGCATCTGCGAGAAAAAGAAATGAAAGAGAAATATTTTGGTTAGGTATGGTAATAAAAGTAAATCTTTAGGGACACTGAATGATGTTTGAACTCAAGTTACAGCCTCAGTCATAATTGCTATTACGAATGGGCAAGACGAAATGCAAACGATTTCAGACCATTTGACCATTTCGTAAGAGCTTCGTAAGAACTCTTCACGGAGACCTTACGAAACCACCCTTCGCAGATCGTTGGTAAATTCGAAGATTGGTCGATTTTTAAAACTTTCTAACCCCTTTCGTAAGACGAACGTACGAATGTCGAAAGAACGTCGTAAGAAAGTAAGGTTCATTTGTGAAACCTCAACTAACTCCAGAGTTCTGTAAAAACATTTGTGACCATAGCTCTAAGCAAAGCAGCTAACGCCCTCCCGGGGATAAGATGATATATCTTTAATTTTGAGACGGTCAAGTAGACCATCATGTTCCCCGGGTAAACGTTTAATCATTTGGGGGCACTCTGACATGTGTTCTCCAGATCTATTCGGGACCATTCGACACAAAGAAATTGATAAAATGCTAATATAAAATATGAACAAGGGAAACGTGTCCATTTAGACTGCGATATAATTTCCGTAAATCCTTAAGGGAGCCTAATATCTGTACGGCAGGTATATACCCCACATGTAATTTATTTTTAATTTCAGATTTATTTTTCACTTATTAACGTGACAATAACAATGACGTATGTATTTTCATTTTACAATCGATTTTATTGTTGCTTATAGGCCTACAATTCTGTCAAAATATAACTATGGAATTATTAATTCAATCAAGCAAAACGTCCGACTCAAGCTTCAACAATAGCGGCGGGGATAATGGTGTTATTTATCCATTCCGTACTTGATATTCAAAATGTAATTCTATGGAGTTAAGCCATGTAATAGGGTATCATGAAGGTGATTTACAGTAAAATGCATGAAATACAAAATGTATGTATACGAGAGAGAGATGGTGAGAGGGTGGGGGAAATTTTATAAGTAGAGAGCACTTGTAGAATAAAAGTTAACACAATGCGAATATGAAAATGAATGTAAATACATAAATTAATAATTACACGTTAGTATATTTTACGAAATGATGTATATGTAACAGGGAGAGATGCACATAAATAAATTAAATTAAGAGATTGAGAGAAGGAGAGAGAGAGAGGGAGGAAAGAAAGAGATAGGGAAAGAAATATTTCAGAGCGAGATAGACATAAGTCGGGAGGGTGCGGTGACTGCGAACATGGAATGACAATTGGCGTATTACGATGATATATCCCCATCTCTACTCTACCATCGCACTGAATACACAATAGAAGTCCAGTGATATTATGAGTGATCCTTCCAATCTCGTGGAATTAAAAAGGTTACGAGGGGCGTGCAAGCGGGTGAAAAAGTGCAGCAAAGGGCACTCGACTGGTCTTTGACCCTACCCTGGATAATGTACACTCGAGTGTTTGCTTTTCGGAAAATTACGATTCATATATTTTTTGTATTATCTTCTATTGAAGAATGAATCTCGATGCAGAGCAAACACGGCTTGGCTAAATACGTCTAGTCGTTTTGTGTGTATTTTAGTTTCATTCTGTTTGCACGTATTCGAATAGAAAGAGACAAGGTACCGCTTTAAGAAGAAACATGGATGTTGTGCGGTGCATTATCACAACAATATTCTATGCATGATTACAGACATTGCTAATCTAAGGCAATTATGCGTTAACATAATTTTGTGGAAACCTCTTCTGGGCCACCGAGTTACTGGGGCTCTCATACATGTACACTTTTTGTGTACATTATACTGTGTTAGCTGTAGAATGTCTGATGATAATTGCCATCGATTATCATTATCGACAGCAAGAAATTAAAGACTCGATTTACCACAGGATGTTAGAAATCTCCGATTGTCATAGGACAGAGCCGGATTATTTTGGCTTTTTTTTTACTTGATTGAGTCTGAAACAATATTCTTTAGATTTTCGATATAATAAAGAGACAGATAAAATGCCAATACTTGTTAGGGTGGTATATCACTTCGCGGAGACGTCTCCGCGACAGAATATAAAATTTCGTCTCCGCGACGGAGAAAAAGTATTAGAGACGTCCCCGATATCAGAGACGTCTTTTTCACCTTTTTTGTTATCACTATGAAAAAAAAGTCTGAAGTAGTCCCATATCCGTCTCCGATACGTCTCCGAGACGTATCCGCGATATCGGAGACGTCTCTAATACTTTTTATCCGTCGCGGAGACGAAAATATCTATTCTGTTGCGGAGACGTCTCCGCGAAGTGAGATACAACCCTTAGTCTATTTACTTAATATTCCACAATGAGTAGTTGAAAGGGATTATGCGACTGGGATTATATCTTTGAATTTTTATTAAAGATTTATCTTGCACTTAACTTTTACTAAGACTTACTTAGACTTACTTTACTTACTTATGCTGAGTATTTCCATTATGATCATAATTATACATAAATAAAGAAAGTGCTTCCTGGCACTTAAGCATTGTTTTGCCGAAGGCATTTTCAAAATCTATCCCAATATAAAAATATGAATTAAAGATGATTCCCTTTCATTTTTAGATGTCCCCTAACATATTTGAAAGATGCTATGTTTTATATGCATGCAAAGGTTACAGCCCTTGTCTTAATTTATGGACCTGCCTTTGCGCAAATGTGTTCGTCAATGTTTGTAACATTAAACCCTCGAGTCGTGACCAAACCGTGCTCACGTTTAACCTTGAGGTTCCCTTAAGATCTGCGTCAACATAACATCACCTAGAGACCCCTTTATCGTAACGCCTCAAATGTTTCTTAGCACCTGTCTTCTTTAAATATTCTCGTTTTCGGAGAATGACGAAAGGTAAGTAGAGACCAAGGGCCACTTTTATAAAATAAACATATATTTTAAATCAGATTAGGATTTCTTTTCTAAATATACTCATTAAAAAAGTCTACGATTAACAAGGCAGTGATTATATAGTGTTTTACCAAGTGGATCTATAGGTGCAAACAATAATTGGAGTACCTTAAAAATACTGTTGTGCTGTAATCATGTTTGATAACATGGATAATGCAAATAAGTTATATCCATCCAATCATAAATTTCCATTGAATATCTAGCTAAACCTCACAGCTTTTCTTGAAATGTAGTGTTATCACCCAATTATTTATAGTACAGACATTTTAATGTCTTATCCCCTAAAAGCACTTTTAAGTGTGTCTATAATTTCATGGATATCGCCATGTAAAAGATTGTCGGCAGACATTGTGATGTCTGTGAACTTTGACTGCTCAGAACTACTTATCTTTACACAGTATTTATTCTAAAATACATTAATTTTTTTTTATAAATCTTCAAATCATGGTTTGAAAAGTAGCTTTAAAATTTGAGAACACACGCGACTACATTAAGTAGCACTTCTGACTGGACAACATTTCTAAATGATTTTTGGGGTTTTATTCATCGACTATACACCTTGTCACACCCTGATTGCAGCAGAAGCGTCGACACAAGTTCGTAATATCTCCGGCAACTATTTGAACACGGGGAAATATGTAGGTTGATGTGGAATTATAATTTTCCCTTCTCTTGTCGGCAAAGCTCAGAAACTGAAAGAGCCGCCCTGCCCGCTCCCCCTCCTCTCTCGAGTTTCTGTTTACCGATTCTCAGTCAGCGCTCCATAGCGGGCAAGAAGTGCAGTCACATCGTACCCCTACACGATAAGAAAGCCGATCTTGGTCGTCCTTGTTTACCGACCGTGGCCCTGGCTAAGGTCTGGAGCAAGCTACAGTCACGTTGAACACCGCAAATTCGACTTCTAAATCTCGCGCTCATTTAGCCCCCTTAAAACCTTTCTACTCACATGCATGGGGCAATGATCAAAACAAGGTTGATCGCGAATTTTCTTCTCTAAAAACAGGCACAGTCTTTAGTAAGACTGGGTAAATGAGTTTTCGATGCACTTTTCTCTCCTCCGGTCAGGTTCGTGCTCGCTGAATTGGCCAGCTTCTTGTGACACGGCTGGTTAAAAAGGACGTGAAATAGGAATGAGGTTTCGGCGCAAATTTCAAGGTTTGGATTTCTGTTAGATATCTGGGTTCTACAAACTGCAATCTAAGAGCGAACTTCCGTGTCTTGATTGAACGTAATTAAGCACGAAGACCGACCTGCAGGGACATTGTCTGCACTTCAGGTTTGTGTCCAACTTTTAGACGGGAACTATAGGCTGGGTTCGTGTCTCCTGTCTTACTCGGCACATTACCTCCATGTTCTGTCATCTTTAGGTGATGACGGTTCATATCTTGCTTTACAAACTCAAAAGCAAAGGAGACGTTGTTAAAAGTTAATCAATAAATTCACGGTCCGCTTGGAATATAACTCTTAGTATACATATAAAGAACAAGTTGTCGGATTGGAATCTCCAGGAAACAGATGAACGCGAAAAAAAGAAGAAGAATAAGATGTAGAAGAAGAAAAAACAGACAAAGAAAAAAATGAGCATAATTTTTTTTAGAAGAAACTCATACGAAATGATAATAGCGTATGTGACAGCTTTCTTATATTTATTTTAATGATTCATAAGCAATAGGAAAAACTTGAACATTCGGAATTCTAAACGCCAATTTTCATAACATATGCACCTGATTTTAATGCTGGACAACGTATCCTTGTACAATGGAGCAATTCTATATTTGGCGTGAGTGTGACGCTTTTTATCTCCTGCGGGTTCTTGTCGGCGCACTTGAGACGCTGTGCGTCCGGCGTTCTCCGACACTTCACGAAGCATCTCGAGTGCCCTATGCCCAGTATATAGTTCTATCTTACTAAGACACACACACAAACACACATCGTATCGCCTGGCCTAGTGTTCGTAAATTTTAACGTTTTAGAACACATGATGCGAGGTGGTTCCATATGATTCTCTCGTCACCCTACCGAACCGACTTGAATTTAATTTCTACAACCATTGGGCAATATGAAGCAAAGTCAAAACTTCTGTAAAATCACATGTTCTGGACATTGTGCAGCCCAATAATGCATTTAAATATTAAAACAAACTTCTTTTAGCACCCACATGAATAAATATCTAATTAGAGGCATGAACTATGGTTTAATGTACTAGTACGTAGTTCAATGTACTCGGGTACAAGCATGACTGCCCATGCTGACATGAAACACAGGCCTGGTGTCACTGAAGCCATTATTTTCTATATCATTTTGGTGTAAGCGACGACCTTGTCAATTCATTTCAATAATTAGAGAGGTCTTGTTTATCTCCCGATATTAATCAGGGCGTAATGCTTCACCGCCACCATCACACATTGTCTATAAATACTTGGGATAATGTCCATGGTGTCTGATCACGCGTCGTCTAAATCTAGTGGCGACGTCGAACAACAAAACGACGATTGAAAAGAGTACAATTGGTATGGCTACATTAGTGGTGACACGGTATAAAACTTTAAGGTCATATGTGATAGAATTTCCATAAAATATGCAGCGTTTCTATGGAAAACCGCTTCAACGAACAATCAAAATGGAGGTAAATTCACATGGAGGCGACAATGCAGATTGTATCGCTACAACTAAATAGGATCTATTATTGCTGAAGGTCTAAAACATATAGGACACCCCTGGTTACAAGATAACAATGGAATATTCGTTTACATATCTATAAAAAGACATATTGTACCAAAAATGAAGGAAAGATAGAAAGAAAGAGAGCAAGAGGAAGACAGAGAATGACATATCTTAGAAGAAAAGCCGAATGGAGTGTAAAGTCAACTCTAGAACTCATAAAATACTCGCAAAACAGAGAGGATTGGCATAGAATGGTCGCCTATGTCATATCTAGATAATGGCACTAGATGAAGAAGAAGTACCAAACATAGAAAAAGAAGATTCGATACATTTTTTTTTCTTATTTACCATGCATTTTAAAATGACCAAAATTATCGTTTCATTTCATCTGAATACAATAATTCCCTTTTAATACTTATTTTACTCATCTCCTTATATTTTCCCTTTGTTTATTTGTAAATCCATGAGTAAATTGGTATTGATTAAACAAATTATAGTCGTATAAATGAACGAATAGCATCCATGTTTGTCTATTCTATCTCGCCCTTTAGACTCATTAAATAGGCTATGTCAATTTATATACGTTTGTTATTAGATTTTCATTTTAAATTTATGTAAGAGTTAATCTCACTTTGATATACCAGACATAAACAGCACTAAAAGTTCGAGAACTTTACAGTTAAAGTATGAAACTAAAGACATATCATGGAAAAGAGCAAATGTCTGTCCTTGTCGGACGTCAATGCCATATCATAATAGTTGCTACTAGTTGTCAGACCTGCTTGCCTAACATATCTCTTATAGCAGCAGCATAAGATAAAACTTGACCTGGAAGAAGAGCAAACTAGGTTATATATTGAAACATAATGCCTATACTAACTCAATTTTTGTTGATGCGTTCCTAACTTCCTTTTGTCATTGAGGGAGGAGGAGGGGGGGGGGGGGTAATAAAAGAACGAGGGGGTTAGCATACAACTGATACCAGACACCAGTCTTTGATTTGCATGGTAAGTGGTAGGCTGAGCATGTTTACTATGCATTCGCGAAAGCTAAGCGACGAGAAAAGCAACCCCTCCAGGAAAAGATGCAAATTGGATCCATGCATTTATTGCAGATTACACGGAGCGAGAGTTCATTAACGGTCATCAACCAAGGCCAAGGTTCCATCAAGGATGGAGAGAGAAAGAGAGAGAGAGAGGGAGAGAGAGAGAGGAAGAGAGAGAAAAGGATATTATTATTTATATAGAGAGAGAGAGGAGGGATGGGGGGGGGGGGGTTAGGTGGGATAGAGGGCAGGGAGAAGAGAGGAGAGGGGAGAGCTAGAGGTAGAACTATGGACATACATTTAACATCAAGGGGTGAAGATGAGGTTAGGTCTTTTGGTTTGCATTTTTTATTGCGTGAAAAAGTTTCCTCAGTAAGGACAAAAATAAAAACAAAACAAAAACAAACAAAAAACTAGGTGTATGCTAGAAAGAGAGGTAAGAATGGGATATTAAGAAAGAAGGAGAGCAGACAAAATGTTCAAAGAAAAACATGAGAGAGAAAGGGGGGGGGGTGGGTATACAAAAAGGGATGTAATCAACGAGTATCCAAGAGCTAATTCACATCTCCGCCACCATCACCCCGGCATCCGATGCCGGGAGCGACCCGGCGCGGTTCTTTCTCTTGTTTCATTACCGCTCTCCCCCACATTTCTCTTTTGAGTTGAAAAAAGAGGGATAAGTCGTCAGGCCATTTTATCCCGTTATTGGAAGCAAACAAAAAAATCATTCACCTTCCGTCATCTCAAATCTCTGTGATGTACCTCTCATAAAGAGTTCAATTTTTATATCATTTTATTTGATAAACATTATATTTTTTCGCACTCTCTTCAATTAGGGTTTACATTTGGATAAATACCCAAAGTGCGAAGAGGTTAAGATGGTGTACGTGGCTTTTCAGACTTATTACCAAAGTAAATCTATGCTGGTTATTGAGTGCTTTCATGGAAGGAGCAGCGAATTATAAAGTAATGTTTTGGTGTGGATTGGTGTTTATTAATATTAAGGGTTTAAGGGTTGGAAGGCCATCTAAAATACGATGAATAACGTAAACCTGATTGAAACTCCGAGGAGCAGGCACAGATAATGAGAAAACTAATGTATTTCAACGACACAATACTATGCTTTCAACAAACTTAAGAAGTGTTAACATTTTTCTAAATTATACAGATAAATAGACTGCATAATTCTTTATCAAACTTACATCCCATAATCTATATTTTGTATTTCATAACGAAGGTTCAATAAATAAAAATGAGATTTTAATAAATAAAGTCATATTGTAAATTTCCAATTTGTTGTTCAAAACAAATCCTTTTCTTATTTTTTTGGTTCTGAAAACACCCATTTTAACATGTTAACTGTTATAAAGGGAGGACATTTTTTTAAGAGTACATTGACGATCGAATGGCGTAGACATTTTTGTAAACCAAAAATTTCTTTCTTTTAAAGAATTACAAGTGGGAGGAGAATCAGTTCAATAAATTAAGTCTTGAGTCAAATGATGACCCATTTTGATCCAAACCTGGTTTTTCTCGTTCAATATTGACTCAATAACCACACGTCGTTCTTTCCCCTGTTTCTTTCTCTCTACAATTCACTATTCTTTCTACTAAATACTATTCAGACTGTGGCTATTTGCTCTCAAACATGCGACCAGATATCCCAGCGGACATCCATATAGAACATCAGAGGTAAAAACATTAGAAGACGGGACTAAAGTTTGGCAGCTGAAGTCTCCTTCTCCTTTCCCAACGAGACTAACATTTATGATTGCCCAACCCGCCTCCGATCAATTCAATATCAATATTTCTAACCTACATTTTGTGAGCCGAGGTTTTGAGATAATTGAAAGAGTAAGCATGGTAAGCGATGGAATTCACTTATCATGACCTCCTTTTCCCTCGGATTTTGATTTACTCAGACACATTTCAGAAGATTGGGTGAGCGTTTGTGTATTAATAATTCATGATTATACAAAGACAATTAAAGGGAATTTGTAACTTTGTGGAGGATTGCGCAAATCTGAACTGTGTGGCCCTACATCCCATGCATGCTGTCATTGCGTAGTGTCAAGATGAAACCTTGAAAAATAATATCCTAATAATTATACCATGCTTCACAATATGTTTTTTTTTAGAGAGGAAGTGACCTGATATACCAGATCATTTTCCCTCCATTGACTCCAGAGTCAACTTAGCTGTATACCCAGATATGGTTTTGTAAATGTTGATATTTAGTCACAAATATCTTGCTGAAAACATATCTTTGAAAACTTTAACATTTTTGGCTGTTTATTCGTCCATCTGAACATAACTATACCACACAAACATGATAAATAAACAATCTTTTTAACTAACACAGGAAATGTCCCCAAGTAACACATTTTGTGATATTTTGTCACAAATGTGAAATTTAGTATTTAACGAAGTTTTCAATTGAGGGGAATATATATTTGCATTATTCAATAATTTTTGTTTCATTCGAGGGAATTTAAGCAGAGGGTAACATCGGCTCAAAATTTGACATAGCGCCAGCTATCGTATAATCGGGCTCAGTCGAGGATTTTCTTTCACAAAGTCAACTTCTGATGATGTAATGTTTATTGATATTGGTATTTACGTTGTATGATGTTAGCGGTAACTATACCGGTAAGATATTTTATAATTTTACGTTTGTAAAATGATGTCCAATGCGTTGGTAACAGGGGGTTAAAGGGCAAATTACAACATCATATTCATAAATCTTCATGGGGCAATTTCAGTGCTTCTTTTCTGTCAATTATTGAGCGTTATTCTTTACAAAATTGTTCACTATAATTCCAATGATTGAGCATCAATATGATATCATCAGTCCCAGAAAAGTTAAAAGTAGGATTTCAATTCATTCAGTGGTGGCTAAACGATTGATGAATTGAAGTCCTATGTAATATCAAACACTTTCAAATCGCATTAGGCAACGGCAATCGCCACGGAAGCTTTGTGTTCATTTTTCTGCCTCTTTCATTCCTCTTCTTCTTTCACATTTTCTTCAGATATGTTCTTCCGTTTCTTCGGATATATTCTTTAGGTAACCATTATAAAATGATAAGCAATCGGGTTTCTTAATCTTAGTGAAAGAATTTTCCTTTTTCCAAATATTTCCAAAACCGCGAGAATGTTGAAACGTAAACCGAATACTTTTGTGGTTTTACCGCGGGAAAAGATCATTTGACGTAGCACATGACATTGCAAAAGTAAAGAGGGTTGTGAGAGGAGACATGGAAACAAATTTACACCTAGGGTTTTTAAATAGGTAAAATGTTTTAAAAGCGGTCGTTAAAATGTATTATTCAACGAGTTTTCTTATGCATGCTTTGAATCCCTTTCTCTGTATACTCTTCTTCCCCTGTGTTGCACATGGTAAGATAAGTCAAAGTTACGCATGGAGTCGTCCACATAACACGTAACCTACTGACTCACAGCTATTAAACTCTGGTATTTGCACTTTCCATTTGCGTTAGACCAGTGGCGAAGAAAGATGCTGCCCCCTCTTCTGCAATTCCTCAACTTGCATTAGGTCTTTGACATCATACTTGACATCTAGGCGACTTAACAAAATGTGATGATGAACTTTCACAGGCTGACGGGGGCGCGTACTCATCTTTTCCGAGCATGTCTGTCGGACTGTAATACGCTACCAAATGCTGATAACTCGCGCGCAGCATTGCTGTAGTGATCGTTCATAATTATTCCAGTCAAACGATTGGTTCGGGCAATCACCGCATATCCTGCAATTAAACTCGCTTCAAAGGCCCTCTATGAATGACTGAGCTGCTTTACATTCTACAAATGGTCAATAAAAAAATCCCTTCAATTCATGTTCTTTCAAACAGGATTCACAGCATGATAATTTTTATGTTGATACGCGAGGGTTATGTTGCTTTTATATGAACTAAAGACATAAGTTTCTTAGTATTTCTTCTACTGGCCAAAAGAAAAAAAAAAGAATTGTCGCCTCTTTTTTTTTAATGGTGAAGCCAACTGCTCATATGCTCCACCGATTAGTAGTACCTCAACAACGATGGGGTGCCCATGTAATCTGGCTTCAGTGACAAAATGAAAACCACGACTCTTTTATCGTCGCAATCCTGATATGCTACCAAGTTCACCCGTTCACGCCCATGTATCCTTCTATCCGTTAACAAGTCGTAAAAATCACTCGGTGTGAAACAACAGACCAACAAACTATCGACAAATCGATGAATGTACCCTCCTCGAATAGAGATATTCCGGAGTAAGAGATGGAAATGAGAAAAGTGCAACTGCACTACGGCTGCTAGGTTGCCAGTCACAAGACAAAACCGATTCACGACCCACCACAAACTTCATTATTTGCTGTGAAATTGTTTGGTCGATATTTGTATTGGTTCGGAGTCTGTATTAGCAATGGTTTCATTCACTTGATGCGGATGGATTTAAAAGAGAAACAATTCAATTACAACACCTTCAGATCATAATGTCGAACGAAACATATAGGTTATTAATTCTAGAGGTGTGAATTAAAAAAGAAAATCAAATTCAAATAAAAGGCAATGATTTCATTTATTTGTAGGCCTAGGCCAATAGGATGCGTAGGTTGAGTAGGCCTATACACACTTTAAGAGCTTATAGAGAGAAAAAAAAATAACGGACGTCTTACTTCGTAAACAAATATTAGCCAGTTTAGCAGCCGAATTTCACATTGTATGTACTATGGGGGTAGGTTTTGATTTTTTTTCGGCCTTCGGCCAACCGTAAGGACGTATATCAGCTATAGGGGTAGGTTTAAGATGTCAATCGGCTCAAATCATGTATATATTTATTTCTTTTCCCGTTTTTTTTTTTTTCTTTCTTTTTTACATTTTGCTCGATTCGGCGCCCCCTGCGGTCTATTTGGCGCCCCTTTGAGGCTATTTTAGCGCCCTTTTGGGCGCCCACCGGGGGGGGGGGAGGGGCCGGGCCCGTAAAGACCCCCCCCCCCATGGAAAATAGAATAATTAATTGTATTAAATGAATTGTGTCAAATAAGGTATCACGAGGTTTTAAAGGACGCCACCACATTCTTTCTAGTCGTGGAATCGTTTACCGATTTTTTTTTTCTCTGGACTATACGTGTAGGCCTATATAAAAATGAATATTCACCGTTTGGAAATCAGTCATGACTTCCGTAAAAGCAAGAGGCCTGCCAAATATCATTACTTTCCTTCACTTAAAGCGAAATCATTACCACGAAGTGAACTTATACCACTCAGCTGTCAATAACGCACTGAATAACTTATCCATGAAAATATATTTCTTAAAGTTAAAAACAAAACAAAACAAGATACAGGTGTAAATACCCCCTCACACACACAACCTACCCCACACGTACGCGTTTGCTCAGGCATAATGTAACTATTGTGGTGACCTTGGAATAAACACAAGCCTTTTCTTCGAAGTATGACCTAGAAAAAAAATTATATTAGCAAATTTGACAATTACAAGGAATGTCTGACCCCCTTTATATACGGTTCAAACTTCAAAGCGTGGCAGAGCACGATCCAGGTACGAAAAAGCCTGAACTCATACATATTCTCTCTCGCTAGTTTGTTAGTCCTTTTTGAAAAACAAACAAGATTAAAATGATTTTGATCTTCCAACATTCAAACCGAATTAATCCCACTAATATTTGCCGCAATTCTACGCTCTGTGTTCATCGCCCTCTTCTTTGGTCTCGAAGGTGTTTGTTCAGAGCTCCTAACCTTTGACCTCATACATCCAATTCGGAATCGCAGCGACAGGGCTTGTTGTTCGTTTCGCTATTTTGCCTCAATGGCTGAGGTCACATAATCTGACCTCTGCATTTCAAGAGCCTTCTCAGACAAGCCCCAAGTAGTCTGCTCCCGGAAACCCCTTCCTGTCTCGCGAGATTGGGGACAGGTTCACCCTCAAAACTAGGTTGACGGTTGACTATCTGGGTCAGCCCAGGTCACCCAGTCACAATGAGGACAAATGTTTGACGTATCATGTGGCGTGACACTTACCAATGTCCTCTATATAGAAATATAAAGTATTGAACTTGACACTTTCCTCTTAAGACGTCTGCATTTAGCGACTACAGGATAAAGGCACAGGTCTTGCAAACCATGATATATTTAGCATGGAATACTGATATGGGGTTTATGGAAGTCGGTTTAGTTCAAAATCACTTCGTTTCCCACCGACTAGCTCACGTTCAATACCAGCACAGGTCTGGAATACATTGTACACGATAAATTTCTCTATTCATCCGAAGTATGACTTTTGTACCCGCCTTTTCAAGCAAAGTCGACAAAATGAGGAATTACCTTTTCGTTTTCCAAAATTGCTCTACTGCCAAAAAACTAAACAAAACACTAGTCAATACACGTGACAAAGGCATTGGCTCCCGAGATCTGTAACAACATTTTGTTCAATGGCGATTAAACGAGAATATTCTTTTAAATAGGAACTTTACTCCAATGTGCAATAAAGCTAAAGAGGCCAAATATTGATGGCTCTTGAAAGTTGGTTGGAGCCTATAGTCGTCATAAGCTACATTGATACAGTGTAGTGTAGTGTAACAACAACATGGCCGTAGAGTAGCATGTTGACAAGGTGCTTCCTAATTTCCACTCAAAGATATTTCTCTGCCTTTTTTCAACTACACAAACACAAAATATATTTGCAAGGCATTACGTGTAGCACATTAACTTCCTTTTTCTTTTCTTTGCTTTTCTTCATTTCTTTCTTTCTTTCTTTCTATTTTTTATTTATTTATTTATGTTATTATTATTATTTTTTTTTTTTTTGGGGGGGGGGGTAGATCGCATACACCGGTCACTGACTGAATATTTTGTTATGATATAGAAAGAAGAAAAAAATTCCTGGCAAAATATTTGGGTTTTCCAGGGTACCCGGAAGTACGCAACCTTTCATAGGAAAGCATCAGTCCCACTTGGGTAATATCGTGGTAGGCCTACTACTTGTATCTCCGTAATAATACGGCATAGAACCATGCATCCTACTTTACTTCGTACCTAATGCCAATTTTAGCATCGTATGATTCTGTTTCGATTTCGATAAGGACTCCAATGCGCACATATTGGGTTAATGTAGGGATAGAATTGGGTCGGGCGTTTAGGCCTATAGGCCTACACCTTTGTTACTATGGATCGTAACCATGTACAACACATTATTCCGTTTACAGGGGGCACCCTCGATACACCCTTGGTCGGTATTTCGGTGTTTATACCTTCCAAATATTGGTATATTCTCATTGGAACAACCGATGTCTCCTTAGCCAAAACAAACTTGAGTCCTCTTTGGGTGGGGCCTTGCTTGGCGCTCCTGGCTCCAATTGCCTCCAATTCTCCCCTGCCCTGTTGCGTCAAGTTCACTGCTGATTGATTGAAGAAGAACGTCGTCTTTGTTCTTTCTATACCACCATCCCAACTCTTCATCCAGCAGCCAGTGTTTATACCCGTTGGCCATTACTGCTCCGACAAGCCTATGTACAGGTGACCTAATTCCTGGGGTTAGAATACCACAAGAATCATACCAATGGTATAATAGAACATAGGCAGGGGCATTGCCACTCCACTTTCTTCTTGTCTCGTTTCCAATTTCAGACCACTCTCGATTCTTTTTCTTCTTTCAAGTTCTGAAGTGTGTCGGGCTTAACAGGTAACTGTATACAGTTGAGGCATTCTGTTTACGATTTTCTTGTAAACAGTTGGGTTGTACATGTTGTATATGATGGACACGACACCCCTTGAAAGCCCACCAAAGGTTACAAAATATTCAACCTCAAGAGTAAGTCGGCCTCAATTATTACCACCAAAATATCAAGTGGCTTTTATTGTCGAAATTATTTTTGTCTGACAATGAGACACGGATATGGACTATTGATACAGATTATGAGGTTCGCATCATGTTGCATCTCACATTGGTAGTTTACAACTTCGTCTAATATCAAGTGCGTCAATTCAAAATATGGTTCATCAGCATTTCGCTTGCCTCGAGACCCCTCAATTGGTAAAATAACAGTATTGAAAATGTTAATTTGAATAAAATTTTAATTCATAATTTTTTTTTGTAGGCTATATGCTACATTACAATGTTGTTTTTTTTTTCTCTTTCTCTCAAAAAGTATCATTGGCGGATCTGGCTGGATTAGACACAACACTTGGAAGGGCACTCCATCGTGCCCAAACAATTTTGTATTGTATCTGTCCAGGATGCGGGCTAGATCCGCTATTGAGATCCCTAATTTGTCTGCTCTATATTGTTTTTGACTGATTTTATGCATGTTTCAGCTTCAGCGTCAGGTCTTACTATTCAGCAGGTGGTTTCCATGCTAGTGTTTTAGGGGCGGGGCCCTTGTGGATCCCTCCGTGCCTGGGCCGCGCCAAGGGGTTAATTCTTCAGATTTAACAAGTTGCACGATGGGATTACAAGACAGAGGTAAGCTGGTGGTGTTCAGAATTCTTTCTCAAAATCTCCCATTTTCCTTCGCACTACCTCTTGTTGAGCCTGTGAAAATGTGTCAAGGACTGAATTATGAAATTCGATCGAACAAATCTATTTAGAAAGCCCATTTCACATCCGAAATCCAACCTAAATTATCAAACAGGATAACAATTGAGAAACAGAGCACGTATGTGGCAAGTATCATACAGTGTTGCTACCAAAATAACGACCAGTTGCTAGAACCTAAGCCTTAATGAACCGTTTTGTATTTTCAGTACGAAGAGGGAAATTGTTATGTCTGCATGGAATATGGTATGTATGAAGAATGGAATCTATATAGGCCTACATGTTGTACCAACTCACACTAGTCATTATAGTTGAAACGTGTAGATCTTCAAGTCAAATTACAGTTTGATATTTTGGTTCATTGTCAATATACGCCTGTAGCCACAGCAATAAAAATGTAATTTATTTCACTGAGGCCTCCAAAATTGCAGGACTTCCACGTCTTCTTTTGAGGATTTAGATGAAAAGAAGCGAAGACTAAACTTAGAAAACGATAGAAAAAAGGTAATAATAAAATGTTAGGCCTAAATAAAAGAAATGACCATAAATTAAATATTAATCTTAATGTTCATCTGTATTTACTGTGCCATGATTCGTCAACCTTTAGTATTATCATTATCAAACTTTACATGTTGATAACACATCCTGCTGGTGTGAATTGTAAATTGTCTGATCTCTTTTCTGTACACAGTCACATAAATCACATGCGGACACTAAGCTGTTAGTTATCAAAAGGGTCATGACTCATATAAACAGTGCCAACACCAGCCTGAGTATTTATAATAATTTTGTTTAAACAAGTGCTCAATTATTTTCTCTTATCACCTCTCCTTACTTTTGGTTTTGTGGTAAGTTCAAGGTGTATCCGGCATCTGCCCCACATTTGAAACCGGGGGGGGGGCTGCTAAAACATTACGATAGGGGCTAGGTCTACGCAATGACATAATTCAATTATTACTTTCCCAGGTTAGTCAATTTTTGGTCAAGCCCATGATTTTTTCCATGCGCCCATTTATATCAATCTGTGTATGGTGGATACGCCATCACAAGCAAAATAATACTCATGGACCTTTTCACTTTGTTGAAGTAGGATCTAAACTTTGACCATATCAGTATAGACTTATTGAAATACGTCATGTCGAAGAAACTTGTGTAACATTTCTTTTGAAGGAGATAAGTTTTTCTGGACAGTGGTCGCAACTTTAAAAACCAATGATTTTCACTAATCTGGAGAATGCGTACTTGTAAAGAGGAAAGCACACCTTCATTCATTTTTGAGAGAAGAGAGAGAATGGGCTAAAATTTGGCCGCATGAACATCAATATTTATATTCGTCCAGCGTAATTGGGCCATAATTAGTTCATTTCATTTATCTCATCAGGCGCGTCGACCATCTAATCGAATCTCGCCAACCCACACGAGAAAGCATGCTTGGGGCTGAAGTATGACAGACCGTGTCATGAGACATTCTAAAGGTCACTGCTTGGCTGAGTGAAGAAAGCAATGCGGAACCAACCCAACGTCAAGTGTTTTCTACCATCACTTGGGTTTTTTTTTCTACCCCTTTCGTGGCGCTGCTTCCTCCCCTCACTAGCAACGATTAACGTGATTACTCAATTCGACCTGTTAGCTTGTGGGAAACGGTCGCCGAAAAAAAAAATGGATTGTATAGCGTCTCGTTATCCTTGTCTCCCCTTGATTTTTCATTTTCTTGAGCGTTCTACTTAGCTCACGGACTTGTTCATGTTACTTTATTATGTTTCAGTCATCCCTGCACTTGAAAAGCTGCGAGAGAGAAGTGGCTGTATGCCCCGAGTGCATGGCAGTTCGTCCGGGTTCAAGCCAGGCCATTGCCCCCGCGACACCGCATCTCACTTACTCCCATCCGAGGTGAGGACGAGGAGGAGAGGAGGAGGAGGAGGAGAGATGAGGAGATGGAGAGTAGACAGGAGTAATCAAAATAAAAATCGAGTCTGCTTAGAATATCCTGATTACACAATCCTTAATTTCAGTCGTCCGGGTCGGGGGATCCGCGGGGAGGGTTTGAGAGATATAGACATCTCGATCAGTCACAAGCTCGCAATCGCATTGGTCTCTTCAATCGCACAGTCGCTTTAATATGAAGGTCAATTTCTATTGAGCGAAAGCGGAGAAGGGTGGATTTTCATGTATATATTTAGTTTATGCAATCAGCGGTTACTATCAAAATTATTTATAGTACGGCTAACAAAATTGCCCGCCCTTTTAACCGCTATCCACCTCTAGTATTATTTGCTACCTGTATGAATTGCCAGGCTGACATTTGGAGTACCGGGGTCATTGATCAGTTTTAATTTAACTTCGATTGCTAGGCATTCCGAACCGGAGATGAGGAGAGAGGAGATCCGATGCTAACGCGAGTGTCTGTAGTACATCTGGGTTCTATCAGCTCTCTGAACAGACGGAATTCTCGTTTATACAGGGACCTGCTATGATCCACGGTACATGTAAAAGAACAAAATCGTCGGTCAGCACACGGCAGTCTGTGAGAAAAACAGAACTTGGCTAGACACGTATTTTTTCATCGCTACTAACGTAGGGAAGCCGTGTACCATACGGGCAAACGATCACGAACACAGATTATAGGAGAAGATTTTATGCTTAGTGAGTATTCGCGCCGTTATCGGTAGGGAAGACGAAGCAAAATAAGCTGATTTTGCAACACAGTGTGCACGTTTATGGTATCAAAAATACGGAAAAGTATGGAAAGCACTGTGCGAAAAACCCTGTTCGCCATACATGTAAATTAAGAATTAAAGGACTCATCCGGGCTGGAATTTGCATTATTAGAAAATAAATTAAAATCGAAAAAGCAACAACATGAAAATTTCATCAAAATCGGCTAAGAAATAGTTATGAATTTTCTTAGGTTTTGAATTTTTAAGAAACAGTTCTTCAATTGGCAAACTGATGATGTCTCAGTCCCCCTACTTTTTTGTATTTTATTGTATGAAATACCAATTATAAGATTTTCTGCCCACAAGACATAAAAACAGGGATTAAATCCTTGTGGAATGGTTCAAGGTCACAAGTGCTTTTACTTATTTCAGTACGAGGGACAGATTTTCTGTATACGCAATATATGAAAAATTAAGATAAATAGGATTTCATATAATAAAATACACAGAAGTACTGTGACATATCATTTGCTCATTTGAATATTCAATTTCAAATGAGACAATGAGACAATTGCCAAGAATGTTTTACCAAAAAAATCAATATCTAAAAAATGCATAACTTTGTTCTTTTTCAT
>CALNVZ010003425.1:12081261-12160646 GCA_940671915.1 Paracentrotus lividus
TGGTCCTATGTTCTCCCACGAATTGACAGGCCATCGCATACTAGCGATGGCGTTGAAGGGAATCGATCACCGCTGGTAGAAAAAGTCAACAAGATAGAGAGGAAAAGAATAATATGGTTAACTCGTTGACCTGCGAACCACAAATTTAATATTCACATAACTTTCAACTCCTAGGATGGTGTGACAGTAATACTGATACATCGTTGACATTGACAACACCTCCCGCGCGCGGATTGGATCTGCGGTAATGTGTTGTTTGGATTTCCTAAGAAGTTTCTTGGCGGGTCAATCTGAAGGCAGGGTCGCCTCACCTAGCGGGGTGTGATGGCACGACTCTGATGCTCTAACATCTAACCTCCAACTGGCAACCTGAAAGCGCGATAGAGGTGAAGCAGTGCGCCCTGTTGTGACTCGCGATTAGGTCTGCTCAGCAGCAGCGCGAAGTAAATTCGCAGACTAAAACGGGGGGCGTGAGCCTCTTTTTGTCTGTGTATGTGAACCTTTGGACAACTAGACCCGCTCAAAACTCCCCCGTTACCATGACACCCACTCCCTTATATGGCAGGCGGTGTCAGCTTAAGTTCATGAGGTATATTGGTGACTGATGTTTAGATGGAAAGCTTTTTCTGACGGGCGGTGCAGTGAAAAAAGTGACAGCTGGCACGTTGGATATAGCGCTCCCTGATTGGGTCGAACGGTAAAGTATTTTACTCTAAAGTGACGTAGAGACTTCGGTAGTATTTCAACGCAATCACACTTAAGGCATAGCTCTCGTTGTGCATGATATGTGAATTACAGTATACTTTTTTCTTATCTGCATATTCTCTTTCTCGCGTTAATCTTTTGAACTTTCTGAAGATCGCAATTAATGTGATGTTGAATCCCAATAACAGAAATAGAGCAAATTGAAAACTAGTATTAAGGAACTCAAATGTGATCTTTTGTTAAACCATCACAAGTTTATTCTCGCGGGTTATAATCATCAGACGAACAACACATCATGCAACCTCTGGATAAATCTAAACAAAGATGACACACAACTTCATAATTTCTATTGGATTGTGAATCATTAATATGTATACTTACTTCACAGATTAGGCTTTCTATGGAAATTGAAATACCACTCCCCACAACGAACTTGTACGAAATAAAACTCAATCGCTTCGTCCTGCTATCACTTATATAATTTTGAGACGAGTAAACAACCTAATGATAATTGAACTTCACATCTCATTGGCGGATCAGGATTTTCAAATGGGGGGGGGGCAGGGGGGCGCCAGGCCCAGATAGGGGGGGGCACCAATTTTCGGATTTTAACATACAGTCAATGAGTGTGGTTTCTCTATATTATACGGGCTGGGGCACGTCCCCTGTGCCCCCGGCTGGGTCCGCCACTGCATCTTTAGGTTGTTGGGATTACTCGGGTCTCCAAACCTTTGATTTGCTTGTACAGGTTTCCTAGGTACCTAGATACAGACATGGGGTGATCTTTGACTCTTCAGTAAACACACCCCATGATCCATTATGACACTGGGTTCAGACCTCGTAATGTTCTCAAGACCCAAGTTCAAGTGCAGCCTTATCTAGATCAAATAATGGCTCAACTGTGTGTGTTCAAGTGGCATAGCCGTAACTGTATCGTGTGTGTAAAGTGAAGTTTTCTTTCTTATTTTCTTCCTTTTTTTAAAGGTGTGTGATTCGATGTACTGAATGCTGAAATATTCAATATAAGCTGACATAGAGCCTTCATGAACATTATCCTTTATTACATACATCCTGTAACTTTAGGCGTATGACAATACAAAAGAAATTAAATTAGAAATATAAAAGTAATCCATCTTTGGATATATACAGGCGACATTTATCAATCAGTCAATATTCACTTTCATCTCCAACAAACAAAAATAGTTTGAGATAGGCCTATATAATATAAGGAAAAGAGAGAGAAAAAAAATATAATTGACCATAATAACTGAAACAATATAACAGTGATATTATGTTTCGTACTTCATACCAAAACAATCTTACATTAATCAAAATTAGGTTGTAAAAAGACTAGAAATAAACAGTCCTCTGGTCATTGCTGTTGAACTGAAAATAACAAATCAAATGCTGTGCGGCGATTATTTTATAGACCTATAAGAAAATTTTGGCCAATTATGTATTTCATGAAAAGTGAGAGAACCTGTGGAAACATTGTAATGAGTATGGAATAAATAAATTGAGACAGATCTTAAAATAAAAATTGCTCACAGCAAGGATTTTTGGATCGACTACCGGCCTACGCTTGTTGACATCATTATGTTTTAAATAAAACATCATGGTTATCAGGATTGTAATAAGAATGGTCATTGAAAACAAAAGATCGAGATACATCATTAATCATCAGAGAGGCAAGGCTTGGAATCAACAGTGCGACTCATGAGTTCTGAATACATAGGCCTGTTCACATTAAACAATTAAATTCCCTTGGCAGAATGATGTTGTATTTGTTTGAATTCCATGACTATTATGATGGCATCGTCAACATGTTCCTTAGAAGATCCTTTAAACACATAGGTTATGACATAACCACCACGGGTTGCGTATAGACATTGTCTAAACGTCCGATTGTTTTTTCAGTTGTTTCAAATAGAGACCTCGTAAGCATTAATTGGAGTTCAAAAGCAAACCACGACAGAGTGTCGAGAGGGAGTAAGCATCGAAATACCCAAGACAGGCACACCAAAGGAGACCAACACTATACTGACTTTTACGCTACTCCTACAAAACAGTTTATAGTTTTTCAGTTGATTTTGAATCGGGTAAGTGGTGTGACAGGATCTACAACAGAAGTATCATACCGAAAGGTGACAAGTTCACGATTAGGGTAGAATATGGCATCCCTTCTCTGCTCATAATGAGGTCGCCTTAAGCTCCTGTTCAAATTGTTTTTGTTCTTTTAAATCAATTCATAATTACCTTGGGTGTAGAAAAGAACAGAGTAATATGGATAATAATAATACGGTTAGATCCTTCTGCTTAGATTTATTTGTGAAATTGAATTGATATTAAGCTTTCGAACTTCATTTAGCATTCATGGCGGATCTATTTTCTAATCCATCTACTGAGGAGTTAAGGGATATGCCGCGTTAAGGCGCCTCTGTTGTCTTTCCGATTCAATTAGAAAATAATTATATTCAAAACTGGGGTATTGTTCTAATAAATCGACAACTTTCAAAGTTTGAAGTTATTGTGAGAAGAAAAAAAAATGAGACAAAAGGGGGGAGAAAACGCTTTAAAAACGAGATTTACAAATCATTATAATAGGCCTAATATAACAAATAATATTAAAATCAAAATATCGTATACTAAAAACCCGGGGTCCAGTATTATTTTTTTCCTTTTGCATATCAGATATAAACAACTGTTGATACAAACGTCTATGAAATTAACATATTACAAAAATCTCTATGATTCAGGGAAATTACATTCGGTTCGTTCCGTGCCCGTACTATCCATAAGAATTACAAATCTAATCCCAAAATGTAGGTACTTGGTAATTCAATAATTGAATATCAAACTGTTTGGTACATTTCCTCCTTCTCTGCCCCGAAAAACAAAAACCAAAAAAACATTGGTGGATACGCCCCTCGTACCATCTCCGCTACCCCGCCCCTTTACATCCTGCATGGCCCATGATGAGGCAAATACCAGACGCAGTGAAGGATTACGAAGTGCCTGCCGACCAGAAGGTCGCTGAGGATTAGTTTATAAAACCCCATCCCTTTTCAGGGCCGACGCTTGTTGTTTGGATACCCGTCCAATTCCCCTTCGTCCACACATCGGCCTGTCATTTATTAGCAAGAAGGAAAGGGGTACAACCGACCTACATTCAGAGATACCCCATTCTTACTACCAAATGTTTCAGTCGCAAGTACCCAGCAACAAGTTTGAGCAAAGAGTTCCACTGATTCCTTGGTTAAACTGCATTTTTTGTCCACCACCATCATGATCATGACCGACAAATTATCAAAGAGTTTCAAACACAAATAACTTCTCAAAAACAGTGTTTGAAACTCATTCCAATGAATATACATGTACATGTAGGCCTAATGCTTCCCGCCAACCTTCTAAAAACATACAACATTCTCTCGGTGTTAAAGTTTAACGATGCACACCGTCTTAGAATTGAACTTTTGTATAATCAGTCTTCACGATTTCCATCATCTGACCTAACATTCTGTACATAAAGCATTTTCAAATGTATAAAATCGTAAAAACCATTGTGATGTGTCGTCCGATACTGGGTCAATTTGGAATAAACATACAAAACTAATTTTACTTTCACTCTTGTGTTTTGGGAGATTCTGTAAAACTACTTATCTTTCAGCTCGGAAGAAGAGAGAAACCTTTGGACTGAACGTTGACAACAGTATCTACTGTTATCACAATGTTTTAGAACATCCCGATAATGATAGAGGACAGTACATCATATACCAAGGAAACACCTACAAATGAACCTTGCTGTAAACGGTGACACCATATTTGCTCTGGCGATAATTGCTTTTTTTTTCTACATGCAATTTCTCCCTTTAACATACTTTTTTTGGTATAGGCATTAGCGGTGACATGAGAAATATAACAGGTAACTTGATTGGTAAAATAATTTGGTCAATGCATCTATCTATCTACCTGTCAAGTTATCCCTAAACGAGCTACAATTTATTTTGTAAATTGTACTGGCCACACATTTGAACAAAAATTAACGTCATAGTTCGCATCTAAACAAACGCCCACCCCCCCAAAAAAAAAACACAACAACAACAACAACAACAACAACAACAGCAACAACCAAAACAAAAACAAAAGAATGAAGAATTTTAAAGTTCGTCGCATGTTGTTTCCGTTTTAACCCGAAAAGAGAACTTCGAATACAACTGGAAGAGAAAGTATAAGCACTCATAAAAAGATCTTTTTGAAAACCACACAAAACACTGTAATCACTTCTTGGGAAACATGAAACTACGAGGATGAAATTCTCGCCCACAGGCTTCTCCGAACCCAAGGTTATCGCGAGAGATAGCTAGGGCTAAATATAAATGTAAAACAATCGTACTGACATCATTATTTTCCCTAAATCGCTGAATAAAATCAGTTGCTTTTGAGAGTTGTCCTGACTTGGAGATAAGCCTGTGTCTTTCCCTCTGCGTATTCGGCTTACGCAGTTGAACGTGTATCGGAAAGAAAATGTCCTTCAATTTTCTCCCCCATGTAAATTCGGTAATACCGATTCGGCAGTCCCAAAGCGCGAGGAAGAGGGTAAGCTTTTTGGACATGCCTCTCTTTCCATGAGTTTAGACTGCAGAGCCTGGATTTTGGAATGGGACACCGACCAGCAAGCGGAGCTGGAGTTTGGTTTCCCATCCCCTTTTATTGTTATCTTCACAGAAAAACGGACATGTTCTGTGGGACGTTCTTCAAATCCTGCAACAAGATGGGTCTAGATTGTTTACCCCTTATTATTTTGACTACAAAGTTTTAGGCCTAGTAATTATTCTACAGTTCATAAATTACAAAGCATTACGTAGTTATTATTCTACAGTTCATAAATTACAAAGCATTACGTAGTCGTAATTGTCATAAATAAGTTATCATTTTACGTTTACATAGTATTGATGGACACAATTTATCCCCCCCCCCCTGTACATGTATAGACGATATCATATTAAAACATGGTATTTATAGAGGAATTATCATTCAATTTGAAGTGACTCGATATTTTATTGATTACTTATGCATTCTAATTATCATAATTTCCAACATAGTAACATATAGTTATACATATCAAAATAGATCGTCATAAGCATATTTATCTGATTCATTGCCATCGTACGAGAGTAGTCTATTGATGGTCAATATGGGGATTTTCCCGTTCATCTTTTCTCCATTGATGAGAACTGATGTGTTATAAATGCTTCGATTTTATAAGAATTTTATGCAGTAACTAATAGAAACGGGCAAGGAAGGGATATCACTAGAACATGTGTAATGTTGTATAACCATGAAAAAATGAATAACGTGATAATTTGTGCGGCCTGCAAATTTGAAGTATTATTCATGATATCGCTTTAATGTTCAGGACATACAAGGTGCAGAACAAGTCTGTTTTAGGCAGTATTTTATGGTGTATGATAATAATAAAAATAATAAATAGTTTTCATCATTTAGATATATATATATATAAAGCGCGTATTTTGACTTGATTGAAATGAAATACTATCTATTGATTTGAATTCATTCATATTTTTCATTACTTTTCTAACTGAATAGTCGTTTTGTCCATCCAAATATTTAAAGCAGGGACATGTAAATATATTTACATTTTCTTCATTACATGCATGTTCTACTCAACAAGAAATAACTTGGGTCTTTTAATATGCTTGAGGTTTGAATAACGGAAATAGGGTGATGAATGTACGAACTGAATAGAACCAACTCCATTCTAGCAAACTCTTGGAAGTTATACATAATACTATCCCGTTACAGGCGATAGATATGTCAAAATTTGACAACAGAACTCTGAAAGGGTACTATAGAGAGCGAAGATTTTGTTTTTATCGACAAACGCCCGATACCGAAGAAGATGTCTGCCGTGATTCGTAAAGCCCTCATCCCTACGGGTCACCGATGGTATTCGAAGGGGGCTGTGCTGTTAAACCTTCCACCGCCCTTTGGAAATTCAAAATCTTCCAATCGGGTCCAACTGGATCCAGAGGACGTCCTAGCAAAAAATTCGAGATTTTTTTCTGACGATCCAAACTATCACAAACGTAGAATCGGTGGTAGTCATTTCCGAGGACGATTCATTTGGCTCTCATACATTATGATATCATACAAAGAACAAGTGCGCAATGAGATGTTCAGTTAGTAACCATGATCATATATATATATATAAAATATATAGGCCTACACATTTAGAAAATAAAAAACAAATCAAATAAAAAAAAATCAACAAACAATCAAACGAAAGAAAATATATAAAACAAATAATAAAAAGTAATAAAAGAATATTAAAATATAAAATATAATATATAACAACCAATTTCTTGAACAGGTTGTAAATGTAAAAGTCTAAAAAAACATATTAACGTTAACAATCAATTCTTTTCTTGTTGCGGTGTCTCTATTTTATTTTGTTCATCATATAAATACATAGGACAAATATTTTGGTTGCAAGCTCTTCAAATAGATTTTTTTTTTCTTTCCTTCCGCTTAACAATTATTACAATACAACCACCAACAAAGTTTTGTTCAGAAAACATTATTTGCTATATAATATATATATATATATATAATATATATATAATATATATATATTACATATATTATATTATAGGTTTTCGTCATATTGACATTATATTATTATGTATAAACAAATATTATTCATCATTTGACAAGTTTTCCAACAAATAATCACAATAATGCATAAAACGCCCCGTCAGCCACTTAAATCACATTAACAAGGCATGCCGAATTGTCTATCGTTTCTTGCTAACTATAACTTTCGATTTGCAGTGCAGCCAATTGCATTTCTCCTTTTTTAAGTAAGATATCTTTCGTACCATATCTCATTGAAATCATCAGTAAATCTTAGCCAAACTTAACGGCGCACTATTACTGCCATAAACATTTATTTTTTTTCATAGTTAGAGGATAATTGATTTTTTTTTATTTCTACATGAGAATGATGTTTATAATAGCAATGTATTGATAATAGTAACTGTTATGATAAATATTATATTTATGATAAGACCCCAATACCCCTATTTTTGCTCTCAAATTCTTCAAATATGATAAATTTACCATGATATTGCTTACAAAAATTGCTCCACATGATATTGTTACAAAAGGCAGTCATGTTTTGTGTGGCAAATTAGAACCTAATACGAAAGCATCTTGCCCTCACAACATAGTGTGAATGCATCATATTACAAAAACTAAAAAATCAATAAACATCGTGTATTGTTTTACATCATTTTTTCCTTTCACGTTTATCTTTGTAACAGGATAGATATGCATATATACGATTTATCCCCCTCAATATTCAACCACCCAACTAGAAAACTAAACATACAGCTCACACAATGGTGGTACATTAAATGTTGTTGAGAGGCCGACTTCGCCGCATTAAAAGAAGAAAATCGATCATAAGCAATTTTTGACCTTCAGCTAAATTTGAATGAAATTATATATTCAATGGTTCGTCAGATGCAGCGCGGGGTCAATCTCCGGAAAGCTGTAGTCTACCTCGACAACTTCAAGTGATTTTTTTTTTTTTTTTACAGATTCTAAATGAAAGAACTCTTTTTAGGTTAAATATACCGACTATATATAAATCCTCAAATCCTTCAGGATTTTTAGCATTTCTTGTAGATTTCTAAAAAGACGAAACAAATTCCATCATTATTTTTAGGAGTAAAAATCTGATGGATAATGTTAAGCGCCTGGAAATTAGGATATTGTAACACGACCCACTTTTTCTAGAGGCAGTTAGGTATTTTCCCTTTTGCTGATGCTATCTTTTCTTCCTTATCACAATTTCAAGGTTGTCCGAGCATTATTAAACTTCAAATACTCTAATTTGTCGGCTGGCTTTCTCTGCTGCTGAAATTGAGTTACATCATTTAATAAAATTCCTCAAAGGTTTTTCAGTAAAAAAAAAAAAAAAAAAAAAAAAAAAAAAAATAAATAAATAAATAAATAAATAAAATAAAATATGGTTAATTGATCGATTTGTTTGTTTATCGGCAATTTTATACTTCCTCTTATGTTTAGTTCGTCACAAAATGAAAATACACATATAAAACATTATTTTAATCCCTGTCAAGTGTTAATACTGTAATAAAGTTGAAATCATAATAATGATAAAATAGCTTTCCACGTTTTTTTTTTTTTTTTTTAATTTAACAGATGCGTATAGAGAAAAATTACGGTCGAGTTTTGTCATCAGAGAGAGAGAGAGAAATAAACCTTACTTTTTTCATAATATTTCTTCATATAATAACTAAACGTTCCAATTCATATAATGATAGATTTTATTTATATTCCTTTATGGGGGTCTAACAAATGTGTTTAAAAAATAACTGATAACATATTTTTCAATAGAAAGTCTATACTGTCATTTAAGAATAAATAATGATTATCATGAAAATTATTAATAAGGTTAAAAATTAAATAATTCACAAATTATGATACTGTCAATGCCATGAAACGGAAATAATTTTAAGAATAGCTTTAATAACAATGGAACATACCATGTAGAACCATGGAGAAGAGTCGTCGTTGCGTCTTCCTTCCTCAAAAATACACTGAACAGGAGCCCTCGCCCCCTTTACGGAAATTGCAATAAATGTTATTAACACCACACAAGAATTAATTAATAAGAAACAATATTTCTCTCTGACAGGTCAACAGTTCAAGTCCAACGATAAACTTCACCATAAGTTTTCAGAGCTCAATATTACACGATTCATTTTACGTGCTGTTTTCTGCTTTAACGTTTCTTCTCCTGCAGCGTCCTTCTTGTTGATGAAGATGTCACCTCATTTGGCCCCTTGGCGTGAAAGCATACACAAATGATTACCTGTCCACCAAACCCTGCATACAAGCGACAGGCAGGTTTACCCTTAGATGACCGATAGCAGAAGGTTCACGTTTCCCTATCCACTACTCACTGCTCCAACCAAACGTTCAAACTCACAGAAGCCCAATGAATGAAGCTTGAAGCAACTGCATCGAGAGCTGATGATTTTTTTTCCCGTTCTCTGACAGTGAGCCACGCGACATGCCATCAGAAGCAGACGACACAATGTTTATAAGGGGTGGCGGTAATGAGTGAGATTTGTGTACGCCACGACAAGACAGGCTAATCAGGTAACGAATGAATACCCGCTATCAGATAGTAGACAAGCGGCTTGGGGTTTTGATTGGTTCGCAGGGTGCATAGCCCCCTGAGCGCACTCTATTCATTGACGGTCAGTTTTTGTTAGCCTTCCACACCACGACGCATGTAGTTTGCAGAAACATACCCCTGTCCGTCCAAACAATGCAGATAAATCACAGTCTGAAACACGAGACTACAGCATGCAGTGTATGGTAGCTGGCTGACACAAATATTACTAGTCTTCACTAGTCTTCATTCGGACATTCGCGCTCAAATCTAAAATCAGAGTCTGCGCTGACAGACTACGATGATTGCGGGGATGTCCAATTTTTCGAATGGACAATGGAATGCGATTGATGAGGGGAACTCCGATATGAGTCATTACACATTCCTGTTTGTAATGTACGTGGTCAAGCACTATACCCGCTGACCGTGACCTTATTTCACCTCTCGTGTCGCGAGCTCACACCGTTGTAACGGTGGACAGTTATCTGTAACCTTGTTGACCGTTCCATTGATATCGGCACGCGCGAGTCGAAACGGGGATGTGTTACATAATAGGCTTCAAGGGTCAGTTAGGGACACTGACCGCATAGGCGGATTGTTTACAATCGCTGAAGAGAGAGAGAGACAGAGAAAGACAGACAGACAGAGACAGAGGGCGCTTGTTACAACTGATGGAGTGTGAAGGGGGAAATATCGCTGTAGAATATGTGGATGAGTGGAAAAGACCCTTTAAAAAAATTATAACGCTTGTATATTGCTGATGCTATATAATGCACCGATACTAGTTCCTCTTTGTTATTACTGCATATGGCAGCAAAAAGAATAACAAAAATAAGCAAAAAATATAAATAAATAAAATAAATCAACAGATTAAAAATTATATAATCCAACACTAACAACAGCAACAAAAAACCACTCCGACCGCCCCAAAACACGACTCATCACAATGATAGAATAAAGTACAGCTTAAGCAAGCAAATCATCCCTGCAAATAAATTAGGCTAGAGTTTATTTTAGTTCTTGTTCATTCCCTTACTATTGATTATGGGAAATTGGCGTTGTATTTGAAACCAACATAATTTAAATAACACCATAAAGTGTGCACGTTTAGATTCTTCAGTTATAGTCATGTTTACCTCAATAATAATTATATTACATGTAAATTGTAATAATTAAGTATTTTGTTCGCCCCATACGCTTGTAGGATATCATAAAGGCATTACTTACAGTCTCCTACACATAGTTTATTTTAGCTACTATGTAGGTCTAGTCATTATTTCATGAAATCAAATAATTGTATTGTTTGTAATTTGGGGGGGGGGGGCCTATTTTTATCCCCTCACCGGTTATATATAGAGAAAGCCTAGGACAAAATTCTCTCCAGAGACCGTGCGTACAATGTGAAAAAAACAGCCGCTAGAGCTATTTACGTACCCAGTGTTTTGTAAGAAAATGGCCAAACAGCTCTATTTTTTAGCACATCGAACGGGCCCCGCGGTGATATATGATTGAGGCTCAATAAACGTCGTAGGCTACAAAACACGTATCTGTCTCTATCAGTATTCTGAGATGCATTCAATGGCTACCAGCTTTCGGACGCCCCCGATCAAAAGTTTGGTATAGCGCCATCAACATGTGGTCTTTGCCAGGCATGAGAATGGCCATATCAGTAAAGCTTGTAACAAAATTTATGCAAGGGAATTTGGAAATGCAGTTAACTATATCAATTGTTTTTACCCCACGTAAATGTATTCGTTTAATTTTGCTCCATAATTGTTAGGATATATTGATGATTACTAAACAGATGCTCTACCGACTGAGCCATGACAAGCCCTCATGTCGATGTCCATCCCAGAGAATCCCTTCGTATTAACCTGAATGATAGATATCAATTTGGGGATAAATGCGAGGGATTACTGTGCAGTCTTGAACAAAGAGTGAAAGTAACCATATAATAATATATATAATACGAACAAACTAAGCAAAGAAAGTGGGATTCAATCAATTTTTACTCTTTATTCAAAATGAAAATATTACTAATAGGCCTATGTCAATTACTTCAACATAGAAGTTGTTGAATTTACGATGCTGAAATTTGGTTGAGGAATTAGCATTTCTTTTTTGTTTTGTTTTCTTTTTGTTTTGCAAATTTTCCGCACAGTATAAGCCATAATCTTAGATCATTTGATATGTTTGCACAAGGTTCCCTCGACATAGCGACGCAACCATACACCTTTTCTACCCAGGCATACACGGAGTCTTTGGTAAAAATGAATCTCAACAAAGCATCTCAACACAAAGAACCGAGAAATTGACATGAATTATGAATAATACATAAAACATAGCTGTAAGCTTGCGCCGCTAACGCGCATGAATTTTCGGATCAGCGGCTGAGGTTCGTAGCATTTCTGTCATATGCAACGCTCTAGGGTAGCAATATCAACAACATCTCCGCGAGTCGAGTGTGGGGGATGTGTGGGTGTGTGTATTATGTCGTTTAATAATCCACCCTGACTCACAGTGGATGACATCGGTGAAGGAACCTACTACGTCATCATCTCGACGTCGGTGGGGTCAATGATCGCCGTATATTAATTAACGTCCCCGGGAAGACATACTAAGAAGGAAGGAAAAAAGCGCGGGAGATTAGTCGCTGAAATCAGACACTGATTGTGTAATGTACACTGAATGTAGAATATATCATCTTACGAAGACAAATTACTTCGTCGTGTACGGCCAGGGAACGTTACCACTGCGTGTTATACGTCCATGGTGGTAGTACATCATATCGTCGGTCTCATGCCAAAAGGGCCTTAGCATTTTTAAAGGCCATTCATATTGTACACATACTAAAAATGGTAAGGCCCTTTTGGCATGAGGCCGACGATATATTGATATCGCGTGCTGCCTGGATTGCTCATAAAAATATTAGCCTACTGGGTGATAAACATTACGACAGTGTGAATATACTATGTAAACAAAGGTACCAACTTAAACTTTTTTTAAAAAATCGCTTAAAAAGGAGACACTTTTGCTTCGCACAAAATTATTCATATTTCCCGGGCAATGGCAACTGTAATAACTTACTGATATTATGAGGAAATGTGCATTACAAGTTGTTGTATGGGCAACCTATAACACGCCTAAAATATCCGGCAATGGAAACTGATCGTGATCATAATGCTTGTGAAGTACATTCTATGTTATCCCACACAATGAAGAGACAGTGACATAATTTTCCATCGGTAAGAAAGGCACAAAAAGCAAAACAAATGTGAAACGAGAGCGGGGGTGAATGTGGTGCTACGTGGTAATTATGGCAGTCAGGGGGTACGATAAGAAACACCTAGGTATGATGTTATCATGGGGCTCATGTCGAGTATAGAAAGAAATATGTACAGAGAGAACGTGCCCCGAAGGTGGATAAAGTGAAATGTGAACGCGACGTACATTCAGAAGCATTGAGAATGTGTATTTTTAAATGAGGAGGCTTATACTAGAGGAGGGCGAGGTGAATAAGAGAAATGGTGAAAAAGGGATATTTATAAATGAATGTATATGAATGTATACAATATATTAGACTCTATCTTTAAAATTGTGAAAATTCCAAACTCAAACATGACAAACGGTGTCAAACGAAGCTGATAATGAAGAAGAAGGAGAAGAAAACTGTCTAAGATTTACTTTGTTGATGCCAAGCTTTCGGCTATGAGGCCTTATTCACGATCTGTTCACATATGGCTATGACAGAGGTCATATCAGTAGATCACATTTGACCGCACGTCCATCATAACACATACAACATATCAACCGAATAAAAATACATAAACACACACTTACCCCCTCCCCCCCCCCACACACACCCTCACACACACACACACACACACATGCACACCCACACACATTACAACGCTACGCATAATTGAAGGGATAAACCAACTTAAATTTGATTCAAATATTTTAAGTTTATTTTCGTATAATACAGGTTATGTTATGTTAGGTTCTTGATTGTTTGATTTTGATTTTGTTTGGCATATTATGTCTCTTTGTGCATTTTATATTATTTATATATTTTGACTTCATAATTATATTGAAAAAGGCCAAAAGCTTTAATTTAAACAAAGTAAAAGATCGGCTATGTCATCACCAAAGACTTTTCCCCGCTAATAGAGAGAGAGAGAGAGAGAGAGAGAGATGAAAAAGAAGAAGAAAAAGATGATGAAAAAACATTTCATTCAGCTGTTTTACTTAATTTATATTTATGTATTTATTTCGTTTTGTTTTATTCTATTTGGCTATTTATTTATTTTGCTTCATTTAATTTCAATATATATTTTGTTTTGGTTATTTAACTGTTCTTAGAGGCTTTATACAAGAGATAATCAATTTGTAAGCGAGGAGACTAACCGAAATGGACGCACCTGTCAGCATTTCTCTTTCTGAGGCCTAATATAAACCATCATTGCTGACATCAAGAAACTCTGTAAGGATACTTGATGGAGAACAAGCATATTTAAGTTACGCTTGAACTTGAAAATCATCTTCACCATCATCACCACCACCATCATTACAACAAAACTCTTATGGGATGAGTTTCAAAATGCAGAGAGACGCGCTCTTTAACACGTTTCACCTGCAGTAACCCCTCGTCCTGCCACTCATTCACTGCAACCCAAGAAAAATACGGGAGGACAGAGAAGAAAAGTGAGAAAAGGGAAGAGAGAAGAAGTTAAACATTTAAGGAGGAAGCACATTGTGTAATTTCATCTCGTAGCGTTGGTGTTCGTTAACATACTGGTTGAGGCCTCGGGTTGCGCTCATCACACGTCGTTTACACGGATCACCTGCCCGCAAGTTTCGGGTGAGAACGTCTGCTCGTGGGTGCATCGACTGAACGGACAGACGAGAAGGCGCCAACAACCCAGGTTTTTCCCCGCGCGATCTTACTCATACCTTAAAGGTACTCTCTCAATCTCTCTCCATCTCTCTTCTCCTCCTTTACATTGTTTATATGTTCATTTCTCTTTCTTCCCCTTTGTCAACTAACCAAGAGTGTCTATTGAAAAATGCTATATTTATGATATACAGATTGGACTTTATTTTAATAAATTAATTTGATTTGATGTGAATAGCTGTTTAAATGTAAGTTGTTAACGGCAGCGAGGGGGGGGGTGGGGCATGGATTTACAAAATTAAACTCTACATGGAAGTATATCCCCATAATGTCAACTACGCCCATGCAGCAATCTAACCTCTCTCTTTCTTTATACATCGGATTCCTTTCTCATCTTTATTTTGATCTATCCCAAAGCCATTTCCCACTACCCCATTCCCTCTCTCCCACACACCAACCCTCTATTCACCCCCATTGTCTCTCTTTTAATCACCAAGCATCTTCGATTTCCCTTCAACAAAGACCATAACAAAAATTCTGCTCTCAATCAATGTAATGTTAGTGCTGTAAACTGAGTAAACATAAATCTTTGAAAATGTTCTCGAGAATCTTCACTCAAAATCAGAGACAAAATAGAAATATAAAATATATAATTTATTACCAATTATATAAAAAGTATATATATATTTTTTTAAATACATGTATATTAAAGAAAATTAAAGGCTTATACAAACAAAAAAAATATATATACAATAGAAGTTATGATGTACATATATTATAAACATACAACATATATTATTTCCTAATAATGTATTATGCTATGCATGATATACAAATATTATACCATATTTTTTTCAGATACACACTCTTTTTAAGGAAATAGAGGGAGCACGAAGATACGAATCGATGGAGGAAAAAATTATAATAAAGTAGGCCTACCATGCCTTCAGTCGCATGAGTTTGAAGTACACCCTGTCATCATTGTAAATACCATTTTCGTAATATATATTTTTTTTTTTACTATTTATTTATTTTTTAGCCAGCTAAACTTCCAAATATACTTAATAATTCATTACCATGATTACGGTGTATTTAAATTTTGTGTAAATCTGACCTGAAAATAAACGCGCGGGGTCACCCTCCGTAAAAATGTTAACTTAAAAAATGAATAACAACAATACTGTTATTTTTCACTTATAAAACAAGGAATATTCAATTGCCTCATAATGCTTTTTTCCTCTTAAACTATGATCACGTTTTAGCATAAGGCTTGAAGTCAAATATAGTCGTAAGAAATCTAATGGCACAGAAACCACCCAGACATCGTTCAGAATGCATTCTTAACGTTAACGATCACAATTCATGAGGGAACAGTTAGGTTCCAATTAAATTACACCTAATAGCTGACTGCAATTATTAACGATACATATTAACGGTATAACAAACCTTTACTGCTTTTAGTAACTCATGTGTTTAGTTTCACACCGCCTGCAAACATTTACGATCATGCCGATAATTCAGTTAAAAAAAGAAAAAAGGGCCTTAACCTTCCTGCTTACATGTTCATTCCCCGTGTCCCTTTGAAATGTTCACTCGGAGAAAGAAATAAAAAAAAAGAAGTCATGAATAAAATAAGAGAATATGAAATTCTACCGATATAACATGCGTTTTGGCATTATATTAACAGTATTACCGTATTATATTTTGTTATCTATACATTTTAATGTTGTTTTCATTCTTTATTATTCGCTATAAAATATTGTAACCTTTGCAAAAATGTTAAGTAATGTCTTGGCGAAACGAAGGGCTCAAAAAGGCCTAATGATGATGATGGCCGAAAGCTCGCAATATTGAAAATAACAATAATAATAGTAATAATGATAATAACAATAATAGTAAATATGATAATAATAATAATTTATAATAATAATAACAATAATAATAATAATAATAATAATATTAATAACAATAATAATAATAATAATAATAATAATAATAATAATAATATTAATAATAATAATATCATATTCATAATGAACTTTATACATATATGAGATACAACAAAATGACATCCCGATAGAATTTTGATAAGGACGAGTGGAGAGCTAATACGCTTGGACTATATATATATATATATATATATATATACATAGTCTTCGGAAGATTTTCAGGATTGGGGGGGCTCAATTTTTCACCAACTATTTTGGGGAATTTTTTTTTAATTACCCCCCCCCCACATACGAGTTTTTGAAAATGCCGAAGTCTTCTTTAATTTTTTTTTTTCCTTTTTTTTTTAATAAAAAAAAAACAAAATAGTATTCCTACTTATCAAACTAAGATGATTATTATTTTAAATTCTAAAACTAATCTTCTTAGATCTGTTGAAAACTTTTGATATATCAAACTAAAAACAGTGCGATTTTTGTGTGCTAGAACATAAAGAAGATATTTATCTCATCAAATGATGCGAGCGCGAAGCGCGAGCTGATTTTTTTTTATATATCAACCTGAAAACGGTGCATTTTAAGCGTTTTTTCCGCTATGTTTACAAAGAAGATATTTATCTCATTCAACAATGCGAGCGCGAAGCGCGTCCTCAAAATTGTTTATATAGCAACCTGAAAAGGGTGCATTTTAGGCGCTTTTTGTCCTATGGTTATAAAGAAGATATTTATTTCATTAAACAATGCGAGCGCGAAGCGCGAGCTGAAAAATTTTGATATATCAACCTCAAAACAGTGCATTTTGAGCGTTTTTTTCGCTATTTTTACAAAAAAGATATTTATCTCATTCAACAATGCGAGCGCGAAGCGCGAGCTCAAAATTTTTGATATATCAACCTGAAAACAGTGCAATTTGAGCGTTTTTTCGCTATGTTTACAAAGAAGATATTTATCTCATTAAACAATGCGAGCGCGAAGCGCGAGCTCAAAATTTTTGATAAAGCAACCTGAAAAGTGTGCATCTTAAGCGTTTTTTGTGCTATGGTTATAAAGAAGATATTTATCTCATTAAACAATGCGAGCGCGAAGCGCGAGCTGAAAATTTTTGATATATCAACCTCAAAACAGTGCATTTTGAGTGTTTTCGCTATGTTTACAATAAAGATATTTATGTCATTCAACAATGCGAGCGCGAAGCGCGAGCTCAAAATTTTTGATATATCAATCTGAAAACAGTGCAATTTGAGCGTTTTTTGCTATGTTTACAAAGAAGATATTTATTTCATCAAACAATGCGAGCGCGAAGCGCGAGCTCAAAATTTTTTATAAAGCAACCTGAAAAGTGTGCATTTTAAGCGCTTTTTGTGCTATGGTTATAAAGAAGATAGTTATCTCATTAAACAATGCGAGCGCGAAGCGCGAGCTGAAAATTTTGGATATATCAGCCTCAAAACATTGAATTTTGAGCTTTTTTTTGCTATGTTTACAAAAAAAAAGATATTTATCTCATTCAACACTGCGAGCGGGAAGCGCGAGCTGAAAATTTTTGATATATCAACCTGAAAAGTGTGCATTCTAAGCGCTTTTGTTAAAAATAACTTAAAGGCATCCCAGTTAACATTTGTAAAAAGAGAACTGATACATGAGCGTTTCAAAAACAAATTGGGAGCAGAGGGGGCTCAATGATATCGACCCACCCAAAACCACTCGGGAAGGGAGGGGGGATTATTGTTTGAGCCCCAACCATTATATTAGGGACCCCTTGTCATTCTGAAAAAAATAGGTTAAACAGAAAGACATGCGATCCGATCCGGCGAGCGAGTAGCATGAGCTAAAAGTTTGACAAGAAAAATTTGAAATATGAACATTTCAAAACAAATTATGAACAGAAGGGGGACTCAAACATATCCAAAGCCCTCTCAAAACATCGGGGGGGGGGGCTCAATGGCTGAGCTCCAACCTAGATAGTAGTTCCTATGTTCCTATAAAAAGAAAACAACTAAAACTATGATGTGCGAGCGCGCAGCGCGAGCTAAAAATTTGTCAATAGAGACCTGAAATAATGAACTTTTCATTTTAAAATTTGGTGGGGAGCCGAAGATATCCTTAGTAAGATTATGGAAGGGGCTTGACGATGTCTGAGTCCCCTCCACACAAAAAAAAGACAACAAAACAATAATGATACAAATCTTGGGGTTATATTATATATAAGGGCGATCGCCGAAACTGTACAGCATCAAAAATATTGGGGGGGCTCAACGATATCTGAGCCCCCCCAATTTTTTTTGGGGGGGCTGCGCCCCCCCAAGCCCCCGGTTCCGAAGCCTATGATATATATATATATATATATATATTATATATAATATATTAATATTGAGTGAGCAGAGGGAAAGGGTTAAGCATGTGAACCGATTAAACAAATGGCCCACATCAACAAGTCATCGACTCTTCGCGTTAACGGCCCTCCGAGATATCTGTCCTGGAGGTCAAAAACATAAACGGCTACGAAAATTGGACTTCACTGACCCCAATAATTATCATTTCAGCAAATAAAAACCATTTCGTCTGGAAAAGTAATAGGCAAAACTGCTCGGGGAAAGAAATTTAGGAGGAGAAAAAGCATGAGAAAAAACAAGGCATGTGAAAAAAACGTCTATTATAACGACTAGGATCGAAGTTTTAGAAGTAACAGTTTGAAATGAAATACTTTTTTGGAACGAAAACAAGACTAAGGTAAACTCCCAGAAGATAGACGTTGAAGTATTTTGCAAGTGTAAGGAAGGTTTTTGAAAGGAATTCAGGTATATCACATACTTTTAGTCTTCTAGGATAGTAAAAAGTATAACTATCATTGTGAGATCATGGATAAGTTTGGCTGTAATTAAGCTTGAAATTCGACCAGGCAAGTTCAAATTTCGAACCATCTCCATCCGGGCTCTTTTTTTTTTTTTTTAATTTCTTTATTTTACATTCCCTGTAATGATTATTACAATAATTTTTGATGTGGTCGTTTTTTTTTTCTTTTGTGCGAATATAACTTGAAAGGAAAGTTCCCGATATATTAGATTCGTACACAGTGCAAGTTAGTTCACGAGTACAGGTCGTCATGCTTTCCTTTATAATAATTATAATTGAACGCTTATAGATTTTATTTAGATATTTCACGCAACTCCATGATATACAATATATACAGTTTCTCATATTCTATGCACGTGTATTAAACATGTTTATTATTCTAATTGTAAATTTGACAATATGCATAATAAAATATTAGAAAAAATATCAAATATCATATACGTATGAATTACATTACAGATTATCATTAAGTAAAAAATGATTTTTTTTTTAATTTTTTTTTTTAAAAATCAAATGTTGATTTTTTTTTAACAATGCCAATGATAACAGAGAAAGTATTGGCAAACAAACCGAGAAAGCATTTGTATGAAAGTCCTTAAAGCCTTCACAAAATGATTGGAAATTTCCATAATGCCAATAATCTTTAATACAGTACCAGGCGTTGTACCAACATCCTTTTTAGTACACTACTTTTTCTCAGATTTTTAATGAACAGAAATTGGCTGAAAATTATATTGAAATGGATGGTAGTATTGCCTTCTGTCATGGATATGAGTACACCCGCCCCAAATTCACATTTTTCGCAAACGTTTCATTTTCAAAATTTCCAAATAATGTTTAACATTTACCGTGTCTGTCTTAAAGAACACCATGCTCTATTACCTCTTTAAAAAATTGCAAAGAAATCCCAAATCATTGAAGCCACAGATTTATCATCACCAGGTCATAGGTCATCAATTCATCGTGCAACCATGAGCATAAATACATTTCTACTATGAAATATTATCATGTATACTGAAGCTTCTGGAACGATTTTAGCCTGAGGTTACAGACAGACTGCATGCTTATCATGAACACTATGTAGAGTTGATGCAATATGTGTAACAACACCTCAACCTCAATAATAATAAATGCAGGAAGAGTTGCAGTAGTTCAACACGACAATGGCTTTGTATTACTAGGAATGCATCATAACTTTAATAACGGTAATTTATACCAAAATCAGTTTCAAGCTTCAAGTCACGACTTATTTCCCTCTCATAATCGAAAAAGTATACTATACATTATAATGTAAGCCAAAACGTTTTGAAAGGAGGCTGGACTCTCTGTAAGCATTAAGCTTAATCGAGTCGGGTTACATATTGACATAATATGATAAAAAATGTTTAAATATCGTGTATATATATGTATAAGATAACTATGTATGTCGAGATAAGAAAGAAAAGACCAAAAACGAAGACGAGAAGAGCAGTAAATAACAATTACAACGATGATGACAATCTACAACATGTAAAGACCCTAATCTTCTAAATTTATATTGAACAACGGGTTTGAAAGCATCAATTAATGGTTTCAACTAAAGCCCGCCTCACACTGTGCGATTTGCTGCGATGCGATTTTTGGAACAAATGGTAATTTTCCTTAAATGTGACATTTTCCAAAAGGCAAAATTATCTTATGGGATGCAGAAAATGAAAAGGAACAATGTTAGCGAAATTTTGTTCCAATGCGAGCCGTTAATTGGGAGTAAAATGTAAAATTAGCTTAAAATCGCAAGATCGATGTGACGTCACTGCGATATGGAAACAATTTGCTTTTATACAGAGAAGGGGGTTCGCAATCGCCGTGAAATACAATTTTATTATTCACATGAATATCAAGAACTTTGGACAGCATTAATTTCCTTATTTGAATGTCAATATCAAATAACATAACAGTTTTCTCAAAAATCGCATCGCAACAAATCGCACAGTGTGAGGCGGGCTTAAGTCATGTAGAGTTTATAATTTGATAATCATAATATACATATTAAGGGGTTATAGGCAAATTGTTACACTTATATTTGGCTAATTTCTGAAGAAATGAAAAGAAATAAACTTCCAAAACCATATATCAGTAGAGAAGTTATATATCAAGGAATCTTATTGACGGGAAAAAAAAAAATCACCAAAATTGCCTAATTAGCATAATTTATGCAAATTAGCCCTTTTTGCCCAAAACAAGACTAGGGTACATGCAGGTAATATGGGCCCCCTAAGCTCATTTGCCTAATTTGCATAAAATTACGAAATGACACACAGTCTAATCTTTGTTTATATGAATCAATAACTACTGCTCTAAATTTTATCGTGAAGTAAAACAATTATCACCAACCCCCCTGTCTGCAATATTCAAATGTTGACGTCATTACCAAAGTGCCCATATTACCTGCATGTGCAGGTAATATGGGCACATGTATTTAATGTATGTTTTAAAAACTACAATGACTCTACCATGTCTGGAATTTGCTTAAAATGTTGAAAATCATTAACTTTAAGATATAATTTGAAATTATAAGACCCTTCAGTGAATCCTTTGACTATATATTTCATTGTTATGTATTTTGTATATTATTTCTTTTTTTAATATTATTTAAATATTGTTTTCATTATACAGGTCAATATAGGCCTACAATAAGTTATTTATATTAATTATATACTGTGAATATACCCAAATAAATCGTAGCAAAGAGATTGATGCCTCATCCCAATACTAAGTACCAGAATCATTTCCGCCATTTTGGATGTCCCATATTACCTGCACTAATGTTGCTGTGTCAGGCAAGCATTCAATGCCACATTGCACCCTTTCACTAAAAGAAATTGACCTTTACCCGCTAGTAAGATCAAAATGAAACTATAAGCTTACTAAATATACAAAACAATTGAGGTTTCCCCCTCAAACACTCATTCACCATCACATTCTGTGAAATATCAAATTTTACATCAGGGTAAAAAAATGCCGTAAGTTTTACCTACCTTGTTGGTTTTCAGCAATTTCTCAGAGAAATTTCGGCATCAGATGCTCTGACGACGATATATTTTCGTATACAGTTCATATGAACAACATTATGGTGTTCACACCGGTCACCGGTCGACGGTCACGACATGATTTGCTTCAGGTGGCCCATATTACCTGCATGTACCCTACTGAATACCTTACACACAAGTAACTCCATTTTTTATTTTTTATTTATTTTTTTTTTTTGCACATACGTTCTTTAAACACATGTCTGGGGAATGAAAGGATTGGAATTATAAAAAAATAAAAAATTAAAAAGTTGAAAAATTTAAAAATTAAAAAAAAAAATAATAAAAAAAAATTAATGTATTTTTTCTTTTGCATTTTATTGTTTTTTGTTTTTTTATAGCTAATTATACATGACATTATTACCAGAAAACTAAAACTTTGTTTAAAATTATAATCCATTCATTCCCCAGAGACACATTTCACCAATAAGCATGCAAAGTCTGAACAGCAACAGCCATTCCATTCTTGAATTATTTTGTTTTGCAAAAAAGGGCTAATTTGCATAAATTATGTTGTTTTTTTTTCGTCCACAAGATTCCTTGATATAAAACCTTTCTACTGACATATGGTTTTGGAGGGTTATTTCTTTTCATTTCTTCCAAAATGAGCCGAATAGAAGTGTAACAATTTGCCTATTACCCCCCTCTTAAATTATGTCTAGATTTCATTGTCAAAAGCTGAGATTTCTTGCGATAATGATGCAGCAGTAAATGTTTCATTTATAGTGAATCTTTCCACAGACATAACCATCATAATGCAAGATAAAGAGGAACATCTTTGTGGAAATTTTGCAAGAAATTGTGCTTGCTCGATCTTGGCAAAAACATTCCAGAGAATGATATTAGCCACTGAGTACGCACGTCGGTGAGGGGTACTTCGGCAATTGGGAGAGAGAAGGCGGAGTGCCTTTAAATAAGCTGGAGTCATTCCACGGTCATCCATGTCAGGGACCTTGGTGACCTTCTTACGCCCGACATCCTGGCATTATGAAGGGGTAATACACCATCAACCACAAAACGAAATACGGTGCAGAAACGGGGTAGAATACCATAATTAAACCTCTCTACCGTGACTCATCTCAATTCATGACATTCTCTCATTGGCAGGGCGTAGGATTAACCCTTTCTATCTATCAGCATGTACCGCGGCGCCACCAGTCACGCACATGGGTGTAAAAAGCCCAGGGGTGTGAAGGTGTACCCCTTTGAAAAGTGGGCGCCGCTCTTAAAGGGTTTTACCTTTTTAATTAATATAGAGTTTTATTGTAAATGCTCAGAGTAAACAATAATGCATCCAACAAGAATCCACTCCACATGCCTAAATCATGTAAATGTTTGAGTGGATGCAACACGTGCCGTATTAACCGTAAAGGTCGGGGTCACATTTTAAGCTTGTCAAGGAGTTCAATCGGTTTGTCCTTATTAACCACCTCTTCCCGCTCTGCAAAATGGTGGCGCCGCGAGTGATTATTCCTCCTGGAAGGGTTATCAAACAAGGAGGAGAGGTATAGCGGGAGATGAATGCATAAATGAATGAAAAGGTCTCCTCAGGTATGATAACAGGTTGTGATTCCTTCATGCGAGTCAGTGGAAACGCACTGATATATCGGGGGTGAGTACTTCATTAAGAAGAGTCACGGTAAAGGTTAAGTGTCATTACCGTTTACATACCCTATGTATACTATGTGCAAAGTCATCAACTACACAATGTATCTGAGATGCCTAGGCAAGAAACCTCCTCCTGCCTGAAAATATTTGAAAAAAAAAAGTATATGCGTTGATTCCCGTTATTTTATTGCATATATCCGAATGTAATTAATTTGAAATCAAAATTTTAAAAAATCAACGGGCTCTTGTTTGGTGTCATTTATCTATACCTTTTATAACATAATATTCACACTTCTTTTATATATATATATATATATATATATATATATATAATAAAGGTGTGCACAAGACATTTCTCACAATAATTATAGTATAATAATATATCTAGGTGTCAAAATGGAAACATTATAGGCTTATATATCTACGTCTTCGTACATCTAAATGAGTTAACATCTACATGAGATGTAAAGATATTGATATTAAATACCTATAATAATAGGGTTTTATATAGTAACGAATGCATCTTACGAATTAAAAAAAGACCAAAATAGAATCATCCATGCTTATACCACCACAATTTTGCCTTAAATATTGTAATAACATCTCAGATCATGGGTACTCATTCTACCTAGCTTCCATGTTATTCTGACAGTAACATCATCAGCGGTGGTGGTGTCATAGGCCTTTGTCTTGATCATATCATCTTAATGCATAGATGTGACATATTAAACCAACTTTACTTCCCCGGGTTCCCTAACCGAGTTCAGTGTCCTCTCCACATGTCATTTAAATGCTAAACGACAGATCACCTTTTTTCATTCATGTCTTTGTGTGAGATGAGGCTTGCCGCTGAATTACTTCCCCGATATCAATAATGGACGACGATTTGTGTGCCCTGTAACACAAAAACTTACGATTGATAAAAAGTTGCGATTGATTTTTTTCCCCGTAGCCTCATTTGGAAACCAGGTACAGTCGTGGGTTAGGATTTGGATGTGATTAAGAATAGGGTTAGGGATAGGGTTAGGATTAAGATCATCAACTTTGGAGCATCCTGTCCATGATGAGGATACCGAGAAAAAAAAATCGTAACTTTTTATCAATCGTGAGTCTTTGTGTTACACCCCACTGATGTACGATGGTGAAGAATGTCAAAGACTCTATGATACCCCAGTGGTTCTTATTAATGTCACTTATCATCTTCCATCGTTTTTTCAAAGGTAATTCAATTCATATTCTTAAACCCACCTTCATGTTAATATCATTGAAGGATTCATTCACGCTAAGATAAAGTGAGTCATGTAGACTTTTTATGAAATATTGAAAAAAGGAAGAAAAAAAAAAGAAGAAGAAAAAAAAAAGAGGGCTATAAAAAAAAACAACCCCAAAGACGTATTGCAAGTATACCAACCCTACTAGAAAAAAAACACAACACATCCAGACTCCCATACTTACACACACACACACACGCACACACACAGGACATATAACCATAATGAAGAAGGCATTTTTGCCGAAAATGAGTAAATAAGCGATTAAAATTCAGCCACGTTTAGTGTCTGCTAAGTCAATACAGTTGTAAGAAAAGAAATAAAACAAGAAGTACGTCGTGTCCTCATAGGCATTCCATAACATGAATGAGAAGAAAAACTGAAGGTTTCCTTCTAACAATTTATCACATTATATTAAATATTTTACCTTAAAGTCCCAGACCGGACCGAGAAATGAAAACCAAACTTACATATAAAACGAAAGCTAATATTTCTTCCTAATACAACGATTCCCAATTTAAACATTTTTATCTTCCATTTAGAAAGTATTTCATTAAAAAGGTGATCGAACCTCAACCAGGCCATCCCTCCCAAGTACTCGTAAAAGTACCCCTAGTTATATACATGCGGGGCTGATGACGTCAAAGAAGTTTAAGGGAATGCTGCTGCCAGGATGATTGGGTTTTGGCTAGAAACACGTTTGTATTGCTATGTAGAAAATAGACCCCATGTGTGCTAGAATTTATTGTTCTGACATAGCATACAAACGTGTTTTCTAAAAGGCGAACAATCATGCCTGGAGTAGCATTCCTTAAACTTCTTTGACGTCATCAGCCGCATTATATAAGGGTACTTTTACGAGTATTGGGAGGATGCTGGTTGAGGTCGATCATCTTTTATGAATACTGTTATGAAAATTTAATTTATTTTGGGGTATTTATGTTATACGCCTACTTAGCTTTCAATCGATGTAAGGTTGTACTTTACTCCGTCAACGTCTTTAAGGATATTAAATGTACTAGCATGCGAGACGAGTCTTGTCCATCCAAATCACACATGTCCATGCTTATGCAAAAGATCGCATTTTTTATTATTCTTTTTTTTTTTTACAACACTTCCCCTCCAATGTATTGGCAAGGCTAAGCGGGAAAGTCAGCATAAATTGCTTGTCAATTTGATAAGCTCGTGTCATGTCTTCCCCTCAAGGAAGACGGTGCCAAGTATGAATCCAAGGAACTTTCTCAAAGCCACACAGAAGCACCCGGACATGACAAAGGTGTTTGAAGAGCGAGGTCATGAAAAACATGACAGGCCCAAGTATTGCATCATCATCAAGGGTCTTCAAAAATTCATTTTCGAGTCATAAGGCCTAACACTGCGTTATGCGATACTACTATACACTGACAGCAAACCGAATATTCCATTTTTAGGCACAAGTGACAGGGTTTAATGGTCTTCTTGAATTAGGTCTACTGAGGCCAGTTTACATATAATGATGCACATCAGCTGTGAACGTATCTAATAAGCTTTGAAGGGCACGCCCTCCATCAATCCTCCCCAAAGATATACCATCTATGACCGTTTGGCAATGCGTAGCAATATGCGGTTGATCGTAGTCGTCTGAATGCGTCCTGTGAACATGAGGTGTGTTGCGGGACGAATAGTGGACGTAACGTGTGGAGAAACGATTACGTGCACCACCTTACATCATAAAAATGCAACGCCGTCGACAAGGACCGGATTCGCTATTCGTTTCTCATCCGTTTACTTTATCGTGCCATGTCTGACAGTGGAATTAGGAATGTATTTTCCTCTCATATTCGTCTTCGTCATTGTATGATGAGGATGAGGGAGACCTCAATGCGGGGGAAAATATAATCCGATGTCGATACTTCTCGCTCATACTGCTATAGTATGGAATGGCAAGAATTCCGTTCATGTGTCAACTGAAAACCATCGTGAATCGGGATTTCATCACAAAGCTTTGTATTATATTTAGAGGTGCAACAATGATTAGGAGCAAATCCTAATGCATACAGAGGGTAGGAAGACAACATACATGTAGAGTGTCGTCTATGGCCATATTTTAAAGAGGGTTTATTTAAAGTGGAAGTTCACCCTGGAATTTTATTGGTCTTAAAAAATGAAGAAATAATAAAAAAATATTAGTGAAAGTTTGAGAAAGTCGACCCCAAAATAGCGAAGTTATGATATTTAAGTTTTGATTCTGTGACGTACGTGCGAGCAGCTCTCCCATTGGTTGTGTATGTAAATTCCATAATTTTGTCTTTTTGTCATGGTTCTTGAAAAGGAATGGGTCAATTGATAATAGTCATGTATATGAAACATATGTTGATGGTATATCGACCGCACAGGCGACATAATTATTTTCTTCTGAAAAAAATAGACATTTTATGGAATTTACACTACATAACAATAGGATATCTGCTCGATAGTGAACGTCACAGAATCAAAACTTTAAATATTCATAACTTCATCATATTTTGGTCGATTTTCCCCAAACCTTCACTCATATTTTTCTTTTATTTTTCTGCATTTTTTAAAAACCAATAAAATTCCAGGGTGAACTTCCCCTTTAAGGGGAAAGTTGGAGAGGCTGAATGTTGATAATGCATATCCGGCTTTGAGGGAGGAGTGGTGCGTGGGGTTCGGGGCCACAGCATCAAAAGGTCTCCTAGAGCAAAATAATTTTCATAAGACTTGCTTTGACAGTTGTCAGGAGTGGACGCTAAATCGAGAGAGAGAGAGAGAGAGGGGGGGGGGTCATAACTCGGCGCCCCGTGGAAATACATTCGAACTGTACATGCATAAAAAATTCAACAGGGATCTTATAAAAATTCTACAATATACAAATTAAACATCATGGCATAATGTAGGCCCGTGGAACTTATAAGGTATCACTATCCGCGTGACTACCGTGAAGATTTAAAAAAAGTATCGACAACCTATGATACATTCTACGACCCAAAGGGTTATTCATCTGATATTTGAAGAGTTATCATGATTTGGATATAATTTTATGATATTCAAGATTAATTGTTTAGCAGTAAAGGCTAATGAGTAAAAAGAAAGTAGATAGTTACAACCACTAGATGAAAGACTGAAAATGGAGAGAGAGAGAGAGAGAGAGATAAAGATGAATATTTGATTATTTTGAGAATGCTTGTTCATCCTGTTTATTTTGATGCATCTTTATTAATTTTTTTATTATTCTTAAATGAGCAAATTGCGAATACACTAAAGTATTAAAGCATAACGACAATAATGTGGTTTCATACATGTACAAACACAAAGATAACTCAGAGACATGAGAGAAAATTAGTACAGGAACGGAAAAGACGGACAATGTAATAGAAAAAACACGAAATGAAGCCGAGCAATGACAGATTGACAAGCCCTTTCGACCACGGGCCTCAACATGATTCGGATATCATAATGATTATACAAAATACGACAAATTCGTGTGAGTTCATTCAACAATTCCTATATGATCCTGCTAGAAGTCAAACAAGCAGTATAAGGTAGGTTCGTGTGAATGATCGACTCCACTGCAATCGACAGGTAATTGTGATTTTACCCATGCTAAATTTACTTCGGAATTAATCAAGCAATGATGCGACGCACTGCAGCATCGCGGGGGCCATCATACTCAACAGAAAGTTCATTCGAACTTCGAAAAAGACGCCCTGCGCAGAATTTCTTTTTCTACAACCACGATGAAAAGAAAAAGAGAAACACGTATCCCTCTTTCTTCTCCTCATCCCTTTCACAAATCTATCTCCACACACGTTTGAATTATTTTACGCATCTGTACTTTCTTCTATCGTTTTTATGGCTTCTTTTCCCCGCCTCTTGGGTTTGCACTTGAGACACACAAAGACGCATTTACCCATTCGCTCTAGGTATAGACGCAGGATGCAGAAAATAATACAAATCTCCGTATGAGTTGGTAATTGAGCAATTGCAACACGTTCAGCAACCAATTAATGCCGATAAAAGTGAATGCACTTCCTATCTTGCTATCAGTTCGTGTTAGATGGTACTACAGGAATGTGAGAGTTCGTGTTATCTCTGTCTTTAGTGTTCTCTTTTTACTCATAATCGCGCTGGTTTATAACAAAAGGGCAAAGAATACATTACGAAGAATCAAGTGCAGTCACCTTTTATATAGCATTTATTTAGCAATTGAAAGACGTATAATAACTTAAGTTAATGGTTTTATGACAAACGCCTGGTACTCGATGGAGAGTTCAGGTCAACGTATTTTGAAAAGTTACTCTATCAGTCTGCCCAAAACTAAAGTTATCATTATTATTTTTTTTTATAAAACTAGTAAATTATCTGACCAAAACTTTATATTTCTTATAGATAATATGACCCTGAACATGCTGCAGGTCAATAAGTTGGTGATCTTGTGACATCTACATATTAAAACGAGAAAATATAATTACCAAACAATAAATACTACTACTTCTACTTTGAACTTTGAACTTTGAACTTTTACTACTACTACTACTACTACTAATACTACTGCTACTACTACTACTACTACTACTACTACTACTACTACTACTCGTACTGCTACTTCTAAACATGCAAAACAAAACAGCAATAATACCCCCACTCTCGTCAGCCCTGAGTTACCTTTCCTGGCGGAGGACTTCAGGGAATGGAACTACAAGGTACAAGGTACAAGGTACAAGGTATAGTCAGGCAGCCAGCTCAAGATTGGTTAGCTGAACGAGGTACCAGTAGTAAAGTATTGGAATATATGGGGAAGAATCCCACATTTACTAAACCCACGTCTGGACAGTGCATCTCTCTGCATTAGGTCCCTACAGCGGGGCAAGTCCAAATGATTGCCATTTTAACAAAAATTCTTGAATTTTGACATAATAAGTTAAATAGGCAGAATTTCAGTTTTCTAAACACACTAAACTTTGATTACAGAATATTACAGAGTATTAGGCATTGTCTTAACACTTGTTCTATTTAATGAAATCAGACTGATCGAAAACGGTGAAAGTTTTGATGAAGAATGGTTTTTTTTCTCATCTCATTTTATTACGCAACATTATTTTTGTTCATTTTTTCATAATTTTTAATAATAGTTGTATAAAACATTGATGTTTGTAACTTTTCTAAGGAAACTCTTCTCGTGTATGGTGAATGATGCTGAGTAAAAAGAAGGGAGTTAATCTTAATATCCGATTAAGAGATTATAGACTGAGCTAAAAGTCAGGAAGGCAATAAATGTACCAAAAGATCACAATTTGCCCCGTGACTGAGAATCAACACATACCCGCACTGTATTATGAAAAGCTGATTGTATGCGATGGCTGTGAGTAGGCAAACAAAAGTGCCAAAAATGCGGAACATTTCGATACTTGTTTTGTCTGCTTAAAGCATTTTCGCATGTTATCGGCCTTTCCTATACACGTACGGGTATGGGATTCTTCTTCGATACGGGCAAATTGTTGATTTTGTCTATATTGCGTTCTCTGACTTTAGCTCATCATAATTCTTTATCGAATAAGATATAATCCTTTTTTTACAGTATCATTCACAATACACGTAGGTAGTTTTTAAAAAAGTTACAAACATCAATGTTTATATAAACTATTTATAATAAAATTATTGAAAAAAAGAAGGAAACAAATAATATTTGCGTAAAAAAGTGAAAAAAAACATTTCTTCATCAAACTTCAATGTTTTCGATTTTAGTCTGATTTCAAAATGACACAAGCGTTAAGACAATGTAATACTTCTATTTTTGACATCAAGTTAGTGTGTGTTAGAAAATGAATTTCGCTATTTTTATTAAAATAGATTTTTGTTAAAATGGGCACTCATCTGCTCGGACGCCAACGCGCGCCTAGTATTTTTGGACCCCTAATGTTCGGACGGTCAGCAGATTGTCACGCTGCCCAGAACGTTGCCGCTTTAGTAAAAGGTGCTCCGGGATTCTTCCCCATATATTCCAATACTTTACTACTGGTACCTCGTTCAGCTAACCAATCTTGAGCTGGCTGCCTGACTAGTAGTACTTCTTCTTATAAAGAAAGTGTGTGATCACTGAACTAGAAACAAGTTACAGTTTTGCGATGTTCCTGGTCTACCGCTAAATGTCGTCCGATGATCCGGAATAGCATTTAGTTTGCGATCCTTTTAAATTACTGAGTCAATCCAAATGCTTTAATATACCTATTTTTTTCTTTCTTCCTTTCTATTTATTAATTTATTTATTTTTTAATTTTTATACAATTTTGAGATTAATTTGAAAGGGTTAAAACATGGGCCTATATGATTGATGTGACTTTCTTATTTATTCCCCCATTTTCTTGTTACCATGTAATGATTACATATGATTTTAATCAATATCATATTGGAAATGTTTTAATGTATTTATGAAAGGAACGAAACAAAATTGAAATTTGAATCTTGAAGAATACCTTGTATTTATTAAATGATGCACTAAGCTTAACTTAAAGTCAGATTCAGATTGACAAATACTGTAATAAACTAACGGTTCGCTTGAAAGGGATTTGATTTAAGTAAAATTCGTTAACCCCACTGCCTTCCGCATGACGATAAAGGGTATTGTATGTGAAATTGTAGGGGAAGCGAACATGAATATTGAAGAAAACAAGATGAATCCTAGACCGCGCGCGGTCAAAATATATGCCTCCGCCATTGCCAGATCAGAAAAATATCGCACATTCATCTATTCATTTTGCTTTACAGAATGACATTTTTTGCCTTGACCTTTGACCTTGTGAACCCAAACCTAATTAGACCATATTCCTCTGGTGATAGATACTACCCTTAAATTTGAAGTTTATATTTTAATTGGTTCCCGAGATATCGCGATGACAAACTAAATACATGGATTTTCACATCTTGACCTCAGTAACCCTTCACCCTTTGAGCTATATAATCCATAATCTAATCAGATCATCTTATGTATTGAATCCAACCAATGGTTGCAATAAATGAATTATTATTATTCCTATGGCGGTACATGCTACAACTAAGTTTGAAGCTCATATCTCAAATGGTTCTTAAGATATCGCGATAACAAACTCAATACATAGAATTTCACTATTTGACCTCCGTGACCTTGACCTTTGACCTACATACTCTAAAATCTAATCAGATCATCTACCTATGGCGGTACATACTACACCTAAGCTTGAAGCTCATATCTCAAATGGTAGATATCGCGATAATGATCTCTAAACACAGAATTTCACTATTTTTGACCTCCGTGACCTTGACCTTTGACCTACTTGCCAGGGATTACTGTAACCTCACTGACATACTCCAAAATCTAATCAGATCATCTTCCTATGGTGGTACATACTATCCCCAAGTTTAAAGTTGATATCTCAAGTGGTTCTTGAGATATCGCGATAACGAGCAAGCGGGAAGTACGGACGGACGGACGGACGGACAACCCAAAAACATGATGCCTCCGGCACCACCTTCGGTGGCGGAGGCATAAAACATTTTCTAAGTCGAAACTTCTTCTTCTTCTACTTGATTATTCTTCCCCCTGTTTACGAGGAGTAGCGGCTTCCCGCAGGTTGACTGTCGAGCTGTGAGAGTTTGTTTAAACGTACATGATGAATTTTTAGGATGTAACGTCCTTTAGGATGTAACGTCCTTTCATTCATGTAACGTCCTTTCATTCATTATGTCGTTATATTCATTGGTGGACATTTGGGTGGATATTGTCAAGAAAGGAACCTTGCAGGAAGGAATTCATTCTAACAACGTAAACAATGCAAGATCGTATGTCCCAGGATCTACAAACAATATATATATATATATATAAATAATATATTATATATATATATATATAAATATTGGAAATATACTTCGCTCGTTTCCACGTAGAGCACTTTTGGACGTTCCATGGTCTAACTACGGAATATATATATATATATCGTACATTATATCAACAACAGACGCTTTCTGCTTGACAAAATTCGGAAAAGAGAGTGGAAAAATAATAAATTATCCTCTTCACCATCATGTATAAACCGAAGCAATTCCCTCTTCAATTATTCTTGCGATGAGGGAAATAAATAAATAGTATCACACATTATAAAGACGGGTAGACGCACGTCGACAACAGATATGTGTTTCGTTAAAAAAAAAAAAAAAAAAAAAAAAAAAAAAAGGAAGGTTGTCTACGTCATACAGTGTGAGGGCGCGCTACTCGTTTGATAGACCCCGTTGTTCAACAGGGTGGATTTATTTCTATCTCGAGTTATTTCAAGCATAATTTCCTCTTGGTTTCTTATGAAAAGCTAAGCTGTTAATAGCCTATTCATCACTTGCTATACGAGTTTCTTATTCCCTCTACGTTTCGTTTCTCATAAAAGTTCACGCATGCTCCGTTCTCTTCAAAATCAATCAGACAAAAGTAATTCTTGAATCGTGTTTGTGTAAAAAAAAAAAAATATTTTCTTTAACTTGTCCAGATCAAAAGCCATTACTTTGTCTTTATTTGGTATTCGATCAAATATTTCAGGGGGAAATTAATGTTTATATTTATTTCAATGATCATTGATATTGCTTATAACTATGTGCGACAACTGAACGAAGATTTGACACTTAAAACAAGCGCAAGCAGAGTAAACATTAAAAACTAGCACATCAATGATGTGCTGCTCATCCGGCATTTCACAAAAGAGTAAACACGATTTTTAAATTTCGTATAAATCATAAATTATTTTCTTGACAAAATTTCAAAATTATGTGTAGTTTGGTGAACCACATGTAGCTCTACAAGTTGGTACAATAAAATCAAAATCGGTCACCAAATAAAGAAGAAGAAGCATTTTTTGTGAATTTAGAAAAATGCGCATAAATTAGCATATTATGAGTTTCAAAATTCTGTGTAAAAGTTTAGAACCCCCCCCCCCCACCTACTCCTATAAAATAAAGCAAACAGAATTGAAATCGGACTTGAAATGACGAAGGAGAAGCATTTTGAAATTGCGGACGACAGACGACGGACGACAAGCCACGGCATAAGCTCATCTGTCTCTTCGAGCCGGATGAGCAAAAAAGGAAATTGAATATTATGACGTTGATAAGTAAATCATTTATTTTAGCAAAACAAAATCATTTTTACAAAAACAAAATTAAAGAGGTAACGGTTAGATTGAATCCTTTTTATGCAATGAAAAAAAACCCCAAAACAGCAGGTTGGGAGAAAAAAAAACAGAGAGAAAAAAAAAGAGGGGAAAAAAAGATATAAAAAAATAGAACGAAAGACCGAAAAATAGGGCTAGAGGAATAGAGGATAGAGAGAGGGGTAAGAGTAGAAAAAAAAAAAGGAATAAAATATTCTCCCGATATCATTCCTTCACAACTAGACGTGACATCACCATACACCTATAGGTGTCATGTTATATTATTTCTGTTCAGCTGGAGAATCAATACACTTATCTTTTTCTAGTGAGATGCTGGTAGTACAATAGAATCAAATCGAGATGGAAAGAAGACATCCTCAACAATCACTACCGTTTTATGTTGTTAGTTGATTGTATTATCATAATATTTGTTCTTTTCCAAATCATCATCCTCTTGAACAAATCACCTCTATAGGCTTGTATAATTTCCCTTCGATTCTATTTAGTGAATTGAATTGAAATTATTAGACATCACCAGTAACATGTACATGGTATTTTGTCAACATTTCAAAGAGAGAGAAAATATACATGATTATATTTGGATAAATAACTTATAAGCGTTAATTGGTAACGAATATAAAGTGTCATAGTTCAGTTATAATAATCCATTGATATACTAATAATTCAAACATAATCAGTGTAAAGTGTATTTTGCAAAATATAGTTTCCCCATTTGTTATAGGTCTGAAAAACATGCTGAAATTGCTTTCAAAGGAACATTTTCTTCTAATTCACCACATGCACTAATCCTCGTAATCGTCCATATCTTAATTCCTTTCTTGTTCATGATTCCCTATTACAGTATCTCTGAATCACTACACATGTATATTCACTTTCTTCGCTTCTTTTAACTTATTAAAATGCCAAACTTGGCGATTTTGTCTATTTTTCTGTTCATCTAATCACAAAATGAACAAAAGAATCAGTTTTCTTCTGACACCACATACTCCTATTCGGTAGAAAGCTCATTTTCCGGGCAGTTCTGATAACTTGTCAATATCATGGTATGTAGTATCTGTGACAATTATGACACCCAACGGTCAGACTCCTTAATTAAAAACTCGTTCGCCATTTTGAAAAGAATACGTATTGATTTCGCTGACGACCAGACGTCACAGGGTCAGTGCATGTCCGACAAAATGATCAGCGAAATGACAAGTCAAAAGAGTTGGGATGAGGAAAGCCAAGTTGAATAGATTCTAACCTTTTATATGTGAGTTATTATGATTATAGTTGGGGTGGTCATCCGGGTACTTTCGGTCAAAGGTCATTGACAACAATCGGGGTCCCATAGCAGCCGATGAAAACATATCCACACGTGGATTTTGTCGCATTATAAAAAAGAAAAGAACTGTTGGGTCGGTCGGCAGGAGCATTGAACCTGCACCTTGCTGCGACTTTCAGCCTGCTGATATTGAAAAGTAAATGCAAAAACCGGTTTCGCCTTTTAAAAAAAATTGCTAAGCGGAAGTTACTGTAGGTTTTCTTGGTCAATTTTAAACTCTTTGCGATCGAATTCGTTTATGTTCATTCAATTTAAACTATACCTCATGGAACGGAGCTATCGGTCCACTGAGTTAACGTTTAGATCTTTGATCGCAATCACATTTCGGACGAAAGTGCTTGTATGAAATGTCGAATTGATCGGAAATAGTTTAAACTTGACCGAAAAAACCTATATTATTATCATCATCATTATCCACATCAAGCAAAGTGGAGATTAGATTAAAGAGCAATTTTGCAAGACTTTTTTTTGGATAAAAATACAAAAAATAACAAAAACGGTTTCTAAAAACTGACGTCTGAAACGTCTAGAATACGTTCTCACCAAACTCTCTGACGTCGAGCGGTTCAACGCCCTAACTACTCCGCAACAGAAATGCCAGCGAGATCATTCAATTTGAGCTGACTATTAATTTCCATTTTTTGAACGGGCAAAGAAAACGAGTCGATATGGGTAGGACGCGTGGTTGCTTGGTCACCTTCTCACCCGCTCCTCACTTCACCCTCTCTTCTTTTCTCATCCCTCGACCGTCTGTATCCCGCTGCATCTTTCACGCCAGACGGACTCATCCAAAAACCGTCAAAGTCAATTTTTCAGGATTGGAGGTAGGCAAGGGCGACGAGGATGCATTTATTTCACCATGATTTCCCCCTTCAGACCCCGCCTCGATCTCTGTGATATCTTTCCTTTTCGTCTACACGTATCACTTTCATGCATCCCTATGTATTTTTTTCATGAACAAAGCCGCAATTTAGCCTATATGCCGAGTGCCTAAGTTATGTCAAATTTTATACTTAATATTTAATGTCCCTCAGATTTGTAAAACTACTAAAACAGTGAGGATAAATCCACCTTATAAGTCCTTGTTATTTCATACACAAAAGGGTTTTCATTCGCCAATTATAAACCGGCATGATGAAACAGATTTAGCTGGAGGTTAATATTGTGGGATAAATTGTTCTCTTGAAAGTTGTTCTATGTTCTGTTTTATCAATAAAGACCTTCACAAAATATCAATCAATAGTTCTCATTTCCCCCCTTTTACTTTAAAGTCAAGCAAACTGTTTAACAGACACACTGTCCTGGAAAGGTGTCCTAGTCTCCAAGGGGAAATGGTTAGGGTGGTTTTGAAATTGATTCAGTGACATTGCTATGCTTACAGATGGCGCCTCGCTTAACCACCAACTCACCGCTCTGGCTTGCCAGGCAGTGTGACATAGTCGATAATACACACTGGTCATGCTGGTCTCGAGGACGCCACAGATTCCTATGTTATGCCATACCTATCTTGCCTACATAAAACGGCACAACGTGATCAATATAACGCACTATTCGCATCCTTGTTCGAGAAAGCAGGGTCTAAAACGGAATCACTTTTGGCGTGAGATTTCATCATTTTTTGACAGCGTTCTAACGCATGCCTTCATTGTCCGTGTCACTCCGCATACTAAAAATCCATATCAAACATTATCGACCAACGACAACGGACGCGGTGCTATGAACGCGCGCACCACCATCTCGACAAGGTTATAACATAATGTTACTTTTAGTTACTGTTAGTTCAGATTGACGGGTTTCTTTATTTTAGGTCAGCTATACCGACACAACCAAAATATTTTAAATTAATTAAAAAACAATTTTGAAAGCATTAGGCTTAGAGTGTAAAAGTTGTCACACATGTAGAAAACGCGATGTACATGTACATTGCTGTTGTCAAATCAAAACTTGTGTTTTAATACAAGGGATTATGGTGATGATGTCCTTCATTATCATGGGAACCTTAATAACAAGCTTTGCTTCATTGGTTTCCATCGCAATACAGCCTCGGCTTAATAATTCATTTTGATAAGTTACATATTGGATATTGTTACAAATGTATTTTGTATTTTGACTATATCTATGTAAGCTTAATTTATCTTATTCACTGATTGTTTTGTTCTGTAAATTATTTTGCTGTATTGTGAAAACAAATAAATGAAAAATGAAAAAATGGAGCTTCATTTATACAAATGTTTGACTGTATTTCTATACCAGGCTTAAAGACTCCTAACCCATTTGATCGTGCCCAAGAATACGGTAAATAATCTTTATAATAATCTTTACTTGTACTTGGAGCTCAGAGAACGAATATGTACCTATTAGTATTACTTTAGTTACTGTTATTAATATACGTTTGCATTTGCTTTACTTTCTTTTGCATTTTGATTATAGCAAGGAGCCTATAATGTAACAAGCTAAGCTTTAAAATTTGGCTTCTTGGTATAAATTTCTTATGTATTTTGATGTCAATCGTCCTACAATTCTGTCAAAGTATGACATAATTTTGTTGTCAATGTTTGTGAATGGAGAAATATGAACTTAAACTAAACTGAAACTGAAACCACTATACGAACCTTTGTCACTTTATGCCTTATGATAAATAAAAGAATAATTGACATCGATATACTTTTAGTAACATTGTAGTGGCAGACATATTTCACATGGGCTTAACTAAGTGTCATAAATCTGAAGCTCAAATATCTAAATAAATATAGGGCCTATGTCGAACAACCATTTTACGGTTAGAATAGCAAAGGAAAACTGTCATTTGGATATTTGATCAGGACGGAACACTCGTAGCATCATTCGCCTCTGGACAAAAATAACAACCTGAAATCACGATTATCCATTGGTTAAAGCTCTTTGATTAGCCACTCGGACAATGTCACAATACATGACATGTCTAGCTGTATTATTCTATTCATTTCACAACACGCTAGATCGCCGTCTACTGTATAGCTTTCGGCTAAAATGTGGGAGAGTTTTTTTCCCGCGTTTTTATTCCCGCGCGCGCACTTTATTTTTGGCGAGTGTTGTGTATGGTTGGCGCGCCATCTCGAGGATGAGCCGGCGGCACGATGACAGCAAGTGGCCATCAACGACCATGATAACTGTCAAATCATCGCCCGATGCGACGGCTTTCATCGACCATGCGATGGACGTGGAGGGTAAGAACTATCAAAAGCGAACAAGGTTCGGATTTATCAACAGTTCCTTGTTTAAAGTAAGGTTTATCTGGCGATTTCGAATGTCAAGCCTTGTACAGATGAACGGACACGTCAAATCTTTTGGTACCTATTTCAGGGTGTTGTTGTTGTTGTTTTTTGTTTTTTTAAAGATATAAATCAGTAAAGCTAGAAGCGTATTTCTTCTTTTAACACTACGTAAAACATTTTCCAATTGTTGAAAATGATGAAAAATCTACACTAAGGCTGTGCAAACTCCCATTATGTGTATGATCACTCTTTTTTCCCAATTACTGTATAATGGATAGCACGTAGGTCTAATGACGATTTAAGTTGATGTTATAAGAGTTAATTACTTCGTTTCCACGTTATATGACTGCTTAAATGTAAATATATGTATGTATTGTCTCCTTTCATGGTGACACGTTAGAGCTAGATGCATTGGTTTTCAATAAACGCAGATAATAAATGAATTAATTCACAATTCTTCAGGTTATTCAACCTGCTGCTGACGTCACGAGATTGGCGGCTATTTTCTTGTATTTGTATTTCGATTGCTTGTCAAGATAGTCGTCTTGAATCAAAAATTTCCTTTAAAAACCAAATTAATGAATTTAAAAAATCGTTGCTTTGTGATGTGTTTGGCGTTCTTGTCATGACAAACGAAAAATGCAGCTCGATAATGTTGAAATACATGAAATTAATTATTCATGCGGGAAAATGCGCCATATGAAAGATAATGAGAACACTTTCCCGGCAACCGTTAATTCGTTTTATCAATAAATATAACGAGAGTATGTGTGTGTGTGTATTTGTGTGAAAATGAGAGAGATAGAGAGAGTGAGAGAGTGAAAGAGAGAGACACACACACACATACACACACACACTACACACATACATCAACTCTGACAGGTTATCCTCAATGAAGTGGCGTTTCCGCCCTTCGACACCAAACCTAACATTCGTGCTTTTATGCGGATTGATTTATACTTTTAAGCATTACTTTGTTTGGCAATTATAAATGTTAAACTTGATATACCAAGAATCGAGTACTCTAGTTATAATGATTGTGTGATGTTGAGAAGTACTTAAAAAGAACATATTTATCAAATTAACTAATATAATCAATTAACTTTTACAATATATAACTTATCAATGCTGAAGATACGTGCTGCTTTGTCAATTTTTTTAATCGCTCGAGGTATTTACAAATGTATATAAAAGGCTGCACTCTTTTCGACTAAGAAAATGAAAGTATGGCATTACTACATATCCTTTAAGATAAATTAGTCCTGCATATTCACGACAGGATATTGTGACAGTCTATTACAATACAATTGACCAGACACAATAGGTGAAAAGATCATATCGACACTCGAATAATAATATTCTAGAGTTATGATATCGGACTTAATACATGGCTATACACTAAGCCTCAAAGCGCTCTGCAGATATATTACTACCGAATTATATATTATTCCGAAAAGACAAATAAAAAATGTATACACCTATCAATTGAACAGACAAAACTTAATCAATAAACACGAAACGATCTTATCGACACGAGGATAATTCTTAATGCCCTATAGAGGAAGAGACAAACTAAATGAAAAAGATTTGAAATTTATAGACATATCATAGGAGATCAAATTTGACATTTGGAGTTGGTTATAATGAAGACTCTGATCAACACCTCGGGGCAATATACTTGCTCTCATCATGAATTTCGTGTCAACTCCCCAGAGTGTGGCATTTATAGGAAAGAGTGTTTTAATGGTGCATCATTTTCACGACGTTTGTCTGTGACTTATAGCTGCTTTCTCTTTCCCTGCACTCATGCATACCATCCGGTCATATCAATGACGTTTCGATGTCCATAGTCTCATATAAAATGGAGAAAAAAAGTGATTAAGAAAAACAACTTTATTCCCATTCAAAGGGGATAACAGCTATTGCGACCCCGGTTTAAACATCGTTTTGATATCCACATACTTGTGCTCCTGAACTTGGAAAATCACTGATTAAAAAAGTAACTTTATTAGGATTTGAAAAGGATGTTAGCTATTGCCAACCGTTCATGATTGGATCTTCCGAAGCTTAATTTTTGAAAGGAACATTTTTTTTATCCGGATTTGGAAAGGATATGGGAAATTGTCCACTTTGTTTTGGGAACATCCATGTATTACTTTCTTTAAATATAAACAACAAAGGAAACTGTCCAGAAATATATAATATGAAAAAATGTATAATAATAATATACAATACGAAAGAAATCTTCAAATAATAGTCTTTATTTTCATTTTAAACGGGTTAATGATACAGAGTTGGGAAAGAGAAAGGAAATCAGCATCCGACTGTACTGGATAGAATTGAACTTTCTAAGAAGCCCAAATAACCGCTGGTCATTTTTTTGACATGCCCAGGTTTCACATTGCTACCTGATGGCTCTCTCTTGGTTGGCATTTACAATCACCTATAACTTAATTTGTATAATGATTTCCAAATTACTGGACATTTACTGGAAAAATGGAGGCCATCTAAAGTTGACACTTGCAACTCAAGACGTGTTTTCGAGTTCTTGTCTCTCTATTATAATTATAGCGCGGTTTCATTATGTACTTTTATATTTTTATCTTTCTTCTTTCGTGCTCTTCTTTTTATTATTATTGCGTATACCTATTTGTATCTCTTCATTTTTGTCATCTTCACTTCTTCACTTCTTAGAATAGTTGGGCAAAAGATTTCCCTACTTTAACCGGCACTGAGCAAAATTGTGTCAATACATATTGGTCAAAATTTGCCCAACTTCTAACCAACTTTGGGCACTTGGAGTAGCTATTGTTTATAATTGGGTAATAATTGCACAGAGTTGTGATTTTTTTTTTTTAAATCACCAATTATTATCTAAATAGAATCAGTTAAAATTTCCAAACATTTCAAGTGTGTTCTCTATTAACCCCCTCTCTCCTCCATAAAATTGTTACTTTTGACTATGATGTACAGGATTTAAAAGGGGTGTCCGTCGTTTATTTCTTGAACATTTATCTAGACATACATTTGAAAATGTGTACTTAAAGTGTGATTCTGTTTGTGTGCCCCTAACCTGGATGCGCCACTGACTACCTGGTAGAAAGTAATCATGATTACACCTATTCCTGTGTCATCGTAAGTTTCTATCTCCCCATTGGTCTTTCTCTCTTCTATTTTACAATTTACCCCTCTTTCTTTTTTGTCTGCTTCACTGGAAATCTCACCGACGAGTCTCTCTCTCTCTCTATGACATAATTAGTTTGAACATTGTATAATCCACCTACATTACACGAAGCCCCTAAGACACACACGATGTATCGCATGACACTCTCTAGTCTAATAATCTCGCATTCATATTCCCCATAAAAATGCACGGATCATTGTCGGATGGCAAAACATTAGGGTCTTTCAAGAAAAATTTTTGAGCCATTTTGATCGACAACATGCTAATATTTATCAGCTTCTGTAAGAATACAACATATACATCATATATTCTTGAAATCATTATATACATCATATATTCTTGAAATCATTATATCTTATGCATGGTGCGATAACGCCACGGCACGGCCTTTATATATTACCCAACCAAAACTCAGGGATAGACCTATTTTGGTGACAGTAACAACTATCTGCGACTACTTGCAATACTTTACGAACCTTTCTGAACTCTTATCATGCTAACGAACCCCCTAATTTGTCATGTTTTCAAGTATTCGACACTAGTTACACATGTACAGTTCATCGTCAACAATCGCTACATTCGCAATCATTCGCTACTCAATGAGATCATAACTTTGGAAGCTAAATTCGACCAATTTAGATGTCGCAGTTGCGTTCACAATCTTTTCTTTTATTAGCATTACAAAGTAATATGAAAGGATGAGAGGAAAACAAATCGTAGAACATTTGATGCCTCTATATGCAATTTAAACAAAATAAAAAATTATATAGGTGGGATGAAAAGGTAATTACATCATGAAAATGGAGTCGGCACTCTCATATCCTCCTAACAAATTATCATTTGTATAATAATCATAAATATTGTCATTATAAAAAATGCTGATTTGTTGTTTCTTGTTCGAAAATCATAATGGTATAATTATAGGCATATCTTTACGCTCTACAACTCCCATCATTATTCTCCGATTCCCTGAAAATCTTGAGCGAGCAAAATAATCTAATGCATATCAAACACGGTTGCAGGTGAGAAACCCCCATCATTTATTCCCATGAATGATAATATGACAATATAAGGAAATCATACAAATCTCCTTAATCCATACATCACACGGCGTGACAGGTTTAAATCCTAAGTCTAATATCAAAATGAAGAAAAAATGGGGGAATGATATGAAATTAGCGAGGCTAATGTCTTTTCATTCGCTGTGAAGACGAATATCCATTGAAGGAAATGGAAAATAAATCAGAATAAGGAAAATGATCACGAATAGACGTCACATGAACTAATTGACAATACGTACACGTTCACTGGAAAGACAACATTATGCATACTGATGTTGTTATTACTGTATTTCTCCTTTCTATTATCATTTTCTACTCCTCTCTCTTCACCTACCTGTCTTTAGGATTTTGGAAAGTCGTTTTTGACATGCGAGGTCTGCTTTTCGGTGACACCGTTTAGCAGTCATTCATGCCGTGCATGTGTGGAAATGAACGCACTGATGATTCTTCCAGAAACCCTGATGGGTTTTACGTGAGATGATCACGGGACATGGATCACCCATCACATACAAGCTATCCAAGACCCCAGACTAAAGACAAGATTTCATCAATGAACTTGCAAAGATTACGGGGAAGGATGAAGAAAAAACGAGGGAGAGAAATGAAAGTGGATGGAGATTGTTTGTAATTAGAAGAGACAGGCAAGAACGCAAGCTAATCAGCAGCACAATGATTGACAGGGATGGTGAAACAATTATTTGTCCATGATGAGGAGCAGAGACAAAATACAGAAAGTCTAGCCCTTTAACAAGATTACAACAACAGGAGTAACCATGATAAAAACATCGCTATTAACCCCATTCATTTGCTCCCATAGTTTTCCCAATCCCTTCACCCAGATTCCTTTAAAACTAAATCAAACAAAATATGTAATAATCATTATGTTATGTCAGGGAGGATGAGATTTAAAGGCTTAAAAATAAATAAAGATGGACAGAAAAGAAAAGAAAGAAGAGTTAAAAGGATTTCAACGTGGGTACATTGGGGCCATACTACACCCCAGTCAATTATCGCCATATATCTGGTATGGCTCCAATCGAACCTGAATGTGTAGACCCAGATGACCTAGAATGGGGTCGATTTGACCTTTAATTTTTAGAGTGTGTTTCAGTTTTTATTTCAGGTGGATTTAATCATATTTCAGCTACAAACGTGATAATTTAGAGAGGAACGTCAAGATACCAAATACGATATTATACAAATAATGCAAATCTACTGAAGATGTGGACATGTTGGTTTTTATGCATCACGAGGATCAAACTGGAAAGAGAGCTTCCAAAACTGCCATTATTTGAGAGACTTTCGTAATTGCCCATTCTACGAGGGCACGGACAAGATACGGAATGCAAATTTAGTGATTTCCCTTCCATTCATCAACATGTCCTCATACTCTTCAGAGATTCCAGTTACCGTCTTTGTGGTTCCGTGATATACATACGCTGTTAAAAGCGTATTCCCTTTACAACTGTTATCTGACGCGCGCGAAAATGAATAAATATTAATACAGATTTAATGTAACAATATTGTTATAATGTAATGGATAAATAATAATTTTTAAAAAAGAACCTCCGTTCCTGACCGTCAAACATAATTTATTAAATAAACATCATTCCGTAAGTGTATATAGAGACCATACGGGTAGTGATTTATACGCATTTCTATATTGCATAGTATTTTTAGAAAAAGGAAATATCTCACCAAAAGTACCTCACAAATATAGAATATAGATGTGACATTTATCATGTTAACTGATCAGGTTAAAAATGCTCGAGGAAAATTACAAAGACAAAAATAAAAGAAGACCTCTCGTAATAAAAGTCGCTTAAACAACACCTTTAAAAAAAAAAAAAAAAAAAAATCCATTGTTTCAAGAAAAGTCATCACATTTCTCTTAAAAATGTAAAAATGCTGTCTATATAATTTATTTTGTGTGGATATAGATCGGATGTGCTGTCAGACCGACAAAAAACATATTGAAATATTTTGACTTCCCGTTTTGTGTTTTGAGCAGAAACATGACATAACCTGACACATAATACGTTAATTCGATGAATTTACGACTAGAATGACCTGTTAATTTAACTGACATTATTTTGCTTGATCCGCAAAGCAGCAGTGCACTTTGGAAACCTGAAAAGTAAATGTGGATTATAATGTTGGTCATTGTGAATGCAAGTTTACCTCAATGACAGACAAAAACGTTTCAATTTCCTGCGTTCGACGCAAGGATTATCTGGGAATCCAACGTAGATGAGACACATGACATGCATGAATGTGCACTATCGATTACTAGGAAATACAAATGTGTTCATAGCCTATTTTGGTAGTTTTTTTTCTATACTGTCTATCATTCCCTCTTCCCCTCTCTCTATCTCTTTATTCTAGGTTTATCTTTATTCTTTATCATGTTCATTTGTCTCCCCTCTTTCTCTTTCTGTATTGGACACATTATGTCTCTCCCTCCTATCTCCCCTCTCTCTCTCTCTCTCTCTCTGTCTCTTCTCTTTCCTCCTCTCTATATCCAGACTCATATGCATTCAAATAGTACCTTCTTAAACATACAGTAATGTCTATGTTTCCTCTTCCACTTGCCCGGATGTCGAAACGCGTCGTCTACTCATGAAGACCCTTTCACAATCGGTGGTGTGACTGCTTACATTCGTTGCAATTGTGTGCAACATATATTGCGACAAAATATCGGAAACGATCGCAAGAGCAATTGTGAAAGGGGCTTGAGCGATGTGGAGAGATCCCTGCGAACTCGGCTCTTTAATTGAGGCGGACAATAAACCTCTAGCAAGAAATAGAAAGAAAATTGGTGACCAGCACCTGATCTTCCAACCCGACGATGATGTATTCTTTATGAGAGTAAGGAGATATAAGATGGATTGACGCTATAGGACGGACGCTAGGGAGCGTACGGGAGAGTGGTCAGGTAAGGGAGGAGAGGAGAGAGAAGAAGAGACAGAAAGATGGAGAGAGACTGACAGAGAGGAAGAGATAGGAGAGGCTGAAATAAGACGAAAAACTGGGAGAAGAGAGAGAGAGAGACGGAGAAAAACATGATAAAGAGAAAGAGAGGTAGAGGCTGAGAAAGTATATAGAGAGAGAAACAAAGGGGCTGCGATATAGAGAAAGAGAGAGAGAACTGAGATAAATGGAAATATATACAGAGAGAGGAGAGAGACTGAGATAAAGAGAGAAAGAAAAAAAAGAGTGATAAAGATCGAGAGACAGAGAGATAAGAGAAGAAAGAGACAGATACTTATACGTAGTGAGAGAGTGTATGCGCGTGCGCAACAACGAATGTGTAGGGAAATGATAACACAGAGATTTGAGGAAGGTTTAAAGGCCAAATTATGTCTTTAGGAAATTAAAATGTAACGTAAACGGGATGCTCACGTATAATTACGTCAAAGTTATAGGACTGGAATACGGGATTAGGGAAGAGAAAGTATGGCAGAACTCGAGAAAGAAGAGGGGAAAAATAGAACAATAAACACGAGAAAACAGTGAGAGTCGATGAAGAATCAGGAGTCGAGCAGAAAGAGAGAGAGGGAGGGGGGGAGAGAGAGAGAGGAAGAGGAGAGAGAGAGGTGGGGAGGGGTGAGAGAAAGAAAGAAAATGGGAGCGACGCGTTAAACCTGGACGGGATCACCAAACAATAACATGCTAATGTACGCGCTATTGAATTACTCGGACTACTAGAACTGGCACCGGTCAAGTTCAGCCCGATGCCGAAACGCCAAAATGGACACTGGCTTCCCAGAATCAAATTACAAAGCAGATCGTTGCCAGCTTCAACCAAATCAAAAGTGAAATGGAAGAGAAATGCAGAGTCAGAGGCAAGACGTTTAAGAACGTTAAAAGAGCAAGAAGAAATGCAAACGGGTTTGGATTACGACGTTTGATAATGTAAGACGGGTCATAGAAGTATGTCACCCTGTACGGGTGTGAACGGCAGGTACAAGGCTCGAAGGTCATTGTCCAAGTTCGCCGGCCGAGATGGCACGCGTATCGTGCAAGCCAGTCACTTTAAGCCGTGTCTTTACGCTTATAATATACATCCTTCACACTTACAAGACCAACTGAAACCAAAACAAGATGAATCCTCGACCGCGCGCGGTCGAAATATATGCTCCGCCATTGCCAGATCAGAAAATATCGCACATTCACTATTCATTTTGCTTTATAGAATTACATTTTTACCTTGACCTTTGACCTTGTGACCCCAACCTAATCAGACCATATTCCTCTGGTGATAGATACTACCTTAAATTTGAAGTTTATATCTTAATTGGTTTCGAGACTCTCGCGATGACAAACTCAACATAATTTCACTATTTGACCTCCGTGACCTTGACCTTTGACCTACATTACTCCAAAATCTAATCAGATCATCTCCTTTGGTGGTACATACTATCCCCAAGTTTGAAGTTGATATCTCAAGTGGTTCTAGATATCGCCGATGACAAACTCAATACATAGAATTTCACTATTTGACCTCCGTGACCTTGACCTTGACCGAATGCTCCAAAATCTAATCAGATCATCTTCCTATGGTGGTACATACTATCCGAAGTTTGAAGCTCATACCTCAAATGGTTCTTGAGATATCGCGATAACGAACTCAAAACATGGAATTTCACTATTTTTGACCTCTGTGACCTTGACCTTGACCTACATACTCCAAAATCTAATCAGATCATCTTCTTATGGTGGTACTACTATCCCAAGTTTGAAGTTGATATCTCAAGCGGTTCTTGAGATATCGCGATAACGAGCAAGCGGACGTACGGACGTACGGACGACGTACGGACGGACGTCGGACGGACTACTAGAACTGGACGGTCAAGTTCAGCCGATGCCCGAAACGGCCAAAATGGGACACTGGCTTCCAGAATCAAATTACAAAGCAGATCGCTTGCCAGCTTCAACCAAATCAAAGTGAAAATGGAAAGAGAAATGCAGAGTCAGGAGGCAAGACGTTTAAGAACGTTAAAAGAGCAAGAAGAAATGCAAACGGGTTTGGATTACGACGTTTGATAATGTAAGACGGGTCATAGAAGTATGTCACCCTGTACGGGTGTTGAACCGGCTAGACAAGGCTCGAAGGTCATTGTCCAAGTTCGCCGGCGAGATGGCACGCGTATCGTGCAAGCAGTCACTTTAAGCCTGTGTCTTTACGTTATAATATACATCCTTCACACTTACAAGACCAGACTGAAACCAAAACAAGATATCCTCGACCGGCGCGCGGTCGAAATATATGCCTCCGCCATTGCCAGATCAGAAAATATCGCACATTCATCTATTCATTTTGCTTATAGAATGACATTTTTTACCTTGACCTTTGACCTTGTGACCCCAAACCTAATCAGACCATATTCCTCTGGTGATAGATACTACCCTTAAATTTGAAGTTTATATCTTAATTGGTTTCCGAGATCTCGCGATGACAAACTCAATACATAGAATTTCACTATTTGACCTCCGTGACCTTGACCTTTGACCTACATACTCCAAAATCTAATCAGATCATTCCTTATGGTGGTAATACTATCCCCAAGTTTGAAGTTGATATCTCAAGTGGTTCTTGAGATATCGCGATGACAAACTCAATACATAGAATTCACTATTTGACCTCCGTGACCTTGACCTTTGACCCGAATGCTCCAAATCTAATCAGATCATCTTCCTATGGTGGTACATACTATCCCGAATTTGAAGCTCATACCTCAAATGGTTCTTGAGATATCGCGATAACGAACTCAAAACATGGAATTTCACTATTTTTGACCTCTGTGACCTTGACCTTTGACCTACATACTCAAATCTAATCAGATCATCTTCTTATGGTGGTACATACTATCCCATAAGTTGAAGTGATATCTCAAGCGGTTCTTGAGATATCGCGATAACGAGCAAGCGGGACGTACGGACGTACGGACGGACGTACGGACGGACGTACGGACGGACAGACAACCCGAAAACATGATGCCTCCGGCACCACCTTCGGTGGCGGAGGCATAAAAATATTTGGCATCTGATGTCATATAGTCTTGGGTACGGTCTGGCGGCAACATTTCTATCTGTCGACACTACAACTATTTCACAGGTTATTTAGGTAGCTTTATTTGTATTTCGATTGAGAACGTGATGTCTCAGGAAGATAATTTTACGTCTACGGAAGATGATTGTGCGTCTAGTTAAGATGATAGTGCGTCTAGTGAAGATGAAAGTATGTCTACTTATGATGATGGTACGTCTACTGAAGATAATTTTACGTCTACTAAAGATGAATGTGCGTATATCGAAAATGAAAATACGTCTACTGAAAATGATGGTTAGTCTAGTAAAGATGATAGAACGTCTACTAAAAATGATAATGCATCTATCGAAGACGATAGTAAAAGATGATAGTTCATCTAGGGAAGATGGTAATAGGCCTATCTCTAATGAATATAATAGTACGTCTAATGAAGATGAAACTACGTCTACAGAAGATTATAGTACGTTTACTGAAGATGAAAGTACATCAATAAAGATTATAGTACATCTAGTGCAGATGACGTCTACTCAAGAGGATGATATTATTATCAAGATGATACTACATCTAGTAGAGATAACAGTACATATAGTAAAGATTATAAAGTAGGCCTATACGTCTAGTGAAGATAGCACATCTACTCAAAATAATTATACATCTACTGAAGATGATAGTACATCTACTTAATTATGATTGACCTTCAGTATGTAAATTTGTGTTTTGTATGATTGAATATTATTTTGTTAAAATGTTTACTGCATGCATGATTTGTATTATTATGCTGTTTTTAATCTGGAAACCAATATATCAAAGCAGATCACAGTTTTGATAGTGATAAGATAGTTGGTGAACCCCGTGCAGCTGTGGATTCCTTTGAATTCTATTCATGAATACAACTATTATTCTAAATCCTTCATGATTAATAACAGATCATAATGCAATGGAATTAGACATGGCATCCCCGTGAATCACCGTCTATAAATAGGGGCTAGCAGCTAGACCTGCTTCTAATGACGCGTTTGAGTCGCGTTGTCCCACCCCATATCCCTCCCACTGTCTTTACATTCTGGTTGTTAGACAAACACGCATACATTAAATATTTATGACAGCATCCAATGTTCGTTAGACGTCTACCGTCTACTACAAACTCAGACGGGAATCAAGAAACAAATGCCCTTGTGTAGAGCATGCACGCAGAGAGAGACATCCACATGGAATTGCAAAGCTCGAAAGACTTTCTTCAATGACTACGGGGTGGATGTGAGTGGCAACTTCCAAGAGGTTGTTCTGGAGTGCAGTGTTATAAACACAGGTAACGGAATAAGCCCTTCCGACTATCCTACATGCCCCAAGGCAACACTATTCGATACCAACCATAATTTCCATGCTAAATGTAATTTTAGGAATCTAACTACGCTCGATTGCCCCTTTCCACTTACTCACTCTTTTGAGTTTGAAAATGTGACCGCGTAAACTATCAGGGAGTTCAATGTCTTCAGCATAGCTTGCTTGCATTCGTTTGCCGGATAGATAGATGGGTGGAAGCAGCGGTATAATAGACGCCGCGAGGTTCGGCTAGAGAAAGTACTTGAAGTCGTGTATAGATCACGGAATAGTTTGATACATAGAAGTAGGCACCATAAGGTCGCGTTGCAAGACGAGCCAAAAGAAAAAAAAAATCAACTGCATTGCTCATAATTCGCTCGACCCATGAATTTGATTAATAAACATACATATCTAAGTGTGCGTCATCATTTCTTTTGTGTCCATGACACACAGTCGAACCCAATCACACACATAACAATTACCTAAACATAGATATAACATGCTTATCTGCTTATGTTTATGGTAAAATTATATAATGATAGAATTGTGTTTTAAACAATTAGTCGGTGGTAAAAGAGTACTACTCTAATTGAATAGATATATTCTAAATCCTACGTAGTTTATCATAAAATTGAAAACAAAAAGATGCAACGAAAGTGAAATGATTTGTGTTTTTAATTTGTAATCAGCAATAGGCACACTTAATGTCAGATCTAATCATCATTGTATGTCAATACTTAACACCATTAGAATAGGATGAATAATATTTTGGAAGTTTCCTGCTAACAAAATTCTACATCAATTCATCAGTTATTCTAAATAAAAATAAAATAAAATAAAAAAAATTAAAAATAGTTGTAACTTACCGTTGTTTGTTCCGTTTATGTTGTTATATGCATGGAAGTGGGGAAACAGCTAAAAAGAAGTAGAATAAATAACATACGCAAATTTAATAAATATAATTGTAAGATTTTATTTACAATGAGATATTGCTTTTTTTTCAATATCATACTATTCGTATAGTATCGCACTCGTAGCAAAAAAAATATACAAGGTTCTATGTGAAAATGGTAGAATAGCACGGTTTGATAAGTGCAACATAATGACGAAAAGATTTATCAGCTCTTCAGTCATCGGATTTGACTTAAATACACTCACATTGCCCATGAACCTGTGTATCTATCACAACATAAAACCCGTGACCAAATCAAATAAATACCTATCCAAATCACCCTAATCTAGTAGGAAGGCCACTTCCATTGGCCGAAGCACTAATCCCGAAGGGAGCTGCATTTGTCAAAATAAATGACATATTACCGTGGTAGCCAACACTCGAGCAACAGGTTCATTAGAATTGGGTAGGAGATTACCAACCTATTATGAACCATCAATTCACTCTTTACCATGACAACACCGAACGGTGACCTCAAAGCAATCGGCGCGTTTCCTTCTTGACCTCAATTAAGATTTCCGAGAGCTGTCGGAAATGTACCCTTGAACCTTTTAAGACTTTTTTTTAATTCGGATATGTTTGTGAAATCAGCAACCAGTTTTGATTGATTGTATAGTTATGTGAGTGTAAATATAGGCTCTTAGCCCAGCATAACTAGAAACTTTATATACTTTAACTATTTGTATACACATTCTAGGTGATTGCCTATTCTGACAACTATCTTTGCTAGCTTTCCGGTTGATTTCCTTTTAAAGGATAAGATATTCATTAAAGCTTTCTTAGTAAGTACATTTTGAAAGGTCGTAATCTCAAACCATTTTGATTTATTGTTCAGTTATAGATTATAATTCATACACACATAACTTACGAGGAAAAAATACATTTTGAAAGAATAATTTTGTTGTAAGAATAATGTAGGGCCATTACAATATAACACTATTGTGAAATTGAATTGTCAAGCAACTGCATAAAATATATGTTTATGAAATAAGTAACCGGAATTTCCCTAACAATTATATAGTCATCAGTACAACATTCTCCCTTATGAATTGTAATACCCTATACCATGTTTCATTTACGAGAATAATATTTAGGTTTTACGGGAACTAATGTAAATAACGATTTAAATTGTCGTTATTACAATATTTAAGTCAATGTATAATAAAAACTTTAAACTGCAATAGTATTAATGTGTAAATGATGTTTTTTTTAGTGAATTATTGCTCATACACCCCATTATTTCAATTTTCTTCAATTAGATATAGGTCAACTCACTTAACTATAAAATTATCATTTTTAAACTGCATTCAAAGCATCTTTAAACATCTTATCTTTAAAATTATGTGAAATGTCATAATGTATTAAAAGGAAGAAAAACCTTTTTGTGTAGGTTCTTATAACTTTTTTATCGAATCGACTTGAATAAAGTATATACAAAACAAAAATAATAACAAATAGAAAAATAATAATTCAATAAATAGTAACGGCACAATGTCAGCTTTCCAGGGACTTATTTCTGCAAGACTCTATTGCTTGCACCCTGCTGTTAAAAGAGTATTATTAAACCGAATCAAACAGTTCAACCCTGCACCTTTCCGTTTAAAATCAAAGTACCGATATTTAAATAAATACACAATGTTACATTTCATCTGCTGTTTTGCTTTGTTATACGCGATTCGGGCAGCATTTCATGGAATAAGTCTCTATGTGCCACCCATATAGCTGGGGTTACCCAGTGTACTACGCATGCGCCATGTGCGCGTATGTCTGCGCGTTTGTACATTTTCCTTTGTTACGCATCATGCGCACACAGGAGCATGCGTAATACAGTGGAAGCCCCCCCCCCGCAATGGCTGCCCCATGACAAAAACTCACCCAAGCCGAATTCGTCTATACTCTTTCGCTCGCTCTCGCAACACACCTACACACACCCACACAAACACAAAACATACGCAACACTATTCTCCATTGATTCATGAATAAAATATTTTTGTAAATGCAGCACTGGTTTATTTTAAACAGGACTAACTCTCAATTTCATTTTGATTTTGTAATATTTTCTCTATTTGGTCCTCTCTTTTACCATCTCTATCACTTTCTCTGCTTCTTACTCAGCTCTACTTTTCACCAGCTCTTCAACCCACTTATATTATATATATTATACAGTGTGTCCCAAAAGAACTATACATTTTTAAATAGCTACTAAATAGAAAAATATATGATTCTTGGGGGAAGATTTTATGTATATAAGGTTCATATCCTCAACTATCATTATGACACAAAAATTCCGAAAATAACCCATGCTTCAGTGAGTAATGCCCACTTTTCTAAAGGACATAAAATTAGCCTGCGCAGGAATTCACTATTCATTTTGACCTGGTTATGGACGCCATGAAGGAGTAAAATTAATGATGGAACGATCGGCCAATAGGCCAACAAGACAAAAATAATTGAAGTCAAAACATAAATCAATGATATGAAAACAAATGGTGAACATAACATTTTTGCATAATATTAATTGTTTTTTCTGACTTTTGGTTCATCTTTGACTCATTCATGGCGTTCCATAACCAGGTGCAAAATGAATAGCGAATTCCTGCACAGGTTAATTTTGTGTCCTTTACAAAAGTGGGCATTACTCACTGAAGCATGCGTTATTTTTGGAATTTTTGGTGTCATAATAATAGTTGAGGATATGAGTCTTATATACATACAAACCTTTTATCCAAGAATCTTATATTTTTTATTTGGTAGCCATTTCAAAAGTGTATGGTTCTTTTGGACACACTGTATTTATATATATAAATATATATATATATATATATATATATATATATATATATATATAATATATTATATAATATATATATCTCCCTTCTTTATTCTCCTCTCTTCTTTTTTTATTTTTTTATTTTTTTTTTTGATTTATTTATATTTTTATTTATTTTTTTTTACAAGTTCTCCATCATCTATGCTTCCTATTGTTGTAAAAAAAAAAAAAAAAAAAATCAATTCAAAATTTCAAGCCTGTCTGTCGATGGTTCAGGGCAGATAAACTGGCCATTTTCGGCCTTACCCTTAACTTACTGGGATAAATAATCTTTCGACACCAGAAAAGAAATTATATCATGTGGACAGCGCGACATGCCGGACAGATATACCCTTCTCATCTAAAAAAAATAATCCCAATCTTAAAAAAAAAAAAAAAGGCCATCGTCTACTCTGTTATTACAAGAAGGTCATCAATAACGATCAAAACGTTGATATAATCTGCCTCATATGAAGGCTAACAAGTAATATTTTATGTTACACCTATCAAGGGCAGATCAAATGTAGGCTCTAGATGGGGTTTTATTCCTCATGGGTTAATAAAGCCTCGGGAAATTTAGCATTAAAGGCCTATATATTCATAAATACTCCTTGTGGATAACCGCCAGGGTATCAAGAGGATAGAGCATTAAATCTCTCTTGAAATCAGTTTCTATATTACAATTTTTCAAATAGTCAGAAGTTAAAATGTCAATTTTAGCATTTTAAAGCATATACCATAATTCGAGGTGGAAATTCGAAAGCTGCTTAAAAAAACCATTGCAAATCATTGCCTGCTGATATTACAGGGGCCATATTTACGTTCTTACATTTCTCATGATTCGAATAATGTTTTTTTTTTTTTATTAATATACATCCTAATACCTTCAACACTTATACAGATTTATAGGTCTGTAGAATATTCATAAATAAAATAAAATAAACAGGACGAACTTTAGAGATTGTCTAATACAAATGTGTTGTTGAAAATAGATTAATGTGACATTGCACCTCATATTTTCGAGGAGCATCTCTTGAAAATAGGTAATATCTGGCAATCTCTAATCTGAAAGGTACTGAGCCCCCTTACCCACAATCAAAATACAAAACAAAATAAAACAAAAACAAAAACGACAAAAATACAGCCCATAACAAGGTATTTTGAAAATTCGAAATGCATGAAGCATAATCGTGTAAAAAAAAAATTAAAATTAAAAAAAAATCGTAGTTACATGGATCGATATCATGATATGGATTTTAGATAATCATAACTACGATAGCACTTTTAGAATATTTAATAATCTGAGACTATTAAAGAATGAAAAGCTTCATGTGGATTAATTATAGGAAGAACTACCCTGAAAAATTGTTTGTTACCTTGAATTTCATCTGAAATTCATCCTTTGAATTTAATCTGAAGAAGAAAAAGAAGAAGAATTAAGGAGAAGAAATAAAAACAGCCTTGCCCATAAAGCATTAGAAAGTTAAGTAAAGATTTGTGTGAGTTTATTCAATGAAAATAGTGCCTTCTTTAACATAAACTCTGATAAATTGTCTTCTAATAATTTACGTAATATTATCTTTTTCGTTTTTTTTTTCTCTATTTTTTTTTACAAGTAATATCCATGAAGCGGAATGCATTTAGTGAATCTTGTTTGTTTATGTTTCCCGACATGCTTTTAACAAAATAGGACCTCGAAAATAATCCACCAAAAATGTATCGGAATGTTATTACTAACAACAAGAATCTTTAATCTAAGTTCTGCATCTAAAGTAATTATTTATTTTGAACTACGCACGAAAAAAATATAAAACTACTTCCACATGTCGCCATTACGGACCTTGAATCTAATTTGGTTCAAAAAACCAAAAACGTAAAATAAAAATATGATTGAGAAAAATCCACAAGAGAATAGTTACGACTATTTTGTGACGTCACTTGAGATTTAATCTCCCACATGTTATTTATCGTAGATTAAAAAGACGGAATTTGTTCGGAAGAATATTAGTTACTTCCCAAATGATGTGGATATATTATCATACTTATGTTTATATAATACCTATGTAAAATAGTGATATTCATTCTACAAGAACATTGAGAAAAAAAATAATAATCATGTAATATACATACACAACATATAGGAGGGCACCTTAAAATTACTCCGTTATCATTTGATGGATATTCTTCAAACATTCACTCGTATTTTTCTTACAAAGTTTGTGCTTAAAGAAATGCAAAAAATAATTCAATAGGGACTTCCCCGTTAATATTTAAGTAGTTTATCAAGATACATGATGGTACATTGATATCGGCGAACGAAGAAGTTGGACTGACAAAAACAAAAACTTCTGTCGGTAGGGGAGGCATTAATTCTGCAATGAGCAATAAATCAAATCATATCACATACTACTAGTATTCAACTTCAAGTTTGAACGATTATGCTTTCTAAATGTCATTTAAAATTTCATATTTACTTAAACACCCGCGGCAACCAAATAGGGTAATGACGTTTAATAAATAGAAATGTTGTTTTATCAAGTTTTCAACTGGAATAACAAATTAAAAACACCTGCATAAACACAACAATTTATAAATAAAAGAAAACTGTCTGATCATGAACTTTGCTATGATCTACTTTTTAACATTTTGATAAAAATGATGTACATTTCCTAACGAACCGATTATAGAGAACATTGTATCGTATAAAAAAAAACAGCATTAATATCAGTGTATGGGACAAAGTATTTATTCCATGACAACTCTAAGTCCATATAAAGTCCAACTAAAGTCCATATTTTTTGCGTTTCAGATGTAATTAAACTATATATTATTAACTTTTTACTAGCACTAGAAGCCTTAAATAGATTGATAATTAAAATAAAAGGCAGGCAATTAATAACGCCCTGTTATATCATTTACCGTAGACCTGCACTCTTAACTTAACTTGTTAAGTTACTTGTTGAATTCGTTTGACTACTTTTTAAAAAGAATTTCCTTTTTTAAGAAGTAATTTTTTTTTTTTAAGAATCAAAGTTTTATCATGATGTAGGATGATGTAAGATGTGATGATAAGAGAGGAACACGATAGGTAAGCAATGTCTTCCGTCTATGCAAGTGTTTCTACCCGCTCGTTTCCTGGTATAAGATACATCGTTCGCAATGATAACCAAAGCAATGTATTCATGGGCGATGCATTGTGAGGAAAGGGGCGCAATGACATGGATTTTGGCGCCATTTCCTGGACCTAAAAATGTCTCTCGTGAATGACATTTACGAATTTTGTTTATAGGTAATAGTAATTTTTCAGCGCTGATCATATCTAAAAAAGAATATAATAAAAGTAAATACACAATCTGATGTGATTTTGCAATCCAACCAACTTACATGTATATTTTATTACAAATAACTCACTATCAATTAACATGCTTTAAAAAGTTATCTTTATTTCTTTTCGCAATTTCCAGTAAGCGGGCTTGTAATTACATTCATTAACTTTTATAGGGAAGTCGGTTAAGAGGGAGAGAAAAAGGTGCGTTAGCGGTGGTATGTTTCGAAAGCTCATGTCTTTTCAGAAAGTATTAACTCCTTTAAATGTTAACCTTTAGACCGAAACAGTTTATGAACAAGGGCGAATAACTCCAAATCTAACAGAGTAATTTTAAAGAAGAATGCGTGTATGATATTCGATTCCCAAACAACTGTTGGGATACACTTCTGCTGACGTCATCAATTCTATCCATGTTCAATATCTATTGTCATCAAGGTTGAATGCTATTAGGTGACTGAACTCCAGTCTATGAAGGGATCAGCTTTATTTCAAAGGATTTTGATATTAATGCGTTAATGCTTCATCGGGCCGCACTGAGTATTTGAAAAGTTTTTGCCCTCATGCTCGCTTTTTCTTTCTCCAAGTACAGAAAGCAAAAGGGACAATTAACATCCTTGCTCAAGTTCTTACAATTATTTCAAGGTTGACAACCCTCACGTAATGCCATTCATGATACGCACTATGCGAGGGCGTAATATTTTCTTTATAAAGTCATTGTTGGAATATTGTTTGTTATGTGTGAATGATTGGTTCAGGCTCACGATATTTAAAGTCCTCCGATTGAAACGAAACGAAGATGGACAAGGTTTAATGTACGAAAACATCTTTGTAAGAAATGTTAGGGGGTGGGGTCTTGAACTAATTTTCTAGGATTCCTTTTCCTTTGGATGACTGATTTTAAATTATATCTTACATTTCGATAATCATAAAACAAAAATTCGTGAGAAGATTAAGAAAAAAAAGTGTTGTAACATCGACTGATTTATGAAAGTATGTGAGCTCTTGCAATGATGCGAGTTATACGCATAGTTCGGCAAAGCCTGACCTACTGTATATACGGTATACGCTTCATAGCGGGACATTTCACGTACGCTGTATAGAGTTCGGCATAGGAAAATGCACTTGCCCTAACAAGAAAGTAAGTGAAATTATATTCCACATACTAAGAATCTTGCAACAGAATTGGCCAAAAGTCAGTCATTAGTATCAACGGTGATTATTTGCTTACTATTTCCACCTAAAATTTCACATTATTTATTCTGTAGGATTTGGGATATGGTTCATTAATTTCGAGTCTAAAATCATCACACAAATTACAAGATTATCAGTAATACAATTGGTTTATTAAAATATACCTACCTGGTTTGTATAACTCTTGAGTTTCTTAATATAATTTTTATCATATATATATATTATTTTGACAGGGCATATATGCCTCTACAAGAATTTAATTCAAATAATTAAATGTATGGAAAGAACGATACAATTTCAAGAAAAAGATGTTGGTTTTTTTTTTATCCGAGGTAGAAAACTTTATAAATAGATTGAAAATGCAGTATACACCCCTACTTCACTACGAAATCCCAAAGCCTATACATATGTTTTTGTTGTTAACAGATGCATCAACAAGCGTTCATTGGCTTTTAGCCAAGACAACATGTAGCTTTAAACATGTTAAAGGCGAACTTCGTATCCAAAACGATTCGCTTGTGTTAAAGACGGGAAAAGTCTGAGAAACGTAAATTAAAAAATAACAATAATAATTATGATAACAACAATAACAGCAACAATTATATACTAATAATGAGTATAATAATGATACTAATAATGAGTATAATAATGATAATAATAATAGTAATAATAATAATTATTATTATAATTATGAATAATAATAATAAAACATAAATTCAAAAATAATAATAATGATAATGATAACAGCAATAACAACTACAATAATATTACTAATACTGATGATAATAATGATATTAATAGTAATATTAATAATAATTATTATTATTATGAATAAATGAAATGAAATAAAAGAAAATAAATGTATCTAATAATTTTGACGTAGCTATCATCTATTAATGAATGAAGGAAAATGCAAATCTTTACCAAATTGGCAAGAGTTTCCAATTTCGCCATGCGTTTAAATGTTATTGTTTTCACATTGGATTTACAATAATTTTATATCGTACATTTGATTTGTCAGTAATAACAGTTAATATCAATTGAAATTAATATATATTCATACGCATTAACAGCTGCATTCAGAAACTGATTTATGTAGGTCCCTACACTTATCAACTGAATAGGAGCTTTTCTCACACAATCATACAAGTATTTTGTATTTGCATAATTATATTCATATTATGTTCGAACTATTACATAAATGTTGACAAAATATCATGTACGTTTACTGATGATGTCTAATAAATTTTCAATTCATAAATGCCGCAAAATGCTGTAAATCGTTTCCATTTCCGCAAAAAGTCAAATGAAATTATTCAAATTAAATGTATTAAAGGCGGTCATGCATCAGAATCAAAGGAAAGTAAACAAAATATTCACGTTTTCATGATTTTATTGACATAGAAAAATAAAAGAAAGAACAAAGAAAAAGAAATCAAAGTCCAAAAGTCATTCATTTTGAAATAGAGCAGGTGTACAAATTTGGGTTTGTCAAACAACTATTTCTTTAATAATGATTTGGTAATAGAGAGAAATTAAAATCTGGTACGTACATGACCCCTTTATCTAGGTCTTATAAGTAAGCAGTAACCTTTATTGGGAAACTACTTGACTTGCGATCTACAATTTAAACGTTAATCATTAAACCACTTGACGATACAGCCGTTACCGACCAAAGGTCTGATAGACAGAGAGAGAGAGATGGAGAAAATGAAGTACGTGTAGAATGGAGAAACAGTAAGAGAGAGTAAGAGAGAGAGAGAGAGAGAGAGAGAGAGTTGTGGAAAAACATACACAGTATTGCTGTATAAATACCCCAAAACCATTAAAGACAGGGAATCTTGAGCTTCCATGGGTAATTTGACACCATAGATGTTTAGCTAGTAACAGGTGTGTTCAATCACTTGACTTTTATGACCACAACCAAAACTTATGTAATGCCTTCTATATTGCACCCATCCCTCCATCATTAAATCTCACATTCCCTAGCCCGATGATGCCCGAAGCTGTCCAGGGTGGACAGATTGTTTAGCTGTGGTCAAGAAATTCAACTTCAAGACAGGTATCCTATGTGCTTTTCACCAAGTCTGGGGTCAGCAAATTTTGATCCACTCCCCATGGAAGCTGAAGATTCCCCGTCTTTAAAATGTGATTGCATCAGGAAAGGTACGAAAGAAAGAGCGGGACATATATAATGGAAATTGGGAACTAAAGTTAAGAAAACTAAATTAAGAAAATATAGAGAAACAAAATTGAATGAAGGTCAGATACATGACAGATATCCAATTGGGATTCAAAAATATGAGGGAATTACAAAAACCAATCACAATTTTTATTAACATTCATCCTCGCTAAAATATACAATTTTTCGTTGAAAAAAAAAAGACATAACATTTGAAGACACAACGACACTGAATCAAAGTTCGGAATAGTATGGTCATATATTTCGCATGGCAGTAGTCAAAATGCTATAATGGTGTAGGTTTAAAAGAGAAAGGGATGACTGTAATTTGAAAGGGGGACTGCGGTCGCAGAAGGCATAGACCGTAGTTAAGAGATGGAAATAGCAAACGGCGATGTTAAAGAAATGTAAGCTGGATTCCATACATCATGCTAAATTAAACTCATTTGAGGTTAGGCATTATGCCAGCTCAATGGAAGTCAGAAGGTCATGGCATACACAAGACATTGGACTTGAACCTATAAGGATACCAGAGATGGGAGAAATGATAACCATATATATATTTATATATGCATATACAGCTTACGTGTTATGAACGTAAATTACAAATTGGACTATTAATTATCCATTCAGCAATAAGGATTATGAACGACACTAAAAAAATAATGAACATTTTCGCTAATTTCAACGACTTTAGACTCGTTTAAAGGCACTCATTATTATTTAAAAACACGTCTGGAACGTAAGTGAAAATGGTGGCTATATATATATATATATATATATATAATATATATATATATATATATATATATATTATATATATACAAATTCAACAAGAGGGGATAGAGCAACGTCCATCTGGCGCTGCTCAGCGGCTGCCTAAGCCCAAGGGACAAGGGCAAAAAGAATATCCGAGTCGGACAATAAAATTGGAGCATTTTTTAACATGTTATTATATATATATTATATATATATATTGTATATTCAATATTTTTATTTTATTTTATTCAACCAAGTTTATATTCCCCCTTTTCCAACCATTCAAAATATTATGTCATATATTTTTTGTTTAACTGAAAGAAGGAGGTTGGTAAATTTATTCATCTTTTCAGAACACAAATCTCAAAAGCATATTTCATAGTTTTTAAAAAAATGTTTACAATAATAAACGCAATAGTATTACCATCATCAGATCGTGGTGAAAAAAATATTATACACTCATTTTTTCCTAACTCCATTATAATACATAATTATAGTAGGCAATTTTCACTCACTCGTCCAAATTTCTCTTGCTGCTATGTAATCCGTCTATCTCTAATGATAATTCCCTTGAAAAGACTGATTTGGTGATTTGCATTTTCAAATACATAATGGATCACATGTAAGTATTACAACTAATTGGAACACACTAGTGGAATGTCTTTAAAACAAATCCCTGTCATTTCAAAGAGGCATCAAGGCAAAATTGCGGGCTGATTATATGATTCTTCACGCTGTAGAGTCAATAATACAAAACCTTTATAACTGGTTAGATTCTAACAATTTCTAATTAAGGATTAGGACCAGTATTAGGATTGTCAGGTATGTATTATGTTTATAACAGCCAGAATAATATTAAACAATATTAAAGCATATTGCCAACAAATAATGAAAGGTTTAGGATACAAACTTTACCCTTTTTACGGTCCGCGAGTACCTTTTCCTTCCATTCATATGTTCAATTGTATTATATATATATATATATATATATATATATATATATATATATATATATATATATATATATGTCTAACACTGTTTGAATATCTAAATCATTTAACACTGCTTAATTCCATCCATGTACACGCATTATCAACTGCCCAATATTAAGTGTTGAGTTATATATGCCTACCATGCCCCCACACTGCAGCTGGTATACGACTGTCCTGTCAAGTTGTCGGGCATTGCGTCTACGCTGGCCCATTCGGCGTCCTTATATCACACCGAGATAGAGGGAGAGAGACAAAATGGATTGATAAAAGAAAATGAGTGTAGAAAGGGAAGATAGAGAGAGAGAAAGAGAGAGGGAGAGAGAGAGAGAGAGAAAGAGAGAGAGAAAGGGGGAGAGAGAGAGAGAGAGAGAGAAAGAAAGAGAAACAGACAGATAACAATTATTGATAAGAGAAGAAAATAATATCGTGACCATGGTACGGGTAGAGACAGAGAAAATTAGAGACATAGAAAACAGAGAAAGGGAGAGATGATGAAGGTGATAACGAAGCTAATAACTCGAGAGAACAAGAGAGCGAGCCATAGCGAGAAGTATCACCACCATTGGAGAGGTTTCCCTTGATAGGACGGCAAAGATCCAGCAGAGACAGTTCGAAGATCAAACGCTAAACATATTTATCTAACGTCATGCCCAAACCCTAGACCTAGACGACTTGACTTTTCACCCGACAAGCCAACAGTGTCGTTGACACAACCCAGCTCCGTCAGATAATATTTTTCTAGTCGGTTCATTAACGAACCTTTTATATTTGGTCACTATAATGCACTTACAGTAAACGGATAACGACAGTGAAAGCTCCGGGTTTGGATACTCTGTTTTCTTCTGTATTGTAATGTATATCTCCGTTTTGTCTGGAGAGCGTAATTATGAAAACATTTGACCGGCACTCTCGGACAAAACTTACAAAAACCGCAAACAATTCATATCTTGAAATATGAAACCATATATTTATTCGGTTCTTATACATTAAAATCAAATGCATCGATGAATGATTATCAGGAGTCAATAGAAAATGTAAAGTAAGAAAGTATTAGTAAACACGGTCATATAAACAAAAGCTTTAAATAACTGCAATAATCCTTATAACGAAACGTTATAAACTCGTCTTCAAAATATGTATAACTATAAGGGTTAATTAGAATGTCATTGATGACCTGAAATGAAGTCTGTAACCGTTATTCAATACTAAATGCATCTAAATATTAATGAATCTCTTTATACGTCCTCAGATGAAATCATGTTGGCCAGTCTGCTTATTCTATTAATTACAGACACATTAACATTTTCAATTCACATCCAGGGTTGTGACTGGTTTCAACATTTACTCGTTCCCCTTCATTTACTACAGTGTTGACTCTTCACAAGGCTTTTCATAATGGATATTCAGTTCAGGTCCCTCATATTAGCAGTTGTAGATTGTCGTGATTTTAACAGGTTGTGTAATCAATATGCTTTCCATGGTCGCAGCACACTGTCTGTCATTTATAATTATTTATATTTTTATCTCTAATCCTGTCGAAGGGATGACATCTCAAAACTAAGGTTATCGAGTGGAAAGGGCGCCAAATATATCGAAAATAATTTAAAATAATAATCATCATTATTGTTATTAATGTAAAGTCTAATAATTTTACGTCATGGGCATTTGTGCATCACGCTTTATACTTAACTTATAAGGTCATCGCTTTTTCCTGAAACCCCTTCTCACCTAAATGGCGCTCTCACCACACTAACTTACATTTGCAATGTGCGACATTATGTATTGTGCGACCTTATTGCAATGTACCACAGTGAGTTTATTAAGGTCACTAAAAAGCATGCATTATTAGTTCCGCGACAAATCACTCAAGTAATTGTTGTCAAACATCACTTTCCTAATCCATTTTATCAATCCCCAACGGAATCGTAGGATAACGGTTACCCTACTTCGTTTGTTAGAGACTCTGTCCACTACGTTCATCAGTGGAAGATTGCTTACAAATGGATCCTAACAATTATTGCATTAGCTTCTACCTGCCAACATTAACAAGGAGCGACAGTTGAGGATGGTATGTGTACTATAGTAATTATGCTTATCGTGATTTGTTTTAAATAAGAAAGATTTCCCCCTTAAACGTGAATATCTTTTGTCAGATCATTAGCAAGCATAAATACTACATAAATACTACTTCTACTACTACTACTACTACTACTACTACTACTACTACTACTACTACTACTACTACTACTACTACTACTAACTACACTTAAACCCACCACAACTACTACTACTACTACCACTAATACTACTACTAATACTACTACTACTACTACCACTACTACTACTGCTAGTACTACTACTACTACTACTACTACTACTAACTACTACTACTACTACTACACTACTACTACTACTACTACTACTACTACTACTACTACTACTACTACTACTACAGTAGTAGTAGTAGTAGTAGTAGTGTAGTAGTAGTAGTAGTAGTAGTAGTAGTAGTAGTAGTAGTAGTAGTAATGATACTACTACCACTACTTGTGAAAGTAATTTTAATTTACAATTCTGGTTTGACCTTACGATGTAAGTTTTCTAAACAACTATTCTTATCCTCCTCCTACTACTACTTCATCTACTGATGCTACTAGTTACTGATGTTACAACTACTTCTAAGGTACTATACTACTACTACTACTACTACTACTACTACTACTACTACTACTACTACTACTACTACTACTACTACTACTGCTACAACTACCAACATTGTTGCAACCAATTATTCCAACGCAATTCCCATTTTTACTCATAATACTGTATTTATTTTTTACTAAACTACTACTACTGCTGCTGCTGCTAATACTACTAACATTGTTGCAGTTACCGATTCTTCTAATGCGATTCCCACTTTTACTCATAATACTGTATTTGTTTTTTACTCTCTTTACAATTCTGCCATATTCTGCTTCTCCGATCATACATATTTATAGTTGGGGTATTAAGCGCAGATATTTTACAACATTTGATCAACCATTCGTACAACTTATTAGAATTCGATCTCACAATTACAGCTTTAAAATTACCCATGGGACTTATGGCATGACCACCTTTTAAACCAGTATGTGAATACATCCATTACCATTTTCCTTTCTTTTTACTCGATTCATAATCAATAACGAAAATATTGCATCCTATGGGTATACGTAAGATCTTTTTTTAAGATATAACGTTACGTGCCGTGGGCGAAGAAAGTACCTCGGATAAAGTTTTATTCCATCTTAATATTCTTCTACATATTCCTATATGGTGTTATTTGATCGTTAACATATAGTATCTGTCATCGTTAAAAGGGTGTGACTGCAATGCGTTAGGAATACTAAAAACACGGTTAGAATTGAATTTAGCTTCCCATAATAGTCAACTTCTAGAAGAAGAAAACAAATGCAAGGAATAGTGTCTATGATATCTACAGACTATGAAGAAAGGCATGCAACTAAAGTGAATATTTTCTAGCTCAATTTTGTACTATTTCTTTAATTATCAATTAATAGGGAAATTGAAAGCTGTTACTCCCAAGCAAGAGCTTCGGGATGATTTTCCTAATAACAAACATGACAAGAGAACACATTTATCCAAGTTTGACCCCAAAATGAAAGTAAAACCATTTTCTGGATTTTTTTTTTCTTCTGAATTACCCTCACTTACTGAAGAAACATTCATCGCAAATATCCAGAAGACTGAAAAAGGTGACTAATGTTTTTGGTTGAGCTTAAACACTAAAAAAATATGCTAACACAATGAAAGCGAAATAGCCACGTTAAGTAGATGATGTCAGGAGGTAAGCAGAAACGAAATACAGACATGCAGGCGTAGTTTTGGCATGGAAAGCACGTTCGAAATGTGCTCTGCAAGATTCTCTTGCCGCGCCGAGTTTGACACGAGATGAACCTAAACGCAGCGAGGGGGAATAGGCTAATGAAAGATTGGGGGAATAACTGACTGGAATAAGAATAGCCATACGATGAAAATTACCCTCCAAAGTGGAGCTAGCACACCATTAACATGCAGCCATGTTATATTATTTTCCATCATACAGCCAACCATCTACTTCTACCATGGACAAGAATATCGACTTGGTACGTGAATCAGCCTCCTATGTTCTTATAACATTCGAAATTGAGCAGGACCGTAAGATGTGTTCTTGTTTTTGTTATCGATTTGACCCGAATTCGCTTGGACATGAAAATAAAATAAGGGATTCTAGTGTAGAAGAATTAAATTGCCAGACACATTTTTTTTTCTATTATAGACATTCCAAAGGATGGAATGATGCATGTAGATGTATATAAGAACAGCTCTATAGCTAAAATCAAACATAACTTGTTTATGTTTGTATCATTCGTACGATTCGGAAACTTATCAAATTCCCATTATAGCCATTAACACAACATTTGTATATTTGAATTTAAAAAAAATAAACAAAATTTAAAAACACTCTACACTTTAACACGGTTGTGATAACTTCCTTTTTTTTTCAAACATGGATTAATTTATTATAAATTCGGAAAAATATAATCGACGCAATCCTGTAGACAGGCTATACATAACAAGTATTGATCTCTTTTATCGAGTTGCGAACAAACTGGTTCGATTTCGGATTATTAATGTACACTAAAAGTGTAATAACATGACGATATCATTGATTTTCCATCGTATAAATACACACAATTTTAATTAACAGGCAAACGAAGTGATGATAATGTATTACAAATACCTAAAATAGAATTCTTGAGAAAAAAAATTAAATTAAAATACACTTTCCCATCGAAAACATATTTTCATATGTCCTAAATCATTGCACCAGTATATTTGTATATCTAACTGAAAGTTAAAACACATTTGAAAATATTTGAAAATAATATGACTATAATTATGTTCCATCCATACAGTAATTACAATAACATGCAAACCTAATGCAAATCTCGAAGTCAAGACGAATTACCATTTAATCAAATAAAACAAAAAAATATCGGCAAATGTTAACAAATTCCAAACATCAAACTATTTTTCTTTGCTTTTGTTTAATCATTTTCCCGGCCACAAAAAGGGCGCTATTGGATCTTTTGGATTATGTAATTACAAAAAAAAAATGTTTTTATTTTTTAATTTTTTAAATTCACTCTTTATTTATTTGATAAGTGTCATAAAATGCACAGAAGGGGGGGGGAGGAAAATAATGTGATTTAGGCAAACTTGCTTTTCCATAAAAGAAAATTTTCTTTTGAGTATTAATTTGTTATCTTAATTGAATTTGTCGCCAAAAAAATGTAATTGGCAAAAGTATTTTGTTTCCACATTTCATGTTCATATAGATAATTTGGTATTCCCTTGATTTTTAATATAGTATTCTTTTAATATAGCATCTGAAATTTTTTTAAATGAAGCAACCGTATAAATTTTACCTATTCTTTAACAAATATTTGAATTCTGTTTCGCTTTCCTTATCACAATGTTTGATGTCGGCACAATTCAAATATTTTATTCATTTTCTATTAAAAAAAGGAAGAAATTCTAATATTCACTCATCTATTTTTTTTTATTTTTTCATTTTCATGTTTCCTTTTTATTTCCCCCTTTTTTTGTCCTCCCCCCTTTTTTTTTAAGTGGAGAAGTTCCTATATATTTTTGATCCTACAATATTTTGTTCATTTCAAACAGAATATCCACCATAATGTTAAAACCCATGACAGGACACTATCGTATTCCGTATACAATGAGGAACAAATCTATAGATTATATAATTTTTACAATAAAAATTAGTATTATTTAATTGCTGCAATTTTACTAATTGTGTCAAAGGGACATTTTCAAATCTTGTCTTCCAAGCAGATGAAATGCTTTAATGCTGCAATTACACCACGAAAATTAGTCTTTCAAAAAACGTGGTTGGTAATATTTTGCAGTATTGCAGTACAAAATCTTAGATTATCAATTTCTTTGGACACTATTTTTCTATTTATCTTCTTTTTTTTTTGTTGCAATTCTTGCCTGTAGATTTTCAGCATCACAATTTTGTGTAATAATTGCACGCATAACAATATTTTCCAGCTTATTTATGCTTGAGCTCAATGACTAATAGTAATAAAAAAAATGACTTTGTGAAATCACAGTAACAATACTCTTGTCATCCTATATTGATAATGACACAGTCGTTCACGTGTAATAGCATCAATCTGTTTTCCACTTTCTTTGGATTTGTATTCTGCCTAACAGATGAAAAGAATATCAATTATTGATAGTTTTGCCACACGGTATAATTAGCGATTATACTTGAACGCCAATCAAACGGAAAACGTTGTTAATTCAGTCACTTTACCCTCCTGCCACATGCTATTCGTTTGTATCCAATTGTCTTCATTTATTCATTTGTTTTTAAAAAAAACAACGTTCCATGTGTGTCTCGAACTGAATTTCATTCAGATACAAAATTCTACGTTGTACTGTTTTTCATTGAGATAAATTTTATTTCTAAACTATGAGAAGATAGTAGGTCAGCTCTATGATCCAACTTAGCATGTCTTTAACAAACTGGAAGAGGGATTCTTTATCTTTCGACACCTTGCAAATCTACGATTGTGTAATGTACAAGGAGCATTTCATAAATGGCGTCTAAAATGGTATCTCCAGAAGTGGCAACATGGCATTTGAATTTATTAGAAATGACGTGTATTTGAATTAAACATATTATGTAGACAAGACGAAATGAAAATGTCCCTATTCCAACTAGTTGTAAATTTGTGACAGAAAACATAGAAAATAAAACCTAATGATGCATAAGTTACTTTAAATTTAGAATGACTAACAAAGCAAAAAGAAAAAAAAAGTAAGAAAATCCGGAATAAGATGCACATGTTATAGAGAATGCTTGGGTTGTTCCAATAGCACTTTGGGTATTCTAAAATAAGTAGGGATCTACACATCTATATTAATACCGCTACATTTTACATATTTAAAGAGATCGTTGGATTTTGTTTTTTTAAAGGAATTTTGTCTCTAATTCAAAGCATAATTCGTCGAAAAATTTTGATATGCATACGTTTCTGCTTATCTATCAAAAACTACCATATATCCCCAGAAATATTTAGGTAATACGCGTAAGTACGCTATACGTCTTGCGCCGGACGACGCGAGTTTCATGTTTATCAAACCTTTCCTTAGTAGGAATTGAACATTATGGAGCGGGCAATTGTTATAGAATCTTCAAAATTATTATAGAATAATAGTTAATGATTTCAAATAAGCACCATTTACTCCTGATTCCTCGATCACTTTCAAATGACGAGTAGTAGATTCAGAGGTGGGCTAGATGGAGGACGGCAGCATTCGTATCGTTCGGAGGGCCCGGCTTTTCCAAGCCGGGACGGCAGGCCTAGGTTTTACGATGTTTCGCCTGTGGGGTGGCTGCTGCGGTAACCCAACCAAATGCGATGTTTGCAAGAGGTAAAAATAACCATTCGCACGATTTTTTCCCCCTTTTTTTCTTTTTACAAAATACTATTCTAATACACTGTAATTCACACATCATCTGAATTTCAAACACGAATTATCAATTCACCAAAATACATTCGTTATTCATACATCGAATCCTTTCAATAAAAGTAATGCCGCTTTCACGGGAAATGTATATAAAAAGACATACCTCAAATGTCATTATGCAAATCACATGATTATGTATATTTTCCCCATAATAAATTTTCATATATTGAATAGGCTTCGTTTCGAAGAAGTAAAATAATAATAACCCCCTAATGTTGGAGCTTGCATCGTTTACTTTTAAGCTGTGGATAAAGGTCTTGATTTTGAAATATTCTTGGCATTGACAAAACCCCCTAAATGATTCTTTGTCGAACCAAAACATGAAATATATTTCTATGTTTAATAGGAAACCAAAGAGATGAAGCGGAAAATACGTTTTTGAGTTGCCGGAAGCTTGAAAGGAAAGACTGGCACCGAATTTTGTTTTTCTCTACTTTCTCTCTTTCCTTTCGAATGGCATTATTTTCCCATCAAATCCAGGTACCGCAAATGAATACCTATGGACTATTTTTGAATACATATTATAGTTCTCTAAAAAAATATTTCGGAAAATCCGTAAAGCCATAATTTATTATTCACGTTTACGCATTATGGACGAAATGATTAGATGCTGTTCACAAAACTATTTTTAAGATTGTATAACCTATATGAAATTTCATGATTAAACAAATATAAATCTAATACTGAAATCAAGGCATGATATTCTTCTCCAAATCGAAAGAGAATCAGAAAAATACCGGAGTACGAGTGAAAACATTTGACAATTGAGGAACAATTTGAATTGAGATAAGAAAGAAAAGGTAAAAATTTTAATGGAGTTGCTTTGTGAAAATAGTATAAAAGAGACACACATTGAAGACATAATGTGGTAAACGCCGAGCGTGTATAAGACAGGTGTTGAATTGAAGCCTAACTGGTAGAGGGGTTTGGTATAGACACCCCACCTACCAAGGGGAACGGTGGAGGGGTGATAGGGGCAAGAGGTGGCTCACCTTCAATCCTTGTGGCTTGAACCTGACACCTTCCAGTCGATCAAGAGTGTCTGACAGGGTGAAAAGCTCAAAGTAAGTCACAATCTCGCATCCGTGCTGTGTGGTCGGGCTAAATAGCAATGAGCAGCCGACATAACATGAAACCGACGGGCAATGACACAATCGTCAACGGACTATGCTCCCGATCCAACCCCGGAACGAACACGGCATTGGACGTGCCAGAAAGGGAAAGGCGGCTCGCGGAGGAGGAGGCGGTGTGATTTGAAGGAAGCGCTCGTAGTTTGAATCCTTGCATGGAGTTGAGCACGAGTCTTGACTGACGACGACAAATTTTTCTGTTTTCAGCCAACACTTGTTGATCACTGCTAGAAATAAGGGGCAAGCATTGTCAAGACCCGGACAAGCATCGGGGGTTGTCGGCTAGACGACGTAGTCAGCAGTGCTTGGCTTGACAAAACCTCACCAAGCCAGTTTATTGAACTTGAACTAGAGCCCGCTGAACGTTCCGTGTACACGCTTCCTAGTGCCAGAGTGCACTGTGTGGGTACGTGTGTATACCATCGGATCTGACCCTTGACATAGCGCACATTAATATTGGCGACATGCTTACATATCGCTATCTACTCTTCGCTATGAAGCTCTGACCCACGGGCCCTATTGCTTTCCTGGGGCCGCGTCACAGGGGTTCTTCCATATCAAGATGGCCGACACAAGACTGATGCTCCTTTCCCTTTATTTCCAGGCATCAAATGGAGTTTGGATTTCCACTTTTTCTCTTCTCTCGCGCTCTCTCTCTCTCTCCCTCTCTTCCCCTTGGTTTTTGGGCGGGAGTTGTATGTTGGTAAGCCGGGGCTCTCTCTCGCCCAATCCCGACGCTCCATGAGCCGCAAGTGTGACCGGAGCAGGGCATCTTGTGCGCATCGCAAAGAGAAGAAGGAGGCAGGGGTGAACAGAAGGCCGTCGACATTCCCTAGCAGACGACATGCCATGATGACTGATTGTAAGATACTAGCTAAAGAATTATCACCATGGGTTTGGCACTGCGCCATCTCCCGTCCAAAATAAATAGCACTCTTTATCAGGAGGTCGAGAGAAATGTAAAAAAAAAAGAAGCAGAAATCATTCTTTTCATTTCAAACCAAAAAGTCAGTGCACTGGTCTTAGTTGGTATACATTATGTAGTTTCATCGATAGACGAGTACATCCATAAGATTCAAGAAGAAAAATAAAGGACACAAGACAATCATATTCCATTAGTTAAAACACACATTGTGTTTGTTTTGACATCATTGGTCCACGCACTAGTTTTGATTATGGTATATACTGATTTAACGATTTGACAAGTATCTATATTACATGATGTAAACATTCCCCTTACCTGTTCGTTTCCATTCATTTTATCACGTGACTATCCACCAAATCATGGCCCAATTAATCTTCCCTTCATGACTGTACTATTGTCAATGTTCACTCTCAAACCCGGCCAAAAACCACTGAAAAAGTTCATCTTTTTATTTGCAGTGTGGAAGTGAACGCTCTCATCCTCTTCATTCATCAGAGATATTTTTGTCCTCATTTCATGCAAGCTCTATCAAATTTTTGCAGGCTTTGATTATTGCATTTGGCAGATTTTTTTTTTTTCTGTGTTGGTCTGTAACCAGAAAGTAATACTTTGTTGTTATATGGGATATCATGTTCATCATCTACAGGTGACTGTCCGACCGATGGGATTAACAAAAGTAAGTACATACACACATTATGAATTTGAGATTTTGATATATATATATATATATATATATATATATATATATATATATATATATATATATATATATATATATATATATATATATATATATATATATATATATATATATATATATATATATATATATATATATATGTATATAAACACAAATCATTGAAAGAAAATTCTCTTTCGGCACGGAAAATAATAAATTAAAATATAAACCTGGAAGAAAAGTCAAAAGGCAAAATTGTTTATCTCTATCTGTTAAATTTTCTTCCAGACTTTTATTTTAATATTTTATATATCTATATATAATCTATATATGGTGAGTCAAGACAAAAGTATGGGTTTTTATCATAGGACGGTACATTATGAAATGATTCTCATGATAACTGAACGTAATTGAAATGATATAGAATTAAAAAATATTTTGTACATAAAATCTTTAGCAAAAGAGAAACGTGGCGAACATATTATATCTTACTTTCTGATAGTGTATCCTTAAATAAAAAAAATATTTAAAGTTGTTAGCAGATCTTTGGGTATAGATCAGCAAATTAGGTTTCTTCACAAAACTAAGGTTTAAAGCAAGGTTTGATTATGTACACCTGAAGTATTTAAGTTAACGGCGGTTGTGGCAATGCACGTACACACAAACATCTACTGTATTTCATGACATCATAATGTATCATTTTTGCACATTGAATCATTAAAAATGACGTTAAAATGTTGAAGCACATTTTTTAGAGGTTTGTTTCACTGTTTCAGACAATTTATCATGATTAAGTACTGTTATGATATTTTTAAACTAAACTTTCTTTCCTCGCTTCTTTTGCTCCCATTGAAAAATGGAATTGAAATGTTAAATATTTACCTCTTTATCATATCTAAATTTAGCTATAACAAACTGCAAAAACAATAATAAATACGAGAAATTACAACATTTTCTTTTCATCTTTAAACAAAATTATAATGCCCTGCAGGTGACGAATGCTTATGATTTGAATTGGTTTTAATGATATAGAAATTTGGCTAGTGATAACATAATAATAAAATAATACAAGAAAACTATATCAATGTAATTTTGTATTATCGGTCTAATAAAATACAGAACCGACATGAGACCACTTTGATATTTAAACATTTTGATGCACCTATATCTAGATCGAGTGGTCAAGATTTTGTGGCATTTTTGTTGGAAGATATAGATGTGAACAACGATGATTCATAAGTAATAAGTACAGACTTGTTACTTTCTCCCCGGCTTGGTGTGAAAAAATGCACGCTCTGATTAACCCGACATGGCTTGAGATTGATGACAATATTCATTTCATTCTTTACATGTCAGGGGTGATTATGAAATACATAAAAATGGGGAAGGAATAGCGAGGAAAGAGTAGGGTCTCGAAAAATTAAAACCAACACGACAAAGAGGAGGATTTGTAATGGTTAGAGCGGTAGATGCCGCCATAGTTAAGGGCGAGGAAAAACAGAGCGACCCGCTCTACGCACAAAAGAAGAAGATGCTATACGAGCCTGGATTCGCACATGAATGTTCAGCGGGTAGTGACGAAACAAGTATGCCGAAACCTACCCGGGAGTGCCAGGTCAGTAAGCCGTGAAAACCAAACGAGTTATCCTCATAATATCCGTTTTCCTAGATGCGTCAAAATATGACAGTGTGTAGTCCAAAATCTTGCGAAAAATAACCCAAAATGGAATCCAATATGTAATGAAGCCTTGGGTAAAAAAAATGTATGCATAAAAATTACATATTGGTTAAATATTACTTCTCATGTTTTGTAAGAAATTGCTGTAAAGTAATAGGAATTTAAATGATTGTTTCTAAAATGAAATAGAGTAGCATTATACTCTTCGGCAAAAAGAGACATTTAATGTAATACAAGAATGAAAACTCATATTTCTCATATTTAAATAAAATGAGGTAAATGAGCTAATCTTGACCCTATTCTAGTCACGTATTTTGTAAATGCGTACCGTTTCTACCCAATTTGGTTTTTCATACTAATCTAATATCACCCAAAACTAAATGTGACCGGAATTCAAATTTGCCATCATTAGCTTTCAGTTCTTATTTCATGCATATGTAATTTATATTTCTCAATATTTTATTTGTTTTTTTTTTCTTTTTTTAGTAAGTGCTCCGTTATTTTCTATCGGTGATTTTTACACACTATACTCTGAATTATTGAAACTTTTGAACAAGTACGTTTTATTTTCACAATATCTATGAAAAAAAAAACGATATACGTATGATGTAGTATTTGTTATTAGTATTTATATCATTACCATTATACTATTAAACCATTATTTATACTCATTAAGTGAAACAGAAATAGAAATATATATAAAAAGTAAATCGCCGTGGTATTTTATTTGATCTGATACACGCATTTATCATCATTATAATTAATATTGAGTCCATAGAAAATATCCTCAAGATGGACTATGAGAAGTTTATCAAATTAAAGCAAATTTTTGTGCAATTTCATGTAAAGGTGGCACACAATTATAGTTTGTAGAAACATAATCAAATACAGTCCGAATGTCTGTTTGAGGTAATAACGCTTTAAATAAAATAAAAGACAACGGTTGAATCTCCCAAAATCTACTAAAGCAATGTAAAAGAATAATTAAAAAGAAATCGTAGTTTATGCTTCATATCGGTCGCTGATAGTGCGAAATGTTATTTCCTATCTCCAATTAACTTATTTATTTACTCTTGAATCACCATATTGATGCATAGTTTTTTTTTAATTCTACTAGGCCTATCATGTAAACTTACTACTTTTTTTTGGTAAAATTGTATGTATAAACACCTTCTCTTTACCATTTATAATGCCCTTATTATTATGTACATATTATATTTAATTGTGTAAATACTTGGTATTGTATTTGTAACAATAGTAGAAATTATAGAATATAATGTTTATAATTTTTATAAGAAAGACATACTTGATGTATTAATTTCAATTGTTTGTTAGTATTTACGTTCACACTTTAAACCGGAAACAGATCACATGCATGCATACTTACAGAGAGTGAAATTAAAAGAAAAATGTTATATGTCAATAATTAATTAGTGTCACATTCTTATAAAAGTAAGGTTTAAAACATCAAGCGTTCGAAAGATAATGTCTGTTATAACCTTAAAGAAATAATGTTACAATAAATTATTATTAAAACAATAGTTGAAGATATTTTCCGCGTTGTTGTCACGTCTCTGCTCTTTGTAGGCATGGTGAGATATTTCCGTATTTAAAGAGTGTTTCAATACTTATAAAGAGGCTCCTTCTTAAACATTATGATCAATTATCAGATATTATACATCGCTCCTTTATACATATCACATTGCGATTTACTGTCAACCTGTGTATGCCTATATATAAATTACATTTTTAAATTGTTTCTTTAGATTGTGATACCCAAATGTATCCCCCGCACGCTCCAAGATGAAAACTATTATATAAAATGCGTTCCCAACATGTTTTAAGGGAATGATACTAATTTATAATCTTGAAATCAAATGTTTGTGTTAATATTATCATGATTTCACATTTTAAAAATATTATAACACGAAAATTGTTTATGACTCTGATGTTTTAACACTTTAAACAATTGAAATCTACTCTGTCCGACATAAGACTGGGTTTTTTTGTCTGCTTCAGCGACAATATTTGCTTGGACTTTTATATCGTGTATGTTTTATTCCAGTTTTCACTTCACGATGTCCCGACGATTTATGTGACTTATGTTTGGATAAGATCCTGAAATACATAATTGAGAAGGTAGGAATTTATATCGTTGAAAATAAATAACATAGATTTTAACCCCAGTAAAGCATAAATTTGACCCCTCAACCCGGGGTTAAACAAAAGAAGAAAAAAGAAAGAGAAGAAGAGAAAAGGAAAAGGAAAAAAAAAAAAAAAAAGCTTCCATCCCAGCAATTTTTACATTTAGGGGTGCATTTCTTATTCATAGTTAAATTTGGGTTTATGATTGGTATATTTTCTAGATCAATGGTAGAATATATATTTTACTGTTGTTAAAACTATTTTATGTATTTAAAAATATAAATTCCTATATCGTCTCAAATATGGATTTTATGATCTTATCCAAACACAAGCAGTAGGTTACATAAGTCACAATGTAGGTGAAATAATATTTACGATTTACAACCCTAATATGAAGACCAAAACAAAATCGGTAAAAAATATATATAATTTTATGGTTTTGGGGTGTCTTTTATTCAAGTTGTCATTACATCTGAAAGCAAAATAAATTACCACAGTTTTAAATCTGCCATACCCCTTAAAACACCCTTTCCCCATATACAATAGAACTAAACCTATAACTTTAACCACAAATTTAAATAAAAGTACTATCACAATTCTACACCTCAGAATCTTTTCCAGGGGGTAGACTGATAAAAGGACCTCAAATAAGTAAAATTACATACATTGGGTATAGGTCGATGTGGGCAAACATTTATTTTTAAATCACGGGAAGGGTTGGGGGAAACTTCTGAGGTCGTTGGGATGCTGTGGTATAAAAATTGGGAGCGTAATGACCAAATAAAGATTAGAAAAAAATAAAATTATATAACATTATATCTTTGAATCACTTAGGACAGTAAACCACGGTATTCAAATGATTTAGAATGACAATTATATGTTTTACAAGGCGGTGTATCATTATATGTTTTTATTTATAATTTAATGACATGACTGTTCCTATATCTATCGGCACTCAGAATATGACATTAACGAACAAAATTTAAGTTTATCTATACGCCTCCATCGAAATTAACAATCATGTTGAAAATATACACATAGATAAACAAATGTAGTTTTTTAAAAATCCATGAATAATAAGTGAAATTCTTTTCTGTTATTAAATGATGGCAAAGAAATTATATTTCGTTTTCAAATGCAGATTGTAAAATTGTTAAGAAAAAGTTCACAAGAGTTATCAAAAAGCTTTGTGTTTGTTATTGTTGTTTTGAAGATAATTTGTATAAATTTGAATATGGAAATAATTGTTTATCATAATAATGATGATACTTTTACGAAAGATAATATGTTAATATCAATAATGTAATTTAAGAACACTGTAAACCGATTTTACTTAAATCGTAATATTTTATTGGAGTGAATAAGATGGAACATTAACACAAAAAATCAATAATGTTCTGTGATACATAGGTCTTTAAATCATAACACAGGAAAATGTTGTTGTTACTTCAAAAATATACAAACCTCATCATTCTTTGTGTATATTTTGGCTACCTTCCAAACTAGAAATACTTTTATATTTCCGGCAGTATCTAAACAAAATCGATACAAATGGCGGTCGTTAGCATTGCTAAATAGTGCATTAACTCACCGGAAGGGTAAACGTGATTGTTTAATATGTTTTACCTTTAAACCCTCGCAGAGCGGCCTTCTATTTTTAAAGTAGCGAATAAAAAAATGCTTAAAAACAACAGCCTTCATTCGATTTATTTGCATTTTAAAAGTACAAATGAAGATAATGATATAGACCATGTTTTGTTCTTGGCTGATATTACCCAAACCATTTGATTAATCATTGGAAAGTGTACACTGACCTAAATCAAATATCTTGTATATACGTGTATACTTATGACGCTTCAAACGTTTATATAATAATTGGCGATGTTCCGTTTTTTGCTATTAACTAATTTGTGTAATTTTACCATAAATGATTTATGAGCAGATTTGACTCTCTTATCTTAACAATCCGAATACGTCATATTGCAGGAATCTTTTTTTGAGAGAAGTTATTGAATACATCTTTTTAATAATTCTTTACTAGTATCGTCTCTCTTTT
>CALNVZ010003425.1:12165237-12221272 GCA_940671915.1 Paracentrotus lividus
ATGATTTTTTTTTCTACTTAAACATATTAGCTATAAGACCATCTACCATTTTATACTAAAATAGGAAAGCTTTTTGTCTATGCTTTCTTGAAACTTGAAACATATTATTTCCCTCTGTGAAAATACTACATCCAGAAATTTCACAACCGTTTTTAAAGCTCTTTTCGAGAACAACGCGTTTTGATTTTGACGATTAAAACTGAAATTAATGATGTGAAAAATATAATTGATAATTCGTGTTCATAATTGTCTTAAAAATCCACCCACAGCAGGAAGTAAGATAAATAAATGATAAAAAACACTAAAGCTCAGTTCAGTCCATCAATTTATTTTGTTTATATTGATATGTCACGCAATAATATAAAAAAAAATAAATAAAAAAACATTAAAATGAAGTAATATAGACAGAGATATTAAAACGTCTTTTTTTTTAAATCTTCATGGTTTGTTCATACAAAGAGGATTAAAATAAATTATTATAACTACTCTTTTTCGAGTTATAAATGCACAATTTACTGAAAGTAATGAAGGTCTTGAATTCAATAAATTTCTTTATGAAATGCATATTTATTATCCACGATAAAGTATTATTTTGATTTGGTTTCATGTGATATATTTATTAAAAAAACATGCATACATTACCCAAAAGAACGAGAAATATTCATATTAATAATAACAGAACATTCAAGATTATTTCGGAAATCATTAATATTATGAGTAGGCCTATGTTTTGCCACGTTTTTCATTTACATTGTTATTACCATAACTATATTCATAATTATAGCTGTCATTATAGTTCCTTATAAAAGAAAGTGTCCATAATATCGAACGCCAGTTTTATTACATATAGTTACACAATTATTTTTAAACTCAGACTTTATCTGCATGAATAAAGATATAGTTGAGCCTGTCTTGTTTCAATAGTAAATTATAAAGAGTCTGTCAAAGGGCAATGTACTCTATCACCCGATCAAGCATGTCGCAATAAATAATCATTCTGTGACATTACTTTTACTCTCTTTTTATAATGTCTCCTATTACTCATTTTCTTCCAAAGGTTACTTTATAAAGCGGGAAAATAAGCAATAAGATCACAATTATGTCGTGAAAAAGGTAGAATAGAAGCCATGAAATAACATTTACTGTATAGATTTTTGCTTAATTTACACTACGGCGCGTTTGAAAGCCCTATTTCGACATATCTCAGAATAACATAGACACCAATATTCAGTCATCTTATATATCTTCCTTTGTTTTTGCTAAATTTCCAAGCAGGCGAGGCAATCACTCACTGTTTCCGTCATGGTAACAACCTCATTTTGGCGCTAACAGGCCTCTCAAAATCTCACATCACCCAATCATTACTGCTGATATACAATCAAGCACGTTCAGATATTGGCGTTCAATGAGATCGCAACGAAATTACATATGTCCTGTCGATTGCTTATTTATTTGCTAGGAAGTGACTGCCTCTCTGTTTGGTATTTTCATTTTCTTTTAATCTCTTGCATATCATTGGTAAAAGGGCCCTTGGGAAATGCACGAGGCGCCCTGCACTTTTTGGTTCGGTTTGTTTCCGAAACCGGTTTTTCTTTGTGAGACGCGCGTAATATTAACAAGTGAATGAGTCTTTTCGGCACCTATAGTTTTATTTGTCTATCAAATTCAAAGGAAGATGTCTTAGATCATTTGTCATCTATCTTCGATAATTGGGGAGGAAGGATAGTGTCTGCAAGTTTGCGTCGGGACGATTGAATAGCACGTAACACCTCTGCTTTCCAGTCATAATTTCACATGAAGAAAAAAAAAGAACATTATATTCTAAAGTTAAAAGGTGTCGGGAAAATCTTTATGTTTAATATAAAAGACCATATGAGCATCAAAATCGTTTTTTGTTGATGTTGTTTTTTTGTAACTTTTGTGTTTTATCTTCCTTGAAAATTTTTAAATGGAGATTATCTACGGATTTGGGATTTGAATGAAATGTTATACAGGATGATAGCAAAAGAAGGCATATCAAACTTTTGTTTGCTTTTGGATTGCAAAATGGTGGATCAAATTAAAATTCTATTTTCACTTTTACCAATGATGCATCCGTGGAGATTCAATTGATTCTGAAGAATAAATGAAGAGACAGTAGAACCCAACAATGAAATGTCCAAATGGTGGATCCTCATCAAATTCATGTGATTATGCCTTTATTGTAGCGGTAAGGGTGAACGTATTTGCGGTCAAACGAAATGATAAAGATGTGTGTCCTCCCGGCCTGACTTAACTGAAGATGGAGACAGACTAATAACCGATGCCCAAGACAGAAACAAAATTGTCATGAAGTTCATGTATCAGTCTTTTATATAGGCTTACTCTATGATTAACCAAGGTTAGGCTACCATGCACTATAGTGGCGAAGTTTAAAACCACATAAGATAAACCGCCAGTCGTTTAGTGGTCAAATACTAATTCTTTTACGACTTTACCCTTTCATTGTTGGATGCGAAAATAATAGCTTCATCGCTGAAGATTGAAGGTTGTACCGGTACCCTGGCTGTACTTTCTTTGGACATGAGGCTGAGGTTTGTATCTTGCTCTCATCATCTTGCGTTATTGTATTCTCTGAGGTGGTAGCTCGTCGAGTAGTTTTACACTGCTTCACAATTTATGTAAAGGACAATAACAATAATATTTTACCAGATTTAGTTGGCATCAAAGTGCATTGTAAACACCTAAATATAAGCCACGACAATGAAGCCTTTTTTGGATTTTTTTCCCCTGTTTGGTTTATATACACATGTTTTATGTCTTGTTTTTGTGTGTTTAAGTTTTGTATCTAGTTGTTATCATATATGTATTTACTTAACCACTTACTTCTTTATTTAAATGTTTAAAATGTAATTTTATTTTATTTTACTATATATTCTTTTCTATTTATTTATTTATTTAATATTTATTTATTCATTTATTTATTATTTATTTATTTATTTATTTATTTACTTTAAGTTCATTCTTCTTCTTCTTCTTCTCCTTCTTATTATTTTCATTATTGTTATTATTTGTTTTAATTGATGTCAATATTATCCTTAGTAGTAGTAGAGAGGGTATTCCTAGTTTTAGAATCACGGTTTGGATTATGATCCATTGCATAGTGGCCTTTTTAATTGTAAGTAAAATGGTATGATATATCTCACATAAATGTACGTGAATGCACGGAATACACACACACACACACACACACACACACACACATACAAAACACACATACATAAAATACGAAAATGTATGGGCCTATATCATATTTATATCTTTTTTAAAAAGTTATCTATGGAAGAAGGAAAAGGAAACCAATTCAGTACAATAAAAAAAAAAACTTAATTACAATAATGGTTAAATCGTAGCCAATTGCATATGATTTTTTACAAAGTCAGTATACACAAAAATGGCAATTAATGAGCATAACATAAATATTCTTAAAACTGACATCAAAAACAGATAAGGAAGGTACGATAGTATTACTTTGTGAAAAGGGGGTCAATTCGGTAGGTTTGAATATACAGACTAACGACATATTAATTAGAAGAAATAAATCTGCAGAGAAAAGATGAGTAGAGTAATAGAAGAACTGCTGGAAGTAGGAGAGAAGGCGGAGAAACAAGAGAATAACAAAAGGGCTGAAAGAGAGAACACAAAAGAATAAATAAAATGAGAGTGGAAACAATTAAAAAATACATGAAGTGTATCAACTCTTATTCCTTATTAAAATAGATCAACATTAATTATATTGTTTGTATTTTATGTCAGGGTTTGATAGACAAAAAATGTGTCATTATAATTCTAAAAATACGAAATTTGAAGCTTTGAAACATGTTAATAATCTTAGACAGCAATGAAAGCAATTATGAGGCTACTTTTTCGTAATTATACTATTTTGTTGTTTTTTTTGTTTCAAATTTGATGGGACAAGCGCACATGGAAATGTTGTTTATTAGTAGTTTTATAAATGAATGTTCAAAACAATTTACGTAGTGAGACAAATATTCTACCATAATACAATATTTATATCAAACGAAGTTAAAATATAATAGCTTCAGAAATATAATAGTAAAAGATAGTAAAGTGGGTTGATAAAGCGAAATGTCTAGTGAAAGCACCGTTCTGGATATATAATGTGACGTAGATAAATGGTAAATCAATTTTAAAGCACTAGAAGTAGTAGTCCACGATAATACAATGAATATCGAATCAAAGTATTTTCGTATGGTATATCAAATTCATCAGAGCATTATTGGTCGGGTCCTCAACATTATATGAGGTCTAAATTGAGATATAAAATTGCTAATGGTGAGGTTGTCATCAACCAAGCCAGCAGACTGATCTTAGCGAGTCAGTAACCGGTCAGTCAGCGAGCTTTATCGTCCTCAACACCTCCGTATATCCAGTCTACTCTGACGATTGTTACTTGTGAGGTTAATGGTTCACGGGTGCTAAACGATGCCTTTTTAGCCCGCCAACATGCGAAGCCCTGGCTTGTTTGCATTTGATTGTAATATTTTGACGATTGGTGAATATTGGCAATGTTTTGATGACCTTTGCCCCCGTCCCATTGCACATTTTGCCTGGTCTATTGTTGACGGGCTCGTGCACGTCGTATTAAGTAACGCCGCACTCAATGAGACGTCAACGGTTCGGAGTTCGGTGACGTAGCAAAAACCCGAACGGGCGAGGAACTTTCACTTCAAATCACCCCTTCTCTATCTCCTTCTCCGTCCCCCAATCTCTTTCACATTTTCTCATTGGTACTCATTGCCCATCCTCCTTCTCCCCCTTCTCTCTCTCTCTCTCTCTCTCTCTCTCTCTCTCTCTTTTTCTTTCTGTTTCACTCCCACTACATATCTAACAGGAGAATAGGCCACTTTCGTTTTGGTGAGAGCTTAGAAGAATAGTGTATCGACACAAAGTAACTTTCGAGTAAAAACATCTCAGACACAACAGGTCTAGAAATTTCTTTGTCACAGAAATACGGCCTTTTTGCCAGTCTTTTCCTCGTAACAAAAGACATGCAAAAGGATGAAGTCAATGAACTAAATAATATGAAAATATATTCAAAACAAATAGCAGGAATTCATATTCAATCCAAAACACGCACTGGTCGTATAATAGTGAGCGATACTTAAAGTACAAGTATGTTTGTAACATGATTAATACATTTATAATCCATAACTTTAAACCTTGAGTTCATCTTTTCTTACACTTAAAATTCCCTTAACATTCAGATATCATTTTAAAAAGACGATGTTATGGAAAGATTTAAGTTGATATCATTTGACGTTTGCATTGCACCGATCCCACACGCACACCCACACCCTCACGCACACGCACACCTTTACCCACACTCAACGCATACCCACATGGGCGATCTTGAGGCGCGGTCACTTGGAGGATCTCAAGTCCCAAGAAATTAAACGTAGTCCTGCTGTCCGAACGATAGATCGGTCATTGACATCTGAACTCGCTCTACTTTTTCACAATATGTTGTTGATGGAACATCGCCTGGTCAGTCTGCATTCTGGTAAGTAGAATGATGTAAGTTACGTTCTGCAGGTCATGTTTAAACTACAACAACACTAACTTTATATCTTATTTAAAGTAGATATGGGCAATTCCATGATTAGTTTCGTTACACTTTATGGTACATTGTTGTCTAAGAATGGCTCCTACGTCAACATGCTTTGATATTATTTTTCAATTTGTGTAGTGTCAATACCTATAGACCGAGCCTACTTCACATAATCAAACAGAATCATGAGGCATATGTCAATAAGTAATAACATGTATTTAAACTTTGGTTAGTTACGTTACCAAAAGTGGACATGCTTTTGGGGGACTGACTTTGACCCTAAAGTTCCTGGAAACTACGTTGAACTAAAACAAACTGTGACATTCATGCTATTGCTGATGAATTGGCAAGTCATGTGATATACTACATTTCATGAATAGTTTGATATTTTTATATAGAAACAACAAAACATGGTTACGTTACAGTTAGTTACGTTACATTTTTTCCAGTGAACTTCTGCAGTCTGTGTCAAATAAAATGGTACAGTTGGAAAACATTTTTTTATAGTGTGAAGGTTAATATCAACGTGGTATTGTTTATTATTGTCATAAAGCAGGAATATCACTGTTTTTTCTGCAATTTTTTTCATCACATTTGGTGCAGTATTTTTTGAGATATAACTAATTTTCTACAATCAAGGAAAATCCATTTTTCGCACGCCGTCCAATGCCTTTGTGTACGATTTCGCATAATGACCGTGAATTCAGCGCTCCAGAACAATAGAAGTGCGTAATTTCGATTTGTTCCTCGTCGCACACAACTTAGCATAACTTTTGTTTTACAAAAGCAAATTATACAGGACTAAGCGCATCAGCAAGAAAAATCTTTTGGCTTTAATTTGGTACCACAAACACACATTATATGAAAAGATTTCACACCTAAATGATTTTTTCCCTGACTGTACCATTTTTTTTGACACAGACTGTAGAGGTCATTTCACCCCCTTGTAATCGATCAAATATCAAATATGGAAATGTGTTCATCCTTTCCCTTTTAGCGAAATTTGTCAGGAGAAATATTAAACGAACATTGTGTAAACTGCATTTTAGTGAAATTTATTGTCCCCAGTCCCACATGTACAATTTTAATGATGGTTTGAGATCTTGAAGATGTTACCGTTTTGTTTTTGTTTTTGTTGTTGTTTTTTGTTTTGTTTTGTTTTGTTTTTTAAATGAAAGACCATTGTTATTCCCAAACATCCATAGCATTAGATTAGTGATAAATTGAGACACACTTCTTTTTTGAAAAATGTCCAATAATTCATTTGTTTTGTTGTTGTTTATTGTGAATATACATTTTCTGTCTTCCCTCTCAATCTAGATGACAAATAGTGTGATGGTTTCTTCAGAAATCGATAAATCTATTTCATATATTCTGGGAATACCGCAATGCCCCAATATATACACAACAAAAAAAGTAAGTCCTCCCCCCTAATCAAAATGATGTAAGTTTTGAACGGGATTGTTTTGAGCAAAATAATTGGGAGGGGGGTTTTCTACACTTATTGAGTACCTTCTGTGAAAAAATGACATCGATCCCCTGAGACATGCATGAGTGATCAACGTTTAAATCAAAAATGGACATTTTCAAAAGTCACAAGGGTAATTTTTTGGTCTGTAAAGATAACAATTTTCTAAAAATTTTCTTTGTACCTTGTGTTTAATTTGTTTGGGTGATTTTACCATCCAAAATTTGACCATCCAACCCCAATCCCGATACATTGCACTATTTTTCATGGATGAGTGAGCACAATTTTAAGAATGATGTTTAGACCTCTAAAAATGGTAAAATCCAACAATTTTATTTAAAGAATTGCCGTCAGATATTATCATCAACATGATCGACACATTTTGTGAGAACATGAGCACTATTCGTCGTGTCATGGACGAGTGAGCACACTTTAAAGGTGAGTTTTGTGCCTTTTGTCATGACAAATTTGCCTTTAATGTGTGTTTATTCATGCATTACGCTTCGGTTTTATCTCATATTCGCACATAAGTTAGTCGATGAGTGTATAAACATAACTGCCAAATGTTATTGCTCAACACTTTTTTGTTAAAAAGTTCCAGGATGCTGATTCAGGGTTTGTTTTTGCCTCGAAATAAAATTGTACACAATGTCAATGGAGAGAAAATAAAAATGTCAACAAAATTGAAATTCGGCTTAATTTCATTGATAAATTTTGTTAATTTTACTGAGAGTTTTTTCACGAAACTTGGCACACAACTTCATGGTGGTACTAACTAACAGGAACAAACGCTAAATTGAGAATCTGATAAGGCACGGGGTAGGGTTATAGCTCTGAAATTTCTTCGTATTTCCATATTTTTTAATATCTTCTGCTCACTGAAGCATAAAACACTGAAATTTTCGAGAAACTCAAATCGAATGAACTATTCAAGAAGGTCTGTGACAATTATCCAAAGTGAGCAATTGAATTTTAGTCCACAAACGACAAAATGGCTTTTCACGTACCACGTGTTCATTGAAGCGTGAATTTTTGATAAAATGCCATAGCATGATTTGAAAAAATTTATTTGACATACATATAACAAAACATTGTTGATAAAATGATTTTTATCACCCAAAAGGGAACAATAGTTACCTAACAAATTTTAAAATATAATTTTTTGTTATTATTAAGTGTTCATTCAACCGTGAATTGATTGATATTGTTTAAAACACTTTTCCAGATTGGAAATTCCGTCATAATCAATAATTTTTCAAAGTAAAAATGTGTAAAAAATGCAGTTTTTGCAAATATTACCTCATGCTCATCCAACCGTGAAATTTAATCCAAAAGTCATTTGATGGGTTATAAATTAAGAACAACAAGCCTTCTGAACACATCTTTTGTTGAAAAGTTTGAATTTGTTCCAATATTATTGAATTAAAGTTATGAAACTAACCTTGGGACTTTTGAAAAGCGACATTTTTGCCTTTTGACTGTGCTCATTGAAGCATGACTTAACGAATTTCAGTAATATTCACTAAAATGGAAGCTGATAAAATTACCTACAAGCACATGTAATAAAATTCATAAAATTTCTCTTGGTTAAAAAGTTATACCAATTTGATTAAGGGAGGACTTACTTTTTTTGTTGTGTATATAGATTTATTAGCTGAAATAGAGCTTATATTGTGGTATCTATTAAAAACAAATTTTATTCTGTTCTCTATGTCAACTTCTTCTATGTGTCTCTCTATATCGGTATCTGTCTCTCTGTAACTATAAAAATCTATGACAAATAACAAACAATATAATAAATTCGGTAAAAATCGATGAATTTGTTCACATTATGTATGCAGTAATTCATACCGCAACATAGATTTATTTCACGTGCAATATGGACTTTAATTTTTTTTTTGTAAACCAGAAGTTAAACCTATTTTTTTTTAAATATAGAAATAGATTAAAACATTCTAATTGAATGTCTTGTTTATGTTATCTAATCTGAAGTGGAAAAATCTTTATACTTAATGAAGGTTTTAAAGGATTGGAATTGTGATACTGAAATTTGAATCGTTTCACCTTAAACAAGAAGTACAAAACATATTTTGTGAATTATTTTGAACTAGTATGTCATATTTAGCATTTGAAATGTCATTCTATTGTTTTTTAAAAGTGATATAGCAGTGGAACAATTATTATCACTGTCATGAGATTTTGTATTTTCCGCACAAAATCCGCGTGTGCACTTTACGCCAAGCACTAATTTATAGCGCCTAAATCATATTTTGCAAAGTTGAGGCAATAAACTTTCGATGGCAGTTAATTTGGCTCTCAGGGTCTGGTCAAGAGGTAGTCGTCGTGACGTCATGCACGTCACGTGACTAGCAAAAGACTGGTTTCCGATTTTATCTGTAACTGAAAGGCATCCCCCTTTTTTTTCATGGAAACTTCTTCAGAAATATACGCTATAAAATAAGATTTATTGTTTGGAATTCCACATGTACTAATGTAATGTTTTTATTATTTTTCCCCTTCTAAATTCTGTTATAGACGGGTTAAAATTTGGTGACGTCCTTAATATCCCAGGTCACGAACTCAACGTAATTTGCTATATATTGCGTATTTGATTTCTCCTTCTTATTACCTTTCATCTACAAGAACTGTTCGTTTCAAGACGATACCATTTGATGTGATTTGTTTCACTTACAGTATCCTGGAACCCGGAAAGTCGTTTGACCTTCTAGGTTATAAAGGAAACTGTCGAGCCTAATGAGACGTCACAATTAAAAACAATCTGTTCTGACATTTCCCCCGTTATACTATTGAGGTGAGAGAGGGAGAAATATTCATGCAATGAACATAATTCTGTTATGTAGTCTTGAGTCACGTGTATTTGAATTGATAGGGGAGGCGAACGGGTGTTCATTTAGCCGAATAATGCATCCACATGGCATCAAACAAGTTTCACGAGGACTGGAAGTTTGCCACAAGAAAAAAAACGCTTTCTTCCACACAGTTTGCGGTTATATCACAAGGAGGGACAGACCCAGCTAAAGTACAAATGCAATGTATTCATTAAACTGTGCAGGAACAATTAAAGCTTTCATCGTCAGATATTCACGATAATGAAGTGCGATAATATAATATCAATCGAGGGAAAAACCCTGGAGAAAAAAAGTGCAATTACCCATAAAATATATGACTGTCTAATACGTCAGTTTGTATGGATAATTTTCAAAATTCTTTCTTTTCTGAAAATTTTCTCTTTCTTCCTTTATAGTTTTGTCTCGAGATGTAAGTGTCATTTCTACATCTTTGTACGCTGGACTGACTTCTTCACCATATCATATTTTAGTCATTTCCAATTATTTTAGTTCATTATGATTATACACGAAGAAAACCACAGAGCTTTTTGGAACGAACGAAAGTAAAGAACCCTTCTTGAGGTGCAGTTCTTTCCCCTGTATTATTCTATAATAGGGCATTCAACTTGGAGACGTGGTATGTCATTTCTTAGCGGTACGCACTTTCCCCCATATGATCGCAAAGTACAACAATTCTTATGAAGATCGCAAGCACTTTTGTTTCTCCGAAAAGCCTATCCAAAACCGTTTTCATCTGCCTATCAATTTTAATTTTTAGTTTTCATTCGCATTTTCTATGTTTTTAGCATCCATTAAAATTCAAGTGTGTTTGTCAGGTTTAGATCGAAACATAGGGGAACAAACATACTTCCATGTAGCGTTTGTATTTGAAGATGAATTTGAAGATGAATGAAGATGAGTACAGCCTGAAAATGAACAGCAATCTCCCTCCTAAAAACAAAATATTAAACAAAACAAAAACAAAAAAACAAAAACAAAAAAACAAAAAAACAAGGAAAAGAAATGAAGAAAAAACAGTTCAAAAGTGTATTTCAATCTGTCTACACTGTAAAAAAAAATAATACAGCAAAGTGATGTCAGCAGAGTCGCCATACAAAAATATAATTTGAAATAACAGTTTTGCTGTAAATTTCTTCTCTAATAATTAATGAAAGAGAAGAAAAGAAATCATTAGAGTTCTATAGCTGACATATTTGGTTAAAACGGAACAAATGTGTTACTCCTGATGTATATTTTGTTCTCAATAATTCCTTATTTACAGGAGAAATTTACAACAAAACTGTTTTTTAAATTACATTTTTTTTTATGGCGACTCTGCTGACAGCAGATTTGCTGTAAAAATACAAATATTTTTACAGTGTACTCTCTGTTTGGGGGCTTATCATGGAAATGTGATGTACTGCGAGATAAGTCAATCAGTGTGTATGGACATAGTGCGTATGCGTGTGTGTGTGCGCGCGATTGTGTGAGGTGTACGTGCGGGTGTGTGGGAGTGTGGCTGTGTGTGTGTTTGGTGAGATAGAGAGAGAGAGAGAAAAAAAGGGACAAATGGGTTAATATTATTTTGTAGGACTCATTTTGTTAGCCTAAATGGTTCCCAAACCTGATTATACCATACACTGCCGTATCACAATTTTCGTGGGAGTATAATTATGTAAACTAGACATGCCACCGAATTCACCTGTGAAGTTGTTTTGAAACCATTGTTAGATAAGTTAGAGTAACTACATGCACTTATACTTCATGAGTGAAGATAAACGTGTATGGAAAATTGTGCCTTAATTTCATGTCATTGTAATGTATTTCCAAACAATAAAGATTTCACCAAAAAGAGAAAGCACTCTGCTGCCAATCAAAATTGTACTTATTGAACTTTTATTCTGTATAATTCTTTCAACTAAAAATAACGTGACACGAACGTGTACTACGGTGTAAAGAGAATACAAATGCCCTCTGGTTAAATTGACGTGATTAAATACAAATTACCAAATAAAGGGATATATTTTGCTCCTTATGTGTTGGGGCTCCCTTGTCTAAATTTCAATTGTCTGGTTTGATTCAATTAGTGAATTTGCATCTGTATAAATTATTTAGAGGAATGATTGATTACATCGGTTGAGGTATTATAAGAAAATATGTCATGAAAATATGGATGTATAGACTTTTTCCTGAAGTACGAACCGAACTGACGTTATGTTTGATTTATGATCAATTATACATCATCATTCTCATGTTAAACCGTGAATTAATACATATCTAGATGTCTTCATGACCGATGGTTTATTAGACGATCTGAATTCAGTGCGGAAAGTGAAAATTGATGTAAAGGCGCCAAATAGCTAATCTGCAACTTCAGCTCGGTCTCGGTGAGAAATGCCTTGACAGGAGGTCTTGCAAAGGCCACATACTTGTGTCGCCAGAATTGATGGCTTCTTCATCATGATGTCAACATGAGACGGTAGGGGTTAAGAGTACATGGTGGAATTACAGTGTCCGAACTTGATGCAATCATGTTTCCACGGTAATGACTGTCCACAGACAAGGCTAGACTCTTGAAGTCGTTCGGTGACAGCGGTGGATACAAATGGGGGAGGGGTAGGTATTGTTCGCCTCCTCATTACTTTTGTTTAGGGCATCTTTACAAAGGTTTTTGCGCCATTCTGTTGGAGTCACTTGGTCTAATGGTCAGTTTGTACGTCTCCATGTTGAAAAATATTGGTTCGAATCCAAGTCATGCTGGGGACAATTAGTCCAAAGTAAGTCCCGGATGGAATAATCAGACATGATTTGTGTACCATGGTGTACGTCTGTAATAATCCGCACTCATATACGTATCCTAGATGGTCATGAACTTACCAATGAGGTGTAGACAAATCTGAAGTTGACATCTTCATGCTTTGTCCAAGATTACTGACCGTATAGATTTCATAATGTGTCAAAATAAACTAGCTACAAATTGATTATTGGTCAGAAAATCGATGGTATGAAATACGGATAGTTGGAAAACAACTTTTCAAGTGTCTTGCATGTCTTGACGGGTATTTTATTTCTTCAAGATGCAACCGTGGTTTAATCAAAGAATATAAACAATCTCCCCCTTCTGGCTACTGTTGTTGATGATACCATTTCACTTTTTGTGTGTTTATTTATTTTTTATTTTATTTATTTTTTTGCCTTTTGTTAAAGGATCGGGAGTCTGGTTTAAAATCTTACCAAATGACCTTAGGATTCGACCCAGAACCTTTTTAACTAAATAATTTTGATCTGCATTCAAACCATGATCGTTGGTTTTTCGAATTCGGTCGTATGCAGAAGTTTCGTTAATTCGAACTTTTATATTTTGCAAGGGCCATAACAGTTGATTTCCTCATCTCATGACGATTTACCCTGTGGATGATTCATTAATATTTAAAATGAATCCCAACTATGGACCTATGGAATGGTTATTGATCCTAAAATTTGATTTTATCCCAGTTGGGATTGATTCTGGGCCGTTAGTGAATCACCCCTGGATAAAAATTGTCAATGTACATATAGTTGTCAATTCGACGGCTTATTACTGTGATCCTAAAAATGTTTGTTCTGAAGAGGTAGTTGTCCCAATATTTATTTTCTGCATGAATATTGTCACAAAAAGGTGGCTTTTGTAGGGATGATAATTCTTTTCATGCACTCTCAGAAAAATTTTAACCAACCGGGCAAAATTTTAACCAACCGTTGGTTCAAATATGAACTTACCAACTGTTGGTTAAACGCGTTAACCAACCCCAGTTGGTTAAAATTTAACCAATTATGTATTAAAATTTTAATAGAAAGTTGGTTAATTTATTTCAACCAACCCTAGTTGGTAAATTTTTTTAATACTTAATTGGTTAATTTCTTTTTTTAATACATCATGGTTGGTTTAAAAAAAATCAAGCGATAGACCGGACTGGACCGGCCTTTTGACAATTTGATCAAAGTATTGGTACAAGTAACATGAAGAGTTATGCCTGTATTATTAGACTACATACATGATTGGTTGGCCTAAATAGGGTAGGCCTACAGTAGCCTAAGTATTGGTCCAGTACAATATCATTACTTCGGTTTAGACGTTAGGTCTACAATCTAGTCCAGTAGCTGAGATCTAACTGGATCTAATTATAGATCTAGAATAGAAATGAGATGTTGGCCTAGATTCTACGTTTAGATTCCAAGGTCATCACTCTGAAACCAGTCAAGTAGGCCTATTGGACTATATCCACATCGAGAGGTCTAAAAAATATTTAGGCTAAATTTAGATCCAAGTGATGGTTCTAACGTGGTTCTAAATATTTAGCCAACTAAATCTATGACCTCAAGACTTAGTCCAAGACCAAGCTGGTTGGAGAGCGAAGTGTTTAACGGAGCTGCCATAAATTTCAAGCAAGTTTAATACCTAACGTTAGGTCTAACGTCTCAACCGAAATAATTAAGAACCGTACTGGCCATGTAGTCCAAAACATAATGCATGTTAGTCCTATATCACAGGCCTATATTCTTCAAGTCATTTCTACCTACCAATATACTTTGATCAGATTGTCAAGATAAGTCCAGCCAGACCAGCAGTCAGCTTGTGTAACCCTGTTGTCGTCGCGAGCAAAAATACGTGCATAATGAATAGGCGCACTATCTAGCTTACGTACGTGTATAAATCAAAATCGCAAGATTTCTAGCGCGAGGAGCGGAGCGCGTATCTTTGTTAAATCTCCGTTTCCCATTGGTTGTTTTTCTTTCACGTGACCAGTTTTTTAAACCAACTATTGGTTAAAATTGGAATTGGGCTTTTTTAACCAACCCATGCTTTTTCACGTTTAACCAACTTGTTTTTTAACCAACTTTTCATTTTAATAAATTATTGGTTAATATTTTTAACCAACTGGTTTTAATATGCATTTTTTTAACCAGCGTTCTGAGAGTGTGAGAATAGGATTAAGGTTGAGTATTTTCTGCGAGGGTAGTTGAATGTCTGGATGATGTTTGAGACCAAATTAAAGGTAGGCTTATGCGGTGGTCACAACTCGTCGTAGCCTACGGGGCACGTGCCATCAACGTAGCCTGCGTTGCATGTACAATGCACGCACAGATTCTGGGTCAACTTCTGCGATTCCTGCGTTTCTGTAGTAAGGGTATTGTAAAATCTTCCTGGACGTCGTACATGCAACGTGCCTGCATGGTACATACGCTGCATGAATTTTCTACGAAATCCATCGTAGGGAGTTGCACGTCGAAGATACAGCGAGTTGTGACCTCCGCATTAATTGTTCATAATAATGTATGTAATGTAGGCCTATGCATATAGGATCCCAATCGCTCATGACTGATTAGTAGTCCATTTGAGGATTGCCCAATCTCTCTTTAGTTCTTTGGAAACAAGATTTGTGTCCTTCGTTAACCAGGCGGCACGTGGGACTGCATGCCAAGTTCACAGATCGGCACAAATCAAAAGTAAGATTGCACTGTCAGTAAATCTGTTGATACTTAACCTACCATATCCGGTTTAACAGACAATACATAATTGCTGAATAGTATAATTTCCGATAAAGTAGAAAATCTTAATAAAACTACACCTTAAAGGGATTTAGTAACTTTCAAAAACAAGAGCAATTATATTAAGATTAATAAAAAATATATTGTTCCAACAGTAAAAACAAACTACTGAAAGTTTCAGATCAAATGGAAGTCATTTACTAACTTAAAACAAACAATGCCAAGCATACGGCCGAACACCAGTACCCTCTGCTGATAGCTCACCAGGCCGCTAGAGACGGGGGACTATACAACAGGAAATGGGTGTGTGGAAAAGCACATGGTTTTATAAACCATCCGGTGTTGGTTTATAAAATTTGAGTATGAAATCATTGATATCTCGAAGGTAAAGCAAGCAGTTAGCAATACAAACGGCTCCTCGCATCATTTAGAACAAAATTGAGTTCAGAACCAAAAAAATATCACATGACATGGTATCATACACTGTAAAAAAAAATATATGTATTTTTACAGCAAATCTGCTGTCAGCAGAGTCGCCATAAAAATTGTAATTAAAAAAACAGTTTTGTTGTAAGTTTCTCCTGCAAATAATTACGTGAGAAATACAAAATATACATCAGGAGTAACACATTTGTTCCGTTTTAACCAAATACGTATGCTATAAAACTCTAATTATATTTTTCCTTCTCTTTTATCAATTCTTAAGGGAGAAATTTACAGCAAAACTGTATTTTGAATTACATTTTTGTATGGCGACTCTGCTGACATCACTTTGCTGTATTTTTTCTGTATTTTCTGTATTTTTTTTTACAGTGTAGTAGACATATATTGTATTGGTGTAGGGGTACTGTGTGATAGGGTGATACTGACCTAAAAACTTATTTGTGTTTCTCTCTTAATATTAAGTGGAATTGTGTAGTGTTTGATAGACTGATGACGCTTCAACTTCCAATCTGATCTTTTAAAAACAGACCGGTCACTTTCGTTTCGCGACACTTTCAGGACTAAAATCGCATTGGCTGAAATACGATCCTTCGGTTTAATGGGAACGATCGATATCGTAGCCATTGTTCTTTTGTGATTGAATCAATTGCGTGTAAATGTAAAAGAAAGAAGTGATAGGACTCATTATCGATTACACCTCTCCAAACGTGGCTCCTACATATGTATTTGCATGCCTTCTGCAGACATGTTGCAATGTTAGCTTCCTCATCGGGGGTGACAACGAATAATTTGACTGTCTACATTTTTGCTTCGTTCTAACAAACATTTGAAATTCATTTGAGTAATGTAACTTTGTTTGCCCAAAGGCGAGCTTCAATCCTTACGAATATAGCAAACATTACGGCTTTCCATTCCCGGTGAATTTGCCTTAAATATTCCCCTGGCGAGCCGATCGTATCTTTTATTCATGAGGACAATAAACGAAATATTAATCTTTCCGATAAAGCCGAGTGATAACTGTGCACGCGCCGCGAGTATTTTAATGTCTGTAAAATGGAGGCGGACATTCAACTGTGTCACGTGGTGCCTGATGTCTCGACCTGTGTGTCTCTATGGGGGAACAGGTCACATTCTTTTACTACTTTGGAAGTTTTCCATTTCATTCCAGATGCTTAGGATTGATTGGTAATCAAAATCTATGCTTAACCCTGGCAATAGAATTAGGAGAAACTGGCTGAAATTGATTATGAAATGTTTAGGCCTACCGTTCACATCATGTGATGAGCACATAAGCAGTTGGGCTTGCTGGATATTGTTTGGTTTCGTTTTGTTGGTCATTACATCAGCAGTTATATTTCCAACGAAATCAGCTTGCATAATATTCATTGGTAACCATGCAGTTTTCATATTTAGATTTTATTATGTCAATACTTAGTGTGTGTGATTGGGGAAACTCGAAATTATATTTAAATAAAGCGTAGGTGACATTATACATGTTATACATGTTGAACAAGGGAATACTGCCCAAAAAGCTTGTTTACTCATCGCTGAATATGCTAACATTCCAATGTAAATTCTTTATAGTTCACATTCAGGGATTAGCCATTTTCTGGACAAATGCAATTCGACCCAATTAAATTTTAATCGCGGGTGCATGAATAGGTATTTCCAGTAATAGCCAAACTGCTTTTGATAATAGAACTGCTTAAAGTGTTTCTTCTTCGAAGTGTACTTTTTAAACAAATGGTTTTCTTGACATCCTAAAAGCTGGCGAGAGATTTACTTGGCACATCCACAAGCAATACATGCAAACTGGATTCCAAGTGTCTTATTCTAACGTTATTTGGATAGCCCAATACAAGGTCCCACGAAAATAAACATCCATATAATTTGAATCATTTTACTAAACAATACCTTATAAAAATCACTTGTGCAGGATTTAATAATGATAGTAATAATGGTTCTATTTTTATAGCGCTGAATACATATATCCACCTTGGTGTTTCTAAGCGCTTAAAGTGTTAACTAATCATTACCCGGCTTAGCTAGGCTACCCCGAAAGTTGCGAACAGTATTCAAGGAATTGCTTCCTACCGGTACACATTCACCTAACCTGGGTCGAGTGCAGGCCATCGTGAGTGAATTTCTTGTTAAAGGAAATTAACACCGGGTGTGGGATTCGAACATGCGACCCTCTGATTGAAATGCTAGAGTAAGAACCACTACACCAAGACGCAGGATTAAATAAATATCAGATTCTTTTAATTTTGCAGGTAATCTTAATATTTTCATTCTCCATTTATTATGTAATACTTCGAAAAGAAAATGCTTCCTTTCCAACTTAGAACTAATATTGTATATAGTAACTTAAATATATATACATACATTTATAACTATAATTACTGGACTGAACAAGTAGTAGGAGTACGTAAGTATACCCAACTCTCTTGTTTTTTTTTTTATTTTCATAATCCATCTTTGTATGTTCAATCTTCTATTAAAGAAGTATCCTGAAAATTATGGTATGAAATATCAAGATAAAAGGTTCTGTGACATCGTAATCTTGAAAAACCTGGGGATTAACATTTGTTGGACTTGAGCTTTTCCAGGTATTCCGAGGAGATCCCGGGGTCAATCGAAGGCCATGTAAAAATTTAAAAGTGCTCATTTATTTATAAGAAAGTGGAGAAAGCAAGGAATTTAGGATGGAGAGGGGAGTGGAGAGAGCAAGGGAAAGTGGGAGGGGGAGGGGAGGTAGAGAGAGCAAGGGGATGGGGAGAGGAGGGGAAAAGTGTAAAAAGCAAGGGAGAGGGAAACGGTAGTGAACATTTTAGAACTACGACGGAGGAGATGGAGAAAAAGCTAAGGAGTGGAGAGGGGGAGGGAATTGGACGAAGCAGTGGGGAGGGGGAATTGGATAAAGCAAAGGAGAGGGGTGGGGAGGGAATTCGATAGAGCAAAGGAGTGGGAGGGGAATTGGAATTGGATAAAGCAAGAGAGTGGGGAGTGGAAGGGGGAAGTGGAGAAAGCAAGAGAGTGGGAGTGGAGAGAGCAACTGGAAATGGTGGAGGGATAGAGTAACCGTAGCGGATCCAGATTTCATTAGGGGGGGGGCATAGTTGAATTTCAGATGTTGCTACACCCCCAAAAAAAATTTCCGTCACACCTGGCAGGCAAAAAGGTTTACACCCAAATTTTGTTTCACCGTCACGCTGGCCTTGCGATAAGGTGTGAGGGGGGGGGAGGGGGCTTGTAGATTACATTTTTGTCCCCTTTTTTTTTGTTGCCATCGTCATCAAAAGAGGGCCGCATCATTACATCGGCCATAGGGTACGGTTGAGGGGTCAATGGGGCCCACAGTCCATTTTTCTTCGCTTCCCTTTTTTTTTTTTTTTTTTTTTTTTTTTGCTACTAGGGGGTAAACGTGGGGGGCCGGGCCCGCTGCCCCCCCCCACCCCTGGATTCCACGCTGGGTAACCGTAATTATTCTTTGCACTCGAAAAGGGTTTTACGCTCTTTATTATTTCCTCAATTTGAGGACTGGATGGCCACATCACCTGTTTTTAAAAAAAAATACATGCAGCCGTGTTGTCCATTTTTGTTGCGATCGTTCTGTCAGACAATGTTGGCGAAAGGCTGCTTTTACGAACCGTATCGAAACCCCTAAAGTTGTATACAAACCATGCTTTAAAGTGAGAGCGAACTGAGCAACACTCTGCATTGACTGTGTGTTATAAATAGCTAGTCTTACAGTATACCTTTTGAAGATAACTTATTTAACAAAAAAGTTGATACTCATGTATATTCACCACGGACTACCGAAGCTGTAATCCATACTAACTACTTCTAGGATCATTGTGTCTTCATATCTGACCATCACGGAAGATCTAAACACACGCAGGTCGCTTTGTAGCAATTGTTGTACTGTTATTTCAGCGCTAACGTAATCACTCCGGTATCGAGTCGTCGTAATTAACACAGAGCTTAGAATGAAATCTCATTACAACATCGCCGGCCTCGTGTTGTAAGTGACTACACTGTCAGGATGTTTGCTATTATGGGTTAGGAATCAAGGCAAGAATAGGTAGTTTGAGAAAGTGAGCGGGTGGGCTACACAATGCTGCCTTGTTCGTACTGGTTTAATTGTTTTTGTATTCTTGTTTTGTCTCAATTAGTATGTCCACAGTCTCAACTCGGCCTGCAATCTACATCCTTTTTTATGAACAAAAATCGATTTCGTTCTTTTTTCTTTTTTTTTTTTTTTCTTGTTTGTTTGTTTGGTTTTTTTTTTGTTTTTTTTTTTTTTGAGTTGGGGGGTGTCTTAATTGTCCAAAGAATCTAAACATTTATTTGAAAGTAAGTAGCCAGTGGGTAAGCTCTATAGGAGGATTTTATGAGAAATTAAAACATTATCAAGGTACCGGGTACGGTAGATCTACCTGCTTATGAAGACGTGTCCCACCCCGTTACGAGACTACTGCTCTAACGACTCACCACGCCAAATAAATGTGGATTAATTTTTACTCTCTCATTTTGTCTCTTTCTCTCTCTCTCTCTCTCTTTCTCTCTCTTTCTCTCTCTTTCTCTCTCTCTCTCTCTATTTTCTCTCCCTCCATCTCCTTCCGTTTCTCTCTTTCTCGTTAGATATCTACGGTAATATATCCTGCCCGACACTATTATGTGCGTGTGTATCATTCTCTGTCCCCATCTCGCTCCCCTTCATCTCTTTCCCTTCCCTATATTTTGTTGTTACCATAGGCCTATCATATTTCCATGGCTCAGCCTTTTATATATGTTTTATCATTCTATCATCCTTTGTTTTGTTTTATATTTTTCTGGGTGTTATACGAGAATGACGAAAAAGAAAAAAAAAATGAGTACAAGCTTGTAAAAAATCTGATCGAATATGTAAACTTGAATATTATGCTTACTTTTGTATGAAATATAATGAAATTTCTTTGTTTCATATGCCTTTAAGACAATTCCTTCACACCAGAACAAAAAGATTGAATTACAGTTTAATAATGGATGTATAGTATAGGCCTGGCCCTGTGCCGTCAATTTAAGATTGTGTGTTATCCATTCCGTGGTCAATCGCTACGAAAGTTCCCCAAGGGGAATTATTTCCAAAACGTCATTTCGTTTTTCTTCTGGGAAAAAAAATGCGACAGAAAGAAAGGAAAATACTTTTTTAAAATAAAATATATTACTTATTTCCGAAGATATCCATTCAATATTTTGAAAACTCATAATTGAGTTTAGCTGATATTAACCTAGGAAATTGATATCACACGTTTTTCGTACGTTATAGAAAATGAACAAAGGTATACAGCATAAAAATTACTAGCTCAAAAAGAGCGTTTTTTAGACTTTAAGAACTATTCATTTCCCGTGTATATAAATTGGCCCGGGGGAATTATGTATTCTGTGAAATGGATGGATAGGTTAACACGTATGGGAAATAAACACCAACTTTATTTTTATGAAAGCATTATTGGTCGAACTGTGGGTAAAGTATCAGCCTTGTTAAAGAATAAGAATCGAAGAACGTAGCAATTCGCTTCTTTACTTTGTTTTAAAAGAACTTTGTTTCGAAAGCGATTTTTTTTTCTTTTTCGACAGCCTCCAAAACATTTTGACAGAGGCATTGCACAAGAAGTAGATGTGGTGAATATTACTTATTCAGTAGGGGCACGTATGGTTTTGTCACCTTTACTAGTAAAGACATAATCTAACATCGTCCTCATACAATTAAAAACAAAAATAAAAGTTAGGGTAAGAATATGTTTATAGATAGCTTTCTGTCTATTCTTAAAAACTCTAAAATCAATAAAAATTTGAATGAAATGCGTAAAAGTTACAAACAAAGGTTTGAGTATATAGTCTCGCCACGATAGAGGTTAAAACAGAGTTCGTTATTTTTGTATTGTAAGAACAAAACAAGAAGCAGTCGCTAGATATAGGTTGATGTCGTTTTCAGACATTGCTATTTTTTCATTATGAAAAACATTTCCCTTTTAATGGTTGAGCAGTGTTATATTATATTTTAAGTGATATAATTATATAGAATGTCAAAAAATCTTAAAAGGAAATTCAAACGGCATTTGATACAAGAAACGAAAAAAGAAAAAGAGTAGTTTTTAAACACTGCCTCGAATTTTCACTATTTCAAATTATTTCTCATGTGTAGAGTTTACGATATTATATTTTCAGATTCTTATGTTTTTTACCACTTAAAAAAAAGGAAACAAACAACCAAATTAAAGGTAAATTCTAATTATGTTAACCAATATCTTTAAACACTTCCTTATTGTCCCGTATTGTTTTGAATCGCGATCGTACTCATTCATTAATTTGTCTTTTTTTTTTTTTTTTTTTTTTTTATTCCTGATGTTTATTGAGCGGAATAAACGCGATAATGTGCAATGTTCAAATGTACCTGGTGCTTTTATATTAAAAAATGAATGCGAATCAAGTTTTTATGGTAAGGGCGTTTTTGTGTTGTGTTCCAATGTAAATATTATTTCGTGCATCGTATTACCTACAAGTTATATACAGTTACATGCCATAACTTCCAATTTTTGTCACCTAGAATTGCTAAAGGGAAGCTAATTACGAACAAAATAATGCAGACTTTCACTCCACATCAATGTTTACGAACAAATACATGAACACAGTGAGGCAATACTTTTGATAGTCACCGACATCGTTTGTTTGTGATAAGTTCTACACAATTATCGTATCTCATATTAATTTCTGCCCTCTAGCTTCAAAGATATGCCCTCCTATCTGTTTAATTTTAGCTTAATAATCACAGAGACCATCTTAAATAGCTCTTTAACGTCTTATCATACGTCTAATTAGGAAAATAGAACCAAAGCAGTCATGAAATAAAGGTCATCGTCAATGCCGGGCGATATTTTCCTTCGCGCTCGTTCAACGCACAAGCTGCATGCAAAATCATACCTCAAGATAAATCAACTGGTCACTAGAAAACGTTTGAATAATTTTGCTTGATTAAAAAAAAAAACAGATAAGAAGATTCCACCTTTTTTGAGGGGGGGGGGGGGGGGGGGAGGTTTATAAGATGATTTAACTTCCATGAACTTAAATCTTTTTAAATCTGGTAAATGATTGTCCTCAGGTTGAATGGAGGACAGAATAGGGGACGAAAAAAACAAGAAGAAACATTTTGAAGTTTTAGTCTGACCTTTACTCAAAATTTGATAAAATACAAGTCATCGGTATAAGCGCCAAATTAGCTAATATTGTCCATTTGCTTTTCTCATTTGTAATGGATTTAATACTTTCAGTTGATTGTGTGTTTTGAATCGGGATTTTTATGAAGTTTGCTGATTGAGTAACCAACAAACTTCTTTTTTTTTCAAAATGAAAGCTTTGAGTGTGTCCTTCATACTTTTAAAGACAAACAAAACTGCACCATATTCTTTGTGTAAATATATTTCTCATTCTCTCACAAAGTCAACACTCTACACTTTTCTTTTAAGTTTAGTCACATTACGTACTCGGAAAGGAAGAAGTTTGACATTTGTGTTTTCATGGTCAGTCTCAACCATATACTCCTAATTCGTATTCCGAAGAAATTCGGCGAATACATATCCAGAAACTTCTCGCTTTTCAGAGTTGAGTATTTTTGGTGCTATCTGGCCACTCCTACAGTTACGCTTACATCATATTCTGGTGTGGAGTTACGAAGAAAAAGTGGAAAGACATTGAAAGAGTCGAACTCAGTGACGCTATAAACCTTTTGAAAAGTCGCTTCTAGCACGACTGACAATGAAGAAAAATCCCAACCTCAACGCAGGTCTTCGATTAATCAATGTAACGCCTCAGGGATGCACGGATTCAGGCTCTCTTTTGTCCAAATAAATACTTTATTATCATCCACCTCATCTTATATGGACATGGTTGATGCGGAGCGCATCTCCTTGTAAATACCTGGTATTATATCATCCTCTCATCACGCCATGGTAACATGGATAGCTTCTGTGCTGATGTTTGATGGAGGTAAGGGAAGCCGGATGGACCCGTCCATGTTCGCAAGAGTGCCGTGTATCAGCCCAGTTTCATCCTTCTCCGCCTGACAGAAAGAAAAAAAAATGCAATTCTAAGGTGATACAAAGAGAAGAATATGAGGAAGAAAACCATTATAGGTTTCATTTACAAATTAAATGCGAAAAATTAAAATATAGATTACCTTAACAAAATAAGCATAAACTGATAGGATAGGAGCGGAGACAATCATGAAATGAAGACACAGATTAAATTATAAAATAAAATGAAGATAAATAAACTCAAGGAAAATAATATAGATGGGTAGAAAGAAGGGGTCTACTACATGTCTTCACGCCATAATTGCCCCGGGGCCAATACTTAACAATAATCTTATGACTAACGTCAGCCGTAGACTTGAAAATCTAACTAACCCTAATCCTAACACAAAACCAGATCACAACCCTAACCCTTACACTACAATTTGACGAAACAGATCCTAAAGAAAATGTCGCCGGAGCAAATATTGGTTCCCCGATAGAAGGGGAGGTAACTTAAATGTCAAGGTGCCTATAATACTACATGTTAAAAATAAAGAGGAAAGAAATCACAACCTGTTTTAACAATCCGTGCAACCTATCACATTTAACATCATGGACATGTGACTTATAAGACACCCATCTCCGTCACTGGATCAGTGTAGGGCTTAATATCTCTAGCCTGAGGCCTCAGACAAGTGATATATTATGGTTTTCATATACCCAGGACTCGGGCGTTTCGGTATATTTTAACACCCTCACGATTGGAGGGAAGATACATGTTTTGTGACAGTGATCTTACGGGGTGATCGTCGTGCGCGTTGATGCGGGAGACGCGGCTTTAATTGCAGGGGATGTACCCTTCCCAAAATACTCGATCGACTTGTCTCTCCAAGTCAATGAAGAACAATAGAATTAGCCTCAATTCTTCTTGTTTACACTATCAATAATTATGACGGACACATCCTTCCTCAATGCGATTCGATGAAACTTAATATTGTGTGAGGAAGCATATTTGCTTACAGGATCTGGAGCGCAACAGACACTTGATGCACAATAAACGAAATCAAGAATATCCCGAGAATTATCAGAAATAATGATGTATCTAAGAATGATTTAGTCCTCTCATAGGCTAAGAAACGAGCAATATTTCGATAGGAAAAAAGGTATTTGGTATCTCTTTGCAGCGCTATGATTAATTACAACTCACCTTGAGAGCACATCGTATGGGTACTGCATGAATTCGATCTCGGCAATTCAGGATGATTCAGAAAGATCAAGAAAGGATATCCATACATTTTTTTCAATAACCATTTTGCTGTTATAAGTGCTACAATAATTCGTAAATTATAAGGTGATGATAACATGCTTTACATGAAGAACGCACTTTTCATTAATTATCCTTAATTATATGTTTTATTTATAAAAAAAAAATCCATTCAATTATATATAATAGATCTACAGGTATGGCCCGAAAAACTACATTTAATATTCATTTATGACGGTTAATCTGGCACATTACCACATTCCAGAATTGATTTCACCTTGTACAAATTTCGACAAGAAATATTCGTGTCACTGTCGTTTACTAGGAATCTAAAACTAATACTTATTAATAATGAGGTAGTTTAGTTGATATGTCGGGTCTAGTGGTACTAGAGGGTTCTTATTCGAGAAATCCATCGCTGATCGCTCTCTCCCTTGCCGTCTTGTCATGCGAATATGTAGCCATGTCTTATCAATCTTGCCCTGTCACGTTACGTTTGACCTACCACGTCACGTTTGCCATGTCACGCCACGCTTGCCTTAATCAGTTGGGACTTAGAAATTATCGATTCTTTGATAGTAATATAAGCAAGAAGAAACAAAACAAAAAGAGGATATCTCTAAGAGGTGCAACAGTGGTTAGGTACCGTTACTAATCATTTGGGGCTAAGAATAGCGTAAATATCAGCTTAAATATTGAACGTTTGTGATTATACTTACGTTTGTCTTTGATTTTTTTTTTTCTTTCCGAATTTGAAATGCAACAAATGAGCGAAATGTGATCTCTAAAAGCCAATATAAAAAGGTGAATGAGAATGAGGCGAAGGGGCCTCAGAAAAGTGTGTATAGCATTCGACTGGACTTCTAAAAAAGCTATGATTTTTTTTCTCACATTAAAAAATAAAACTAAAATAGGAAAGGGAAATCGAAACGAGGTAAAGTTGACTAAAAGTACTCTAAAATCTTTTTAAATTTGTATCGAAGGTTCTTGTTGCTCGGAACAACTGGGTGCACTCGTCTCGCTGTTTTCTGGCTTCAAACATTGGGGCATTGGCGAAGGCCAAAAGCTATCAAGAACATTGCGTTGCTTAAAATAAAGCAACAAGTGGATTTTTATTTTTATTTATTTGATACCCAAGTAATGGTAAGCAACAACATTTCGTGTAGAGAGGATGTTAAATGTTATTTATTTTTATTTTTTTATTAATTTATTTTTTTATTTTTTGGGCTTTATTTGGATAAGCTGTGTGTGCCAAGCTTTTCATGGTGTGAGCAGTCATTTCCACTTTTACTAACCAGCATTCTCGCCAAGCCTACAGCGGACCGACTATGTTGCCATCACCATCATTGCAGGCTCCACACCTCGCCTGTATCATCACCCCCTGAAAACAAAACCTTCCAAGCTAACCCTTCATATTTTTCACAATCCCCCTCTTTTTCTCCTCGTCTTCCTCTATTTCACTTTTTCTTTTGCTCCCCCTTTCTCCTCGAGTCTTTCTCACTTTCACTGCCTCTCGCTCCTGCCCCGAACCATGGGGCAGCATTCATGTTTGTCTCATGTTTGTTGTGACGTAAGTAATATGCAAATGAGCTCTGGAGGTGGGTGACCGACCGGTTGTTCGATGCGCAAACCGAAGCCTGCGATTCGGACAGTGAACTTTTCTTACTTTTGAAAGGCATTTTGCCTTCTGTCTCATATTCATCGTTCTTCCAATCAACGTCATACATATTGGCTTTCCCTTCGCTTTTTTTTCAGGCCCGGGATAAGGGGGAAAAGGAGTTGAACATTCGTTTTAGTTTTCAAAGTCAACCTTAGAGAAAAAATAAGGTATGGATTGGACTCTTGTTTTAGTATTCCCGCAGACAAACAGCCACCAGAGGATAAAAAGAAATTTAATCTTCGTGAAAACTTTATTAACTTCGAGTTGAAAAGGATATACACCCCTTTCCCGCTTAGCGTCATTCCTTGGCGTCACACCATGTTGAATTGAGGAAAAGTTCTTCAGAGCAGTTACATATAGGCACATGAAAAGTGTACATACTAAGGGTGAGAAATGGGGCGATGTGAAGGAAGGAAATGAAAGAGTTAGAGAGGGAAAACAGAAGTAAAGATAAGGTTTATAATACCGTTGGTGATTTATTTGATTCTTTGCTTTATAGCAGTTTGTAGTAAAATGCCATCTGACTTGCATCGCTTCTTTTGAAATCAAACTGCTAAAGGGGTGCTGTACGTTGGTAGCGATATTCGCACAAAACAAAAGCATGACAAAACGAAAGATATACATAATCAAATGTATTCTTTAACAATAGCTCCAGGTATAACTAACGTGAGAATAGTTGCTTACTCAATGAAATTATCTCCCATTATTGTTGCCTTCCATTCCCATTATCAAGTCGTGTAACTCATCATCTCTTATAAATGGAAATTGTGAGAATGTGTTTCTTTATCAAGTTTCTATTAAGATAACTTTTAAATCAAAAGTGAATGGGATATCAAAAGAATTCCAAACACGTGAGAAAACAAAAGGGGAAAAGAAGAACAAAGGTAAACTGACGTTGTATGTCGTCAGGAAACCATAAAAAGCCAGAACTGATACTTCAAGTTAAGAACTTACGTTCCGTATCAAGTTACTTTGGCACATTCGTTCATCTTCTGATGATATATTACTACTACTACTACTACTACTACTACTACTACTTCTACTACTACAACTACTGCTAATACTACTACTACTACTACCACTACCTACCTATACTGACTAACTACTCAACTTTACTACTACTACTACTACTAACTACTACTACTACTACTATACTACTACTAGCTCTACTACTACTACTACTACTACTACAACTACTTACTACTATTACCACTACTCATTACTACTTATACTGGCTAATACCTCTTCTACTACTACTACTACTACTGCTGATACCTCTACTACTACTACTACTACTACTACTACTACTACTACTACTATTACCACTACTATTACTATATATACTGCTAATTACCTCTTCTACTACTACTACTACTACTACTACTACTACTACTACTACTACTACTACTACTACTATTATTACTACTTATACTGCTAATACCTCTACTACTACTACTACTACTACTACTACTACTGCTGCTGCTGCTGCTGCTGCTGCTACTGCTTCTACTTCTACTACTACAAATAGTAGAACCATTACGACGACGACGACGATGAGGAAAAAGAAGAGGAAGAAGAAGAAGAAGAAGAATTACAAGAAGAGGAAGACGAAGAAGAAGAAGAAGAAGAAGAAGAAGAAGAAGAAGAAGTAGAAGAAGAAGAAGAAGAAGAACAAGAAGAAGAAGAAGAAGAAGAAGAAGAAGCAGAAGTAGTAGAAGAAGAAGAGGAAGAAGAAGAAGAAGAAGAAGAAGTATAGTAGTAGAAGAAGAAGTAGTAGTACAAGAACAATACCAGCAATAATACCATCATCACCACTATTATTATATTTTTTAAAGGAATATATACAATTGCATCATTGCTATATACCACGAATGCCTCTTTATCTAGCGTTATTATTCCAATTTCTTTAGTAGCATAATTTAATATCCCAACATATTATGCATGCTATGCACGCGAAGGCTGTCATACACATAGGGCCACACAATGACTAATGACGCCTGCTTCATACTGCAGGGCTTCGCAATACACACTGTTTTCATAAAGATTAATAATCCTTGTGAAACGTGTCAATGAAATGATAAACATTCTATTAAGTGTGCTTTAGAAATACATTCAAAAGCAGAGTTAATGCGTTTTTAATCTTGTTGAATGACACATTTCAATGTTTTGCTTTTGTATACCCTATACATTAAAGCTCGTCGAAAGGGGTATTTAGGCAGTGCATTAAACTTATCTTGGATTTTCACACCATCATCAAGAACACTCACAAAGCATTCATCATTATTATTCTAGAGCGATGTGTGTCAAACGGAGAGGGGAAAACGACTAATGGCTCGTATGATTTCTGTACACTAAGTAATCGTTTGGCTTGGCAAGATGTCGGGGGAAAGTCCCGGCTTAGATGCCCTCTCGAGCTCCGCTGCCAAGAAAGATCATCTAGGCACAAGAAAAGGAGACTGAGATGGGAACGACACTGTTTGTCCTCGCCTCCGATCTCCTCCACCGCCTGTAAAGCAGGGGGATGAAACTCTAACTATCATCCCCAACCAAAAGATGCCGCCGCCGCCTCGAATAGGCTACCCGCGTAAATAGGATCACTGATCTTATACCATCTCTATAATATGCATGCACCTCATCCATATTTCACGAGATTTACTTGATTTTTCATGCCTTGCTTTATTTCAAAGTGTAATTCCCTGTCGGCGGGTAGGATTTCAGGCATCTTTCCTCGACTTCGATTCCCATTTAACATTAATGACGGATTAAAGAAATGGTAAAGATTGCTTCCAGTTAGCTTTCGTTTCAAATCTTCACGTCCGCGTCCAAGCCGTGTTATCAGTAATCAATCGCTTGATTGTAGAAAGTGCAACTTCTTATTAAATTCTGAAATTAAACTAGTGGGTAATCCCTATGAAGGCGATGTGTACTATAGGCAACTCTGTATGGCAGTATTGAGAAAATGGATATTAACTTCGTTTACATTTTAATATAAAGTAATAATTAGGATAATTTTTTTTTTTTTTTTAATGTGCCACATGATTGTATCTTTGAAATTACATGCAGGTTACAAATGATATATTTCGCGAAACAAAATTAATGTAGACACTTTCTCTTCAAAATACATCGACTAAATAAAAAAGATGGAGAGTATTAATGATCTAAAAGGGCTAGTTAGTTCAATCAAAATAATGTTGTCAATTTATAATCATATTTCAACTAATACATTGAACCGAACAATTCCAATTCATTGTGTATTTGTCTGATGTTACCATAAATTTTTAATGTATTTAAGCGTCAATTAAATATTAACATTTAACACTACCATTTATAGGAGCTACATGTATATGCTTCAATTGATATTTTTCATTATCTATATCTTTTCCGTTTTTTATATTTATTTTACTTTTAATTATCAGTTTTTAGCCCAATGAGAGACGAGCAGCAAAAAGTTGAAGCCGAAATAGGCTAGTAGACGTATTTTATCTTCATATGATTTTTGAAAAATTGTATGTAATTTTCTTTAAATAATTTCATGGACTATCCATCCAATCAACCAAACATTCAGAATAAATACAGTTATACACACATGGCTGGAATTTTGACTAGTATAACCTAACATTTGACCACGAAGTAGTTATTCAATAACATCCACATGACCAGATGACGAAATTATGAAATTAAAGTACCTCACTATTGGACCTTTTCTTATAAGCAGAAAATAAAAATGTAGCAATGTTTTTTTTTAACTCATGTAATTACAATATCCGTCAAAGATATACCTGATTTCTTCTTCTTCTTCTTCTTCTTCTTCTTCCTCTTCGACTGATTAAGGACTACGCAATTACTATTTCATTCATCGTACACCAAGGCAATATATAGATATGTTTCCATTGCCCTGACATATCTGTAAAAGAATAAAACACAATGGTGTGTGCGCGAAAGTGTGCGAGTGCAGGTGTGCATTATGATCGTAATTGCCCTACGTTTTCCCTATGTTACGCTACCCTTTTTAAAAGACAATGTGAAGGGTTGTACATGCACCTGTACATGTAGCTATACTTATTCCACAGTGGGAACGAGCCACAGAGAAGTATATCATATTACACGTTGGGGTCATTGACCAGATTGGATGTGAAGTAGAAATATCATAAGATAAAACTGGAAATACATAAAAATACCGAACATAATATATATATATATACTTTACTAATTCTGTACCATTCAGCAGTAGACATCAGATATTAGTTGATTTCTGATAGAGAAAAATTGAATTCTTTGATTTTCAGTTTTATATTAATATCAATAATTTGTTTGACATAGTCAGAAGACGGATTTAAAGGAAGTCATATTACATGACTACAGGCTTTATATGTACCATATTCCATGATTACATAGGTGGAAAGATTATCATTTAAAAGATGGGAAATTAATATTTATAATTGAATGTGGAGGCGATGTATTAAACGTTACTTCATGATAAGGTACTTTTTTATTCTTCTCGTTTGTTTGTTGTTGTTATTTTCTGACAATACAAATGCCAATATTTAAAAATAATACATTGTAGAATAGATACAATAAGTACAATCATACTCTTACGTAATCCTTATTTCAATCAATATTTGAAGAAAATCAAAATAAAGTGCTTCTGTGTACTAAATCAACTTAATTAATTCGCAAATTCTAGACCTTACTTTAGAAAATCATCCACATCAGTTGTGTGTGGATGTGTTTATCTATGTGTATTTGAAGTGATAATTCAATATAACAAGACGAACCGAACTTTTATAACACAACCGCATAAACCAATCGAAAATTAACGATTCCCTTCTATTTTCCAAAGATTTGTTATTACCTTTAAGTTTATTATAGAAATATGGTAAGAGTGCTTTAGAACGATAAAAATATTAATCTTATATTCAAAGTGTATTTTTATAACACCGAGTTGCTGAAAAGCGGTTTTTTCGGCTGATGTGAGTCAGCCAACAGAATACCTTCAATTCTTGTATTGCAGGGGAAGCGGGAAATATATTGAGATTATATTTGTAAGGAAATCATTGAGTGAAAAAAAAAATTGCCCTTAACTTTCACAATTCATTATATACCCCTCACAAATTGGTTTTTCTTCCATTTCAAATCCGGATGCGTCTTGAAGATTAAAAAGGATATCTTTAGGCAAAGCGAGTTGTCAGAATTGACGGAGAGAAGTATTTGTTTGTAAAATGAAACATCTTCTGGGGCACGTTTTCCTACCATTTCGTTCTCCTAAAACTGCGTTGTTGTTTTTGTAATCATTATTTTTTATTAATCATTAAATGGCCATAGATTTGTGATTTTTAGCCTGTTCCGCCCCCACTGCTTTCGGCTTAGCCCCTCCACTTTGAAAGCTTCGCGGCCCCTGCATATACATTTAAACACACATTTTATATCAAAAAGAGGCCGTTGCAACATTTATTCCAGAGTATTAAAGTTTTCGGACGTTCTTACCGGTAATATAGGCCACCTAAGCACATTTCCATAATTTGCATAAAATTACAAAATGACACACAGCCTAATCTTTGTTGATATGAATCAATAACTACTGCTCTCACTGTTATTGTGAAGAAAAACAATTATCACCAACCCCCCTGTCTGCAATATTCAAATGTTGACGTCATCACCAAAGTGCCCATATTACCTGCATGTGCAGGTTATATGGGCACATGTATTTAATGTATTTTTTGAAAACTACAATGACTGTACTATGTCAAGAATTTGCTTTAAATGTTGAAAAGCATTATCTTTAAGATATCATTTGAAATTATATAACCCTTCAGTAAATACTTTGACTAGATATTCAATTTAAATTTTTGCTTGTTTGAATTATAGATATTATATTATTTTCATTATACAAATCAATATAGGCCTACAATAAGTTATTTCTATTAATAATATACTGTAAATATTTATTTAAAAAAAATCTAAGCGAAGAGATTCATGCCTCATCCCAATACCAAGTACCAGAATCATTCCGCCATTTTGGACTGCCCATATTACCTGCACTAATTGTTGCTATTTCAGGCAAGCATTCAATGCCACATTGCACCCCTTCATTACAACAAATTGACCTGCAAACGCTATTATGATCAAAATGAAGCTATAAGCTTACTAAATATACAAACAATTGAGGTTACCCCCTTAAACACTTTTTTCACCATCACATTCTGTGAAATATCAAATTTTACATCAGGGTTTTTAAAAAAAGCCGTAATTTTTACCTACCTTGTTGGTTTCAGCAACTTTCTCAGAGAAATTTCGGCATCAGATGCTCTCACGACGATATATTTTCGTAAACCGTTCATATGAACAACGAATAGCGCTCACACCGGTCACCGGTCACGGGTTACCGGTCACAACATGATTTGCTTCACTTTTCAGGTACGTTTTAGTTATTCCTGATATTCATACCATTGGAAAGAAAATTTATTCCCCTTGTGTTGATATCTTTAATATTTGTAATGACTGTGTCATGCTTCGATGCACAGAATATCAGAATCGGAAGAAAAGTAAAAAGTCAAATGTTGTAAAATGCACTTTTATTGATCACACTGAAGTTCCGCAACTCGAATTTAAACCCTGATAACTTTTGAGGTAGTTTATAATTTTTATTGAATTTTAAACCATTGTCAAGTTCATTTATTATTCTTTTTATTGATACCTAATTTGTAATGGTGATGTCATGCCTGAGTCCACAGAAGCCCTGAATACCACCTGAATGCAAGGCAAAGCGAAAGATAATATTCAGTGTAAATGTTCTGTAACACAACTTTGAACCTTCATACATTTTAATGTGGGTTTTAATCACTATCAATTTTTATAGCATTGAAAAGTTCGTTTATTTTTCTTTTTATTGATAACCTATTTGCAATGGTAACATCATGTTTGAATGCACATAATTCACGAATGTAATGCGAAGTAAAAACTGAAAAGTTGTGAAATGCATTGTTATTGCTCAAATTGAGTAACTCGCAACAGACAATAATAGTCACAATAATCATTCAACATGTTCAATTTGGAACATTTGACTTCTGACTTGTCCTTCCATTTATGAGTTCTGTGCATGCAAGAACAACACTATTGTTACAATTAGGGTATCATTGAAAAGTGGAATTAATGAACTTGACAATGGCATAAAATTCTTTTAAAATTAGAAAATACCCCAAAAGTTTACAGGGCCTAAAGTCGAGTTGCGGAATTCAATGTGATCAATAAAAAATGCATTTTGCAACATTTGAATTTTTACTTGTCTCCGTATTCTGATATTCTGTGCATTGAAGCATGACACAATCATTACAAATAGGATATCAATAAAAGAGGGAATAAATTATCTTTCAAATACTAGTAGTATGAATATAAGGAATAACTAAAGCATACCTGAAACTTAAGGCCCAAAGTCGATTTGCGGAACTTTTTATTATATACATGTATATATTTTGTACATATATACCGAGTGAGTCAAAAAAAACTTTACACCTAGAAAAATGTCAATAAAAAGAAAATCAATTTATAAACCCCAAATTATTTTATACATTCTGAAAGAGTAACTCCTCCCGCATCTTCTGGTACCATTTTTGTGTGGTATGTCTTTCCGCTTGGATGAACACGACGCATTGTTTGCGAACATGTCAATTTCGAATTGTGCCAGAATGGGAGTAAAATCAAAACTACAAAAAGCTAGTAAAAAGCAACTTCATCCTGATTAAAATAGCATAACTTTTTAACGAAAATGTCTTCCGCTTAATAACTTGGCAGGGGTGTTGTTACACATATCGAATACATTTTGTATGAAAATTAGATTGACTCATGAAGTAATGCATGAATGAATACACATTAAAGAGTAAATTGCCACTGACAGACCAAAAAAGGCCTCTTAATACTTTTGAAAAGTGATTATCTTGTCTTTGACGTGTGCTCACTCATGCCTGACTCAACAGATCTATCTCATTTTCATACAAAATGTAGTCAATATATGAAAAAATACCCCTGCCAAGTTATTAAGCGGAAGACATTTTCGTTAAAAAGTTATGCTATTTTAATCAGGATGAAGTTGCTTTTTTCTAGCTTTTTGTTGTTTTGATTTTACTCCAATTCTGGCACAATTCGAAGTTGACATGTTCGCAAACAATGCGTCGTGTTCATCCAAGCGTAAAGACATAACACACAAAAATGGTATCAAAAGATGCGGGAGGAGTTACTCTTTCAGAATATGTAAAATAATTTGGGGTTTATAATTTGGTTTTCTTTTTATTTACATTTTTCTAGGTGTAAAGTTTTTTTTGACTCTCGGTATATATATATATATATATATAAAGTAATCACCGCTTGGCTAGAACTTTTACCCTTCAATTACTCTTATACACTCAATCCCTCTTCCCTGAAACATTCTTTTTATTTCAAAGTCTGGTTTATAAATGTCTATAATTTTCCAACTTTTCTTGTCACTCTTATATTTCTTGGTGACGTACTCCGCCTGAATCCCTTTAGAACGAATTTGACACTTTGAATCTCTTTTTGTGTCTTTGTATCTCACCGGAACAAATCCGTCTGGAAGCCAGGGTGACGTTAGACATCAGACATCGCGTGGCGGAGCGGGCGTAGAGCAGCAGGTGCTTTACTACCTCAAATGACCACGCCCATCATAGCTAGTCGTTATCCCCAGACGTCATCCTCATCATATTATCGGAAATATACAACAAGAGCCACGCCCAACGGGAAGAGCATTTCCGATGTTGCTATCACATTTTATTCAATTAATTGCACTTCAACGCCTATCTGTTTAAACTCTTTCGCGATGATAGGGCTTGCAAGCGATTGGTAGTTTTCAGAAGAAGGTGTTTGTGATGGTAGACTAGTCTTCGTTCGTCCTACCTCACTCCGGGGGACAAAAGAGAGAGACATACGTAACTCTAACGTTTCATGGCGTTACTGCCCTGAACGAGTGATCAGGAAAGGTTACTCCAAGTCATTCTACATGTGATGGACACAGAGTCTCAAAAACAAGTGAGAAAGGGGTAGAAAGTGTGAAGATGGAGGGGGGGGAGGTGAGGGAATTTTATTGTTTCATTTGACTTATTTGTGTATGTTAAAGAAAGTTTATTTATTAGATTGAAGAAGAAGAAGCGAGATAGATTTATCGTTTATACTGTGTAGGTACAGATTTTTTATGAAGAGCAAGGAAATGCATTTTTTTTTTTTTTTTTTTTTTTTTTTTGCATTCCAGGTTATTATTCGTTATCATATTTATGAAAAAAAAACCCAGCATCATAAACAAGAATATTAACAACTTAATAATTACGAAAACAGTTTATTTTCACCCATTTTTTTTAGCTCTAGGCCTAATCGCGAGGCCTGTCAATAAAATGATTGAAAAGTTGTTCGTATTTTATTTAAGTTTCTTACATAAACTGAGGTGTTTCCTTTATATATTTACCCTTATAAACAAAAGTGGAAAATAATTCAGTTTGCGATGCAACCACAATGAATCCGCCTTTTTGATAAAATCATTTATTCGTTTAGTACCTCCAAATATACATATATATTTTTCTTGCTTCGTTTTCTCTTCCTGAAATTTAGCGGTTTTAATTTAGGGCATCCATTATAGGTGCATCATATCATCTACGCACGCACGATTAAAATTTTCTTATAAACTAAAATACATATGAATCTTTCTGAATCTGGAGCCAAATACGTCTACTTATATCAGCAATAAATAAGTATTTGAAACAAAAAGATATCAATTTATCGCGGTCGGTTTATCTATGATGGTTTATCATACATAAATTGATGAGTAGAAACTGTTTTACCATGCAACTATAATTCATTAGCATGACGTCATTATAGTCAAATAATCGCCCCCATTCTAACTTTTTTATTTATCAATCCTAAGATACACAGAGCCTGTAATAATAATATTTTTGAAACACATTAAATTGTTCACAAATTATTCACGTGTTCTCTCAGTTATTTTGTAACGATAAGGATGTCAGCGGTGAGGATGTAGTGAAGTATATTATATTAAACACACTCAGTTTCATATGTTTTGAGACCCTGTATTTAGCCTATTATCGTATCTGATATCTACTGGTATTCAGTATTCTGCATAAATTATAACTGTAATGAGATAATACTATACATTTTAAGTGACAAGAGAAATTAGTATTTCGTATTTTGTTGTTTACTTGTTTTTTGTTTTTTTTTACATGTAATGATGCTTATGTCTTACTTATATATATATATATAGTGAAAACGGGCCCCTTGAGTAACGTGCTATGCTGGCCGAAAGCTTGTGAATTAAAGGAATTTGAGAGCTACGTTTCGAGTCATCTGTTTCATTCATTTCGCCTATATATATATATATATATATATATATATATATATATATATATATATATTTCATTATATTTCATTCTTATTATTTCATCCCTAATAGACAAATACTTACAAATACTAAGTAGATTAATCAATGAATATGTATGAAAAATAATTAAGGAAAGCCATAAGTAACTCATTTTATGTTACATTAGTGGTAGCAAAATACACATCCAAGGTGAGAAAAAGCCTTCCCAAGGATCTCTCCAAAATGAATAAATAAATAAATAAATAAATAATTAAATAAACAAATAAATAAATACATAAATTGAAATACATGTCGTTAAGGATTGGGCGACGTTTTGATTTCGATTATTCTGTTCTCTTTATTCACCGGAGTTTTTAAAGTCAAATATTTTTGTATAAGGCAACATTATTTTGCAATAATATCCAAAAACTTATATTGATGATTTATATTTCGATTCCGAAATTCCGCGACTAGACAAGCGCATTCACCTTTTTCAATGCCCAACACAATCACAGGGTCGGCTTATGTCAACTAAAGTACTCATCGGAAAGCTTCACAGATCTGGAACAGATAAAATTCAAATGTTTTTTATGGACAAAAGGCATGTAGAAGTATTAGATGAATTATAAAAAAAAAGCATAGTTGGTCGGGAATACAGATACAAAGCATTATCGAATCGCATCGTACTGGCAAAAAGCAAGAGCACTGCCCGGGCCCGGTAGCTGTCGGTTTAATAGACAAAAGTAGCTTTTTAGCAACAAGAAAAACTTCTTCTTCATGCTTATGGTTACACTCGGTCTTTTTATCTTTATCCACAGAGCAACAAACCATGATTGCAGGTTAAACCCCCTCGATTTCTGCAGACAATTGCCTGACCGTATAAACGGTAGATTCTTTTTAAATATTGAGATAATAAAGAGGAGGCCAGAGGATACGCAGGTTGGGTTTCTTTGGTACATGATTAATTACTGCATCATTAGGACGGGGCTCTTTTTTCCTGTGGCCAGTACAGACATAATGTGAGCAAATAAGCAGAGCGAATTAGTACGTACTAAATAGACCGGACAAACTCATCCCCACCTCTTTTCATCGGCAAACTCTGAAACCGATGACCTATTTAGACAACCACAAAAATTACTGTTGCAAGACGGGTAATTGAGTAGTAGCTTTGGTGGTGATAATTCCATTTGATAAGGTTTAGTGACATTTATGCACGCGGTGTTTAATTAGAAATATTTGCCTAATAATGACTTTGTTAGGACAGGGTGGCAATAGTTTTTGTGCAGTCAATGATTGTCAAAATTGATAGCTTTGTTCCCATATTGACATCTGCTCTCTTCGCTTGTATTTATGGGCGCGCAGTCTGTAAATGAAGCTGATGATTAGACAATAAGCTTTATTTGTTGAATTGTCAATCATAGTTCATGTCACCCCCTAATGATTCAGTATTACGAAAACTTAATTTGTTCACTTAATTTGTTCACTTAAATTTTGGCGCCTTAAAATTGTTTGAGTCACGTGTACCAGCGGCATCTCAACGGTTTCATCTACAATATACAATAAAATTAATTAAATTGTAGTTTAACGTTTTCGCTTTCCCTCTTACCCTCTTCCTGCCCTTTTCTCATCTGTCCTATATGAAGTCCTATATGAAGAACCCTATTATTTGTTCAATTTAATTTTGGCGACGTTAAAATGGTTCGAATCACGTGTACAATTAATCGGGTTCTCAAAAGTTCCAGACATATATAATCAAATAAATATATTTCTTGTTATAAATGTTACACTTTAAACCCTTCCCGTCTTTTCTTATTTGATCAAAGGAAAGTGTTAATCAAATAATCATTTGATTTGTTTATTTTAGAAGATGTTAAAACACGTGAGAATGAAACCTCGTAATGTTATTGTAGGAGACTTTGATGTTTAACGAGTTATAGGCTATAGCCTATTGTCATGATTGTTATGTATTTTCTCACTGAAATTTTTATTCGTATTATGTTTGTTTTTTTCTGTGAATGCGATCAAATATGATTTGCCAGTAGAAATGGTTGAACGTATTTATAATGCTATTGTTATGTGTTTTTTTCTCTCACTGAAAATTGTATTCGTATTTTTATTTTTCTGTGATAGCGATGAAAATATTTATTTTCAACGGACAGTATAGTAATAATCAGTTTAGTTCAATTCAATTCAAGTTATTTTAGAGAATGATCCTAAAAGCATGACAAAATAAAATGAAGAAATGTTATAAATAAAGTGAAAGCACGTTTGAATTATCAAATGTAAAAATGCCAGTCGAATCCGATATTGAGTTTTAAGAATCTAGGACGATAATTAATCAAACTCAGTGGGGTTGTATTTTAAAAGCTAGTCACGTATAACGATATCTGCACTAAGTTATAGAGTCGCGCAAGATCACGTACAGATAAATAGAAAACGACACTAGGCATCATAGTTCAGGCCAGCTTTCGCTCGCTATGCATGCATACGCCACACACAACACGTAGAAAGCGCCATTTGTGGCACGGATCCGCCGAGAAATCTCCTCATATATACCCTATCCTCATGACACGTTCGCGGGAGACCTGTGGGGAAAATACATGGCATGCCTCGCTTGTTCGAAAACCATGACTGTACCTCTCAAACCGGATAACTTTGTTTTTTTGATATATTGACGGAAAGAAATAACGAATACAATTGAAAGAATTTTAATTCACGGGTCAGATAAATAGAGCACCTCTTTATAAAAGCATTCGAAACACGAAATGATGATTAAACTGTTTATAAACATGTTGACACTCGGTCATAAATTCAAAGTTCATCGAGTCGAATTTAGATCTTTGTCAGGCGTAGTGTACACTTGCTCAAGGGCATTATTATTTCGTTGCTTGAATAGAAAATATATGTTAATCATAAACAGTTGCTATAGAAATCATATCAACTTGAGAATTATGCATTTTCCAAAGAAACAATAATGGCATATCATTTGTGTTGATTACAATGTAAGTGCAATATGAAATATACACTATAATTCTTTACACGTTGTCCTAAAATATTAAGATTAGCATAATTTTATATCAATCACACTTTGCCATTATGCTTTCAATTAATCCAAATATAAAACATCTCAAATGGTTCAGACCTACAGCATCATAATTTTCACAATAAATATTGTCATTGTACGATTCACAACTTGGTATAACTTCAGACTGTAACATATTTATATTCAAATGAAAGATGTAGCATAATTATTGCATGATAAAAATAGAATCAATGCCACTGTCACCTTCATTGGAAGATTTTAAGAAGGGTGTAAATACTGTATTAGGCCTATTTGACTTTGTAAATCGATGTGAAACTCTTGAGTCAGAGCGCTGTATACTTGTATGATTCTAAAGGAGAGTATTGTATCATTATGATTCCAAAAGAGAAACAAGATAAAATACTCATAAAAAGACGCAAACGGGAAGCATTACAGACAAAAATGCATATCATTTCATTCCTCATTTTTTATTTCTTTCAAAGAATATGGCGACCCATTTTGCCTGAGGTTGTACGGGATCATTACCCGCTGTATTTCCGTGTTGTCTCTCACTCCCCTCTCTACACATCCGTTCTATCCGGCTTCTCTTACTCCTGGGTATGCTTATTGATTTCTAATATACACCAAGGAACAATCTTCAGCTAAATCACCATCCCAATCAACCGTAATATCATGGAGCTATAATGTTCAGAATCGCAAAATTATTGTCAGAGTATACGATACGAAAAATGCGAGGCGTTTTTAAAATGCAATATTGAGTAATAAAAAGCACTAAAAGGCCTGCTTTGGCAGATGGAATCCACTTTATCGTGTGAATATTGCCCATAATAATATTGAAATTGCAAATTGATTGGGTATGTAATGAGACTGTATGAATGGTGTATTAAAGTGCTCCTTTACAATGTTTATAGTGTAATAATTTCCCAGAAACACTAAGTTATTAACGTCTGAACAATAAAAAAAAATGACAACCCTGACGATGTAGCATAAAGAATGATTATGAGATGGATTAGCCCATGATTTAACTGTTTGTATTTTCCGTTAAACAGAATAATATTAGGTAGTTAGCTATGATTCAAGTAGTTAGCTATGCTTCAAGTAGTTAGGGTAACAAAGTCGTAATATTTCAGCAAACTGAAAACATTTGGAATAAATTCCGGATTATCATATCATTATATTAAAATATAAAACCTAACCATTTCCCTTTGGGGATGGCAATTCCGTATACATGCGTAATCTACTACTTTAATACTTTCTTTGAAAGAGTTGATATGTCTTTACTTAATATGAGGTTAAAATTATTCATATATATTTGGATAATGTCGTGTCCGATAAACATGTTTACAAGGCTATCATGCATTGTGTGTCCTATCCTGTTAGGCGGGCGGTAGGCAAATTATGTATCAAGACTTTCATGCCTGCTATGTTTTATCTTTTCGGCTAAACTTTTCCCCCCTATATTTTGTTCTATACCATTGTCAAAATTTAGGGGACGTAGGATTTAATACTCCTATCAGAATGGAGTTATAGACTGGACACGGAAAAACCAAGAGATCTCAACCACAGTGACTTGAACGATCACTGCATCTTTTGAATTACGCACCATCTTTTCAACGCCTTCGCTGAAAATGACAGAGGCGACAAGAAAACAACTTAAAAACTACCCAAAAAGAATAAAAAAAAAAAAAAGGGTTTCTCATTTTCTCTACCGTCATTTAGCTGTTATTCTAGACTAAAACTCAGGAAGCACAGTCATCCATCTAGAGTAGCATGATGACGGGTTGTTTCGTTGAAGAAGAAATCGAATGCCAGCGGATACAAGCTCGCATCACTATACGCGCAGTTCACTCAGGAGTGGTGTGGGCGGATGGATGTGCGAGGGGAAAATGTGTGCGTGGGGAAAATGTGTGCGTGTGTCTTGTTTTAAAATAAAGTGTAAAAAGGAGCTCAATGTAGGCTGGGGTAGAAGGGGATTGACTTCGAGTATGAAGACAAAAACAGGGAATAATTTGAAGCGAGGTTGTTTACTCGAAAGACGTAAGTAAAGGGTTTAACATTACGATGATTACCTTTACATATACGGTGATAGCTTCGTGTTCGTGAAGATGCGCACGCTCAGGTTTTGTTTTTCTTCTTCTTTTGATATAGTTTGGAAAAATTTATGGGCATACTGTAAGAAAGTATTTAAGTACCAACCCCAAGGAAATATGATATCTTATGGAATAATGATGCGAGAAAATAGAGAAAAGGAAAGCATGAAGGAAAAAGAGCGGCAAAACGGCTTCTTTTTTTTTTTTTTTTGGTCCAATGCACTACTTACTCAACTTTTATTACACTAAATTTATTCTGACCCACCTTTATTTACATTCTTCAAGATTACTTTACTTTTATATATTTTTACTGAAAAATCTTTAACTTAAGGACGTTGCACAGTTAAAATAAAGTCCATGTCATTTTCACCAAATTTTGCACAGAGTTACTTTGGTATCTATGTATGCAAAAAATGCCAAAAATAATATAGGTTACATTTTTCTACGAAATATAAAAAGTATACATTACTGTATAATTATTATGTATAGTATGTTAATAAGTTTATGATTTAACGTTGTTTAATCTTTATTGTAAAGCGCTTCGAAGCAAGTTAGTAAGAAGCGCTATATAAATTTAACAATTATTATTATTATTATTATTATACATGATTAAAGAATTCAAAGTATAATTATTAAAGTGCTGAAAACGACAATAAATTTATCGAAGAACTTAGAGGCAAATTTGATGACAATCTGAGATTATGTTTTTAATCAAATGATGATGTTATTAGAAAATACATTTTGATGTATACTAATACATATCTAAAACGAAGAATTAATTGCGTGAAATGAAGAATAAGTTGTGATAAACAATCGTATAATATATTTAGATGTTCTTGGACGTTAGATTATACTTTTGTAAAGGTCTCATCGCGCATTATACGATCATTGATCGAGAAAAGTTTGAAGTTCAACATGAATAGATACAAAAAGCAAAGTGAGAAAGTGGTGGAAAGTCTTGGGTGCCCGCGAACTGAATTCCTGTCACTATTTCGATCTCCACTTACTTCTTATACATTAGGTTAAAAAGGATTCCTGACTTATTCGCAAATCGAAAGTTATTTAATACTTATACAGCGGAAAAGGCTACCCCTCTAGGCCTATCGCATGGTCACTGGGTTATCGTCTACCGATTTATAAGCTTTTATGCTCGTCAAATGAGCGAGTGAACGCCCGATTAGACTCACACCCCAGGTGATAATGCCCCTCTCCTCTTCCATCTTCAGCTCAATTAGAATGGGGGAGGTGGGTTTCTTGTTTCGAAGTTTAATACCACACGGCTTGGTGCGCATCTAGTGAGGGAGGCGACTGCCCTGCACTGTAGCGCTCTTATGGGCTGTATCCCCCCGTTCCCAGCGGCCAGAGTTCTGATAGTTTAAGGACATCCCCGCGGCGCCTTGCAGGAGATGAACTCACATAGTCACTTGCCTTGAAAAGACGACTGATAAAAAGTTTTCCCTTGGTCATGGATATGTATAGAACTAGGAAACAACAAGAAGATTGAGGGAGTTGGAAAGAATAGAGAGACAAATACAAAATGTTAGAGAGAGAGAGAGAGAGAAAAGGGGGGAGAGGATGGGGAAAATGACTCGGTGAGAACTTTTATGATGTTTGCTACATGAATGGGGGCGGTGTAATTAGACTTTCATGAAGGTAATTGATTTTCATACGACATAAATAGTTTATAAATTTTAACCATGGTCAAAATCGTTCGGAATAGACTCCTTAGGATAAAATTATTAATAGGTTTTCCTTTTAATTATTTGCTATAAACTGGGGAGTATTGTATAATTTACTTCACCTACGGGGAACGAATCCTTCAAGAGGGCAATACCCCCGAACAAAGACGTAAAAAACAAGAAGAAGAAGAAGAAGAAGAAGAAGAAGGAAAAAAATACCCGATAACAATGGACTGTTAGAAAAAAAAAAAAAAACTACAACAGCAACAGCAAAAACTTCGTATATAGCTTATAATTTTTTTTATTATAGTGATTTAAGAAAAACAAAATGGTTGAAAACATATTATTGTATAATATTGATTTATCCCTTTTTGCACTCGGTGAAATGCAAATATAACATTTTCAGATATTTTAATGAAAAAGGGTTTATATTACAAAACACATCTAACTGAACGTATTTATATCTTGTTGTCAAGACAGAGGTGAATGACATTCCAGTCATAGAAGGAATACGTGTTACTGAAGTAGGTTAGGTTATTCAAATTGATCCAATATAATTTTGATAACCTAATTCTCATAACTCGGTTCATCAAATTTATCATTATCAAACTTATCATTCTGATGATTAATATGGCAAACAATAAGAAAAATGAAACAATTTTAATGAGTGCAATAAATACGAGGCAATAATGGTTTTTTTAAAATGCTACTGGCCTACATAAGGATTATCAAAATGCCTTTTTTCCTAAAAATCAAATATATTAGGACAGAATGGTTTATCCTTGGTATTGTATGGACTGCCCTGAAGAAATAGATCAAGAATTACAATCAATTTGTCCTAATGATATTGACGCGCTTGCATTTGAATGAAAAGAGGTGAAAAGTAAACTATTGAAAAGCGATCTTTTAAGCCAATCAAGGCCACCATTCTTGGTCTGTATAGTAACTATACCCCATGAATGGAGTCGGATATATATAATTGACAGAGTCCAAACCTTAAAACCCACTCTAAATCGCCTTACAAAATGACCGCATGTATTTTTGGTTAGAGAGGGATTTAGAGTGAATGAATTATATTTGTTTGTGGCGTCGAGTTCTGACCATAGGACTGTCATTTTATGAAGGAAGTAGGCCAGTATGCGGGCGACATCAGTCGGGTTGGTCAGTCCTGTAAAGTGACCTCCATTTGGCGAATTCAAAGCTTCCAGTTTGTTTATTTTTTATTTTTTGTCGTCTTATGAGAAGTCGACATAATATAAATTCATTTATCTATTTATTGTATTAATTTATTAATTAAATTATTAAACAGGGTACGCCATTCAACATAAATTAGTCTTTAAATGTGACCTTCGATAAAACTCTAATAACCGTGTTGTTAAATAGGATATTGATGCTTAAAACTTCACGAATTATTTTCGATAATTATGATGTTTTGCTTCGTTTTATAGATTATTTATAAAAGCTTGACAAGAGGAACCATGAAAGCTATAGAGTTTATTTACAATGGGGTCCTGAGAAGCCGTATACTAAAGGTAAATCTAACAAAATAGAAAGTAAACTTTTCTTTATATAAAAAAAATCTTTTTGTTTGCCAAGCAATAAATGCTTGTGTTTTTAGTTTTATTCTTAAGAGAGCTATGCTAGAACCATTCCTCCTTTCTTTTCTCTCGTATGGAAATTTGTGAATATCAAATCCATAACAAAAACAAAAATTTAAAAATACATATATTTCTGGGATTGATTATAGTTGTGTTTTTTTTTATAGAAATAATTACTCAGGGTAGGGAAACACCGAGCGTAGAAAGACAGGAAAAGCTATAGCGGGTTGGTACGGCGCGCCGCGGAGGTAGTGAGAACGCTTTCTTCGGTAGATGTCTCATGTGCGGAAATGTGTCTCAAACGTTTCAAACAGTATGGAAAAGGTCATTCTTAACGGAGTGAATTTCAGAAACAGTGAATTTAGAATGAATTTGGAGTGAAAATACGCTGACCTCACTCCAAAATGAGTGAAAACGGAGTGAAAATGTGTATTTACACTCCAAATTGAATGGCATTTCACTCTAAATGCACTCTTTTTTGATATTCATTCATTCAAGAGTCGAACATTTCACTTTTTTGTTTTTGTTTTTGTTTTTGTTTTAAAGAGAGAGAGTATGGGTAATATTTCAGCATTTACAATGGCATACATACAAGTGTCGTTTTATATTCCAAAAAGTTCTTGTCCGGCGACAGTTGCTCTGAGATTAGATTTCGTTCTAAATGTGGGCTATGGCTAGGATTGCGATATGGTTTTGTATGTGAGGTTTTAGATTAATGTTGGGGAAAGTTTCAGCGATTAGCCCAGGGCGATGATAATGAAGATATTAATATCACATTAGACATTCAATAAAACATTCAATAAAACTATAAGAAATGGAGGGTCCAACTGACCCCAGTATTTGGTTCACTGGGGGTCAAACGGCATTCCTGCTTAAACATCCCTATACGCCTCTTGTGTTGCGACAATTGACCCGGAATTATGGATGGCCCTATTTGACCCAGAATAGGATCCATTGTAACCCTTTATTTCTTCAGAGTGTATAGTATTAGGGATTGATCGCGGATCAACTCCGTACAGCACAAATTAGAACTTCCGATATGCATTGAATTATCACGTTCTGACTTCCATTATAAATGACTTAGTGTTAATTTAAAAAAATTAAAAAAAGAGAAATAAATTAGAAAAAAGTATAGGATAGAAAACTATAACTACTGAACAGATCGTTTTACACAAATTTACCATAGAATACATACACACAACAACTTACGCAGGAGTTTCATGAATAAAATCACAAATTTTTGGAATAATTAAATGAATATTTCGGCGAGCAAACGTCGGCGAAAGTGTATTATAGTAGTGTATAATACAATTGGACATGAACACACGACTGGGGAAGACGTAATAGCTAATCGATGACGCCAGATTCTCCCCGCATCAATCGCACACCTTTTTGGAAACACCGTGCGTTGCTGAAGATTGCAGAAATGTCGTGTTTTGTTTGTTTTTGTTTTGTTGTTGTTTGTTTGGGGTTTTTACTTTCGTTTTCATATGTAGCTTTAAAATGTGATAATAAAGTTGGATTTTTACCCCAAAACAAAGTTGTAACAAATTTACCTACACTGACAACTTTCCACTGATATTGTAGCAAATATAAATTGTAATATTATTATAGTTTGTTATATTAATATATTCATTATCATCACCACCATCATGATTGTCAATAATACCATCATCTTCCTCATCTTCCTCATCCTCATCCTCATGTTTGTTTTCATCATGATCATTATCGTCAGCCTTATTTTAATATTACCAACTTTATTATCATCATCAACAACAACATCATCATCATCAATAACAAAAGCATAATCATCATTATCATCATCATTTCACTATTTTCTTTACCATCATCAGTTTGTGTGATATAACTCATGGTCATTGCCCTATGCATGTACGTCACATTCTTGCATTGATTCATTCATCCTTTTGATCATGCCTTTTACAAGAAGGTATAATTCAAAGTTTCAATTTAGTATTATACAATTCATACAACAAATATGATGCAATATAAAAGCGCACATTCATCAAATGGAATACATGCATTAATTGTTCAATACAAGAGAATAAAAGAATGAAATATTGTTGAAATCTAATAAGAAAAGCTAGGCTTGTAGATAAAAGATTCCCTACGTAATAGTAAGCACAATTTGAATAGAATAACAATAGTGTAATTTAAAAAGAGCTCTAACGATAATAATGTGTAGTGCTATTATCAAAGTTAATGTTTGAATAACTTCAAGTAAAACACTCAAAGTAAAACACGTTCGTCATCAAGCTCTTAAGGCTTGTTTCCCTTTTATATTAAAACACCATCCTGTGATTAAAGAGAGAGAGAGAGAGAGATGATTAATATAGTTCTTAATAGTTCATTATTATTTTCTCATCTTCGTATGGATTACCAGTATTTGTTACATTATCAACAACATTGATACATCTTTTTTCTTTCCTTTTGTGTTTTTGTGAATTACATTCAACTGGAAATCGGAATAATAGAATTCTTCAAAAGATGATTTTCCGGGGATTTTTCCTGCACGCTGATTCTTTATCCCACTGTAATGTATCATCGATACAATCAGACATTTATTTGTTATAAAGACTAGTTTCATCTCGCCTTTTCGCCACATTCATCATTATAATGAATCAATTTCATCTTCCAAACATCATAAGTATTTGCAAAGAAAGTGAATAAAAGATTGGATAAGATTATTCTCCGTCATTGTAAAGTTACGACACAAATCGACATCGATTATGCAAATCTGCTGCAAGTTTCAAAAGGCATCTAAGACGTATGAATTTAGTTAAAATTGTTAAGCGGGAGAAAGTTCAACGACTCCCGTCTATTTTTGCAGGCAAGAGGAGTGTAACTCAAAGTAACTCCTGAATAATAGTTCTCCTAGATCAGACTGCAAAGTGCATTTGACTTGGGTTACGTTCGCTGGGAGGCATGTTACCTCAAGGTGGTTCTAACAGTTCATCTACACCAGTACCAGTGAAATCATTGCCCCTCTTTGAGTGTGTTCAATGTCCAGTTTCAAATTTATACGCCAACATGAATCATGATACAAAACGCAATTACAAAACGCTGATATAAAGAAAAACAAAGAGGGTGTTCATTGTCCCCCATCCCCGGTCGTAAAAATAAATGCGTTTCAAATCTCAATTTAAATTTAAACGCCAAAAATTTAAACGCCGAAAAAGATGCGTTTACAAACACAATCAGCTTCAATTTTACGACCTTGAGCATCGCGATTGCAACGAAATGCAACACTGAACAGGATTGAGTTTTCAAACGTGTTTAAATGTGCTCCCGCAATGGGAGCTTCCGGTGCAATTGAAAAAAAGGAGAAGATATTTAATTTTTGAGAGTGGGGAATTTAAAGACGATCGACGTATAAACACGTTTAAATTTTGGACACTGAACGGTGCACCGCTGATAGCGTTTGTGTTTGTGTTTTGTGATTGCGTTTGTGTATCATGATTCATGTTGGCGTATAAATTTGAAACTGACATTGAACTTCTGGTACCCCTTTCACACCAATACCAGTGAAGTTCAATGTCCAGTTCAAATTTATACGCCAACATGAATCATGATACAAAACGCAATCACAAAACTCAAACACAAACGCGATCAACGGTGCACCGTTCAGTGTCCAAATTTAAACGTGTTTATACGTCGATCGTCTTTAAATTCCCCACTCTCAAAAAACAAATATCTTCTCCTTTTTTCAATTGCACCGGAAGCTTATATGCGAGAGCACATTTAAACACGTTTGAAAACTCAATCCTGTTCAATGTCGCATTTCGTTGCAATAGCGATGCTCAAGGTCGTAAAATTGAAGCCGATTGCGTTTGTAAACGCATCTTTTTCGGCGTTTAAATTTTCGGCGTTTAAATTTAATTGAGATTTGAAACACGTTTATTTTTACGACCGGCGATGGGGGACAATGAACACCCTTTGTTTTTCTTTATATCAGCGTTTTGTGTTGCGTTTTGTATCATGATTCATGTTGGCGTATAAATTTGAAAGTGGACATTGAACACACTCTAGATGTGTTCAATGTCCAATAAATTATACGCCAACATGAATCATGATACAAAACGCAATTACAAACGCTGATATAAAGAAAAACAAAGAGGTGTTCATTGTCCCCCATCCCCGTCGTAAAAATAAACATGTTTCAAATCTCAATTTAAATTTATACGCCGAAAATTAAACGCCGAAAAGATGCGTTTACAAACACAATCAGCTTCAATTTTACGACCTTGAGCATCGTGATTGCAACAAATGCGACATTGAACAGGATTGAGTTTTCAAACGTGTTTAATGTGCTCTCGCAATGGAAGCTTCCGGTGCAATTGAAAAAGGAGAAGATATTTGATTTTGAGAGTGGGAGAATTTAAAGACGATCGACGTATTAACACGTTTAAATTTTGGAACTGAACGGTGCACGTTGATCGGTTTGTGTTTGAGTTTTGTGATTGCGTTTTGTATCATGATTCATGTTGGCGTATAAATTTGAAACTGGACATTGAACACATTCTAAGAGTGCAGAGAATCTCTTCTGGTACCCCCTTTCACACCAATACCAGTGAAATCATTACCCCTCTTCTGGTACCCCCTCTCACACCAATACCAGTGAAATCATTACCCCTCTAAGAGTGCAGGGGATCTCTCCTGGTACCCTTTTCACCCCTCGCCTTCTCACCCTCTCACCATTCCAATGACTGTATGTAATCACTGTAAGTTACCACTTGCAAGTAAAAATGGAGGTAAAAAAGGGAACCCCTCTGTGCTTGTTGAGGCTTTAGTTGATGCGAAGACAATAGCAGTTGTCTGTCCCCCCCCCCCCACTTCTGAGTGCGCGTGTATATTTTTTACCCCACAACTGCAGACATAATCATCATAATAATCATTTGAGATGAAAAATTGCGGATAATCGAAAACAGTGATTTAATAACATTTGTTATTTATTTATTTTTTGTTGTTGCATATTTCAAGGATAGCGAGTGGTAAAGGGTATAGATATGTGGTAGATATAATAATATAATAACAATAATACAACAACAGAAAAAAATAGATGGATTTTCTGCTAAAGCAATAGATTTCATTTACAATTGGATTCATGAAATTACACTTTAATTAATTGCAATTCTATACACTTATCAATAATGAATATCTAATATGTAGAGAATATACTTCAGGTCGTCGGTTACAAGCCAAAAATGCACATTTCATATAACATGTATTCTTATGAATCGTCCGTTATCATCGGATCCTTTTTCTTCACGACAGTAAAAGTATTATTTCAGAATATAATAGATCGTCGGGGGTTAACAGATATGTAGCTTTGAACCGACTGACAGCAGGTATAGTACCGGAGCGAGTCGGTGGGCAAGATCGCGGTTTGGTGCTCAAGGCATCTTCGCTCTGTTCCCCACGGCGCCGCGACCGTATGGATAGCATGTAGCTTTCTATAGCATTATACTGTAGCAATGAAAATTGTAGACCTGGAAATAAAAACAGACCAGGGCCATCTCTTGGTTAAATTGAGCTGACCACAAGAAATTGTTGCTTATATGTGAGCACATCCTTTGTTTGATACATAATTTACAGTCGTGAATTCCATCAAGAAGTGCTTGAAATGAAGGAAAACTGTCAAAATCCTAATTGGATACAACCCAAATTTTCTTGAATTGTCGATATTAACAACCATGTCCTAGGGCCTTTTTTGTATGCTCTATATATGTTATGTTATATATATTTTTTAAATGAGTATGGGGAATTAAATTTAATTCAATATATTCTACTGAATCCATTGCCCATAATGTCACAGGTCACACGTCTCAAATTTCCCAATACTAGATTTCGTCAAACGCATATATTCCTCATTTAGTGGCAGAAAGACGTTGATAACATGTGAGTACACAGTATATGCAAGTTATCATGACATGAATTGCTGCAGAAATATCCCTAACTGCATTGATGATAATGACGATGATAAATTAGTAGCGCAAGCAATACCTTTTTAACAGGGTTAAGTAAATATGGTCACTCTTTATCATTTTGTGTTTGTCCTATACCCGTTACAGCATCAACAAATGCAATTTTGTCATGTTTGTAACAATTCACCAAAACCTAGAATTGAATCAAAATATTTAAACTCATCAAACCCCTTGCCACTACTAGATTCATAATCACTTCTAATCACACTGGCGTAGCGAATACACCCCCCCCCCCCCCCCCCACTAACAAAAGAATTGCGTCCCGCTTTACCGATTATGAAGACTTCATAACCCCACTTATAAAAGAAAGGAATTCGTGTCTACGCCCGTGTCCTCATCAACGGGATTTTTTTTTCATCACCAGTAAAAGGAAGAAGAAAAAAGAAGAGGAAAGAAAAAAAGAAGAAGAAGAACAAGAATTGTGGAATAGTTTGCCAGCCCATCTATGGCCGAGTATTTAAAAGACATCTAAAGACTACAGACTTTTTTTTTTTTTTTTTTTTTTTTTTTTTTTTTTTTTTTTGTAGTATAATATTGAAGAGCTGTATGGGAAGCGCATGGCGCAATTTTAATTGATTATGCGCTCTGTAAGCAACAGTTTATTATTACGAAGAAAGAAGAAGAAGAAGACGAAGAATAAAAAAAAAGAACAAAGAAAGAAAAGAAGAATGATTTAGATATTTCTTAAGGAAGCGTTATAAAAAAAAAATGAATACTTATCTTTACGTCAGCAGTATTTTTACCATTGTCATCATACCGTGGAATATATATACCTGGGTGGTGTTTCACCACGTGGTTCTTAAAGTTACGAACGACTGGAACATGTTTTAGGTGCTATACTTATCACATGCTTTATAACTTAGCACAAGAACTGATCACCAGTCGTTTGTAAAGTCATTCCTAACTTACGAACATCTTGGTGAAACACAGCCCTGATATAGCCACTTCTTTTAGAATCACTCTCAGTAAATTGATGACCGGTAAGATTGCAACCCCACATCACACCCCTGTCCTCCCACATTGTGATATGCCTGACTCCCTGGACTGATAGTTTACCTCTCCCGTCTTTCTGCCTTAATTTCGATTCTTCCTTTTACCCTTATTATTTTCTATCATCAATTTTAGAATAGATTGTATTAGAGCGCTTCTCTTCTTTGTTGTTGTTGTTGCAGTGTTTTTCTTCTTTACCTTTGCCATGAATTGTTGATTCATTTATTTCACAATTCCCCAGCCTCCCAATTTCCTCTCACACTGTGGAGGGTGGCAATGAGCGCCTACGATCAATCGAACAAATGTTTTCTCGCGAGTGAAGAAAGACAATTCAATAATCTGTGGCAGCTCTGAAAACCACACACATAACAACTGCTAATGTATTCATGAGTTTTCGACTCTATTCTCCCTTCTCACCTCCATCAATGCGATTCCGTTCTGCAATTCTAAAAGTCGACACAGGAACTGAAGAAGAATGTCAGACGTATTCATGAATTCTTGAACAAGCATCGACTTCTGCGAACCCCCATCTCTCTGTCTCGCTCTCACTTTCAACTCTTTCTCCCAACCCATCCACTCTTCCTTCTCTCTGTGTCACTATTGAATCTTTCAGGCACCCGCTTACAGAATCGCCACACATCCCTCTGCATTGCTCAGCGTGAAACGGAAAAGGGTCACAACAAAAAAGCTGCAAATGTATTCATGACTTTCTTTTCTTCCTTTTCCCCATTTTTACCATCTTTTTTTGTTTCTTAGTCCTCGACGCATCCCCAATTATTCCTATAATGTTGACACATTGGACGACATATCATACTCCATGGCCGGACATAAGGGGCTTTGGACCATCTGCCTTCGTCACTCGTTCACAGTGTGAGCATTTCCGATTCCACACACCGACAAATTTTATATTTCAGCTGTTTTCGCGCTCCCATATACTTCCATCCCTTCTCCCCTGAAACTATAAGCATCTAAAACTGTAGATACTTGATAGAAACATTGCACTGTATCTCTTGAATATGACACTCTCTCAGAAGAAGTATTTGTTAACAGGAGAAGTCGACAAAAGCCTTTTAACAAGGTATCAGTTTCAGGCAAAGTTCTTGTCGATAGCATCTCCCCTTGGCTCCTGAAAATGAACAGATTGGCCGAGTGTTTCTAGATGAATTCAGAGGGCTTGTTTTTAGTTAGTTTTACTCATTCATTTTAATGTATGCATAAATTTATACCAAATGCAGTTCATTTTATCAAACGAAAACGTCTTTTTCCATCCAAAATTGAACATCCTTTCACAACTTACGGAGACCCCATTTTCTTTCTTCATCTGTGGATACACAATCCCATTTCATTATGATTTCCATTGACTGTAATTTTCTGTACAAATAAAACAGTAATGAACCTCTCCAATTTATGATTTACATTATACAGACCATTTTCTTCACCAGTAATCTATAATTCCGGGGGCGCTGAGTCGGGTAGGGCAGTTGGCTTAAGCTTTTCCCACCTTTTCAGTAAACAGTGTTAGAAACACATACACACGAAAATAAAACAAAACAAACATAGATAAGATTATGTTTTTTTTTCCCCTATCCAACTTCCGAAAATGTTATATCACAATAATCCTTTAGCATAATTATTTAATGTTGTTTGATTTAACGACCAAAGATGACTGCCTTCGCTCCATCGAATATTAATATTCAAGGGTCTATCTTTAGAGCAAGAAATTACCCCCGAGTTTTAAATTTTGTCTGTGATGTGGTTTCCCATTTCGTTTCAATGAAACACGATGAAAAAGACAATTCTTGATATAAACCATTTCAAAATTATGACGTAGAATAAATTTTCATCGTCTGTATTATGACCATTCTACCCAATATGACCACACCAGCTGCAAAGTGATGAAAATGTATCGACCCGTCCTCAGCCGATACACTTACTTTTGAGTTTCTTCAACAATTTCTCTTTCGTTTATACTTGTCATTATTTTGTGCTTTTTTACGTCAACGTCTTCCGATTTGCCGGTTCTTTATTAAATCTGCAAATCACCCACACTTGATGATCATATTCATCACGAGCATGATTTTCTGAATGGGGGAAAATAGAAAGAGAAAAAAGAAAAAACAAAAAAGAATGAAAGCTCATATTTTTGGCAATGGTTGCGCGAATAACCGTTCATGCGTTATCGCAGAGTGTGATCTGACCGCGCCTGACTTTTGCGCGCGCAAATTACACCAATTTTTCCTCCTCCTTCGCTCGCCATACTTTCTCGCTCGTCCACCAAACCTCAGTGCTATTAACGTCAGAAGCACGAGCTAAATTCAACGATTGTTTTAGATAGCCAAAAAAAAAACAAAAAAAAAGTGCACCAGACGGGCTTTCTGCTGCGACCAAAGTCTCTTCAAGGTGCACTTTCTGATGTCAGCAGTCTGGAAATAGTACACATGGTCTGCTGGTGTAAGATAGTGTCTGGAGTAACAGCACTTTCCTTCTTCTTAATCTAAAAAAAAAAAGTACAATTGCAATGTTAGAATACTCATAAATGAAATTGCGAATGTTCAAAACACACGTAGACACGGAGTTTCTTTGTATAGAATGTCTGCGATTTTGTTTTGTTTTCGTTAAAAATAACGTTTATTATGAAAAAGACAAGTCTCTAAATGTGTGAACGAGTAAGAATGTCTCACACGGTACAGACAAATTAATGACGAAGAAAATATATAATGACAATATTAAACACTTGTGCGTGTTTCTTTATGTTTTGTCGTCACCCAGCTGGCATCTTATGTGTGCAGTGTAGTAACATTGACTCCTGCACGCTTTACGAGTCTTTACAACTTGCAAAATACGGTACGATAATACACCGGCGGTGGACTGTACCATACTGGAAGAAGAAGAAATACAAAGATAAAAGAATCTTTATCGGGAAATCATTAAGAAGTTCATAATGACAGGTTCTAGTCAACTCCAATTAATTACCATTCGATGAATTTTAATGCTTGCAGTCAGTTTGGTTCATAGAGGTCTGCTTTTGAAAAGGAATGTACTTTTTCTATCGACACGTGTTGCCAATGCTTAGCTCTCAGACGTCTTTTTTGACAAACGTGTTGTGCTTGACACGATTAATCACGACGAAATTTTTCTGATGAAGAACTAAAATATGAGATATTATAAAGATTACGCACGTTTAAATATGCCTAAGTTCACAAGAGGAGCCACCGTAGGGCGACAAAGTAATTCTGATAAATATTGAATATCGAATCAGAATCATCCACCAACCGTTTTGTCGGCGGCGATCAAATGGCAACGGTGATGGTTATGGTGGTGGTGGTGATGATAATGGTGATGCCGATGATGGTTATGGTGGTGGTGGTGGTGGTGATAATGG
>CALNVZ010003425.1:12224926-12269286 GCA_940671915.1 Paracentrotus lividus
AAAAAAAAAACCAAAACAAACAAACAAGAAAAAAAAGAAAAAAAAAAGAAAAGAAACTCTGCAGAACATTGCATCCTCCTGCATGCCTGTATTATAGAACTTTTCGATTATATCCGTCAGCATTGACTTTATATTTGTATTGTTTGTTTTAGATATTAAAATTAACGAGAAAAAAAAAAGAAAGAAAAGAAAAGGAAAAGAAAAGAAAAGAAGACAAAACAAGCACCATTTTATTTATTTAAAAAATATTGATTTCTGTCACAAAACGCCCACCTCATTACGTTGTGTTTCGAATCGCAGACTCGAAAAAAATAAATAATTATGTCAGAAAAGTTAAGAAATGATAGAGACGGGAGGAGATGGAAATACAAGTTATATAATCACGTGATCAAGCATGTTCAATGTTTCTTCCCAGAGGCCTGACTGATGCTTTAATGAGAGAGAATTCTTTTCACAAGAACCGTAGAAGAACAAAGCTAAGTAAAATGAGATTGGAAAGGGGGCGAGGCGTGGGCTATGCGAACAATGTATCGATTACTCTAAACAGAAGAGAAATATAAAGTAGACAACAATAGATGAAGTTTCTTAAAAGAGTTGAAGTACGTGTTGATGACGTGGATATCATGGGTTTTGGTAAAAAAAAGAAAAGAAAGAAAGACAAAAAAAAAGTTTCCTCGGCACCCCCGATGGGAAAAAATACACTGTCCGTCATAAAGGTGGAATATTTTTTTGCCGCTATAGCGACATGATTTTGCTCTGACTTTATTTCTTGAATATGTTTGTCCCTGCTTTTACTTTTTGGGACCCTGGCTATATTTTGGACATTCCCCCAACCCTTCACGTGGACCTTTTTCAAAAAAAGTTTTGTCAACCCCCGTGATGCCCATTTTTGTCATTTTTTCTCATTTTGGGGCCCCTTTTTGTTTTCCCGGCCGATCAAGCCCCCCTCAGTCCTACCCCCAGGAAACTCGACTGAGGTGTATTGTTTTATATTGATCTTTAAGTTATATCTATATTTCTGGGGACAGGCTAAGGTCTCTTGTCTAGGGGAGGGATTGAAGTAAAAAAATGAGATTGGTGAAAATTCGGAATATTTTATTCCATCTTTATGCTGAAAACAAAAGAAATGAAAAACCACTTTTAACCCTTAAATATCATCATTTTCCCCTTAAATTTTGTTTAGCCTTGATGACAAGGCTGTAAATAGTCATTATTGATAATATTTTATTTTGATTTGTGTTTGGTTGAGATTTTACAATACAATTTAGGGAAGATAGAAATTTCCATGGTGTAAACATGAATAAAATGAATGTTGAACCCCAATCAAAATAAATTTTGACCCCTCCCCTAGACAAAAGAGTCGAGCCTGTAACCATAAATCTAGATTTAATTTAAAGAACAATAAAAAATCTCCACCTCAGACGTGTTTCCTTGGGGTAGGACTGAGGGGGCCATGGTGGGTCGCGTGAACAAAAAAGGGCCCCAAAATAAGAAAAAATGACGAAAATGGCCATCTTCTGGGGGTGACAAACCTTTTTGATGAAAAACCCCCGGGAAGGGTTGAGGGAACGTCCAAGATATACCCAGGATCCCAGAAAGTAAAAGCGGTGACAAACACATTCAAGAAATTAATAACGGAGCAACATTATGTCGCTTGAGCCAGAAAAAAAATATTCCACCTTTATGACGAACAGTGTATAAAGGGTGACGACGAGGAATAGGCCCACACCCTCACTTACTTACCATAGTTATTGCAACATTATTTTTAATGCCTACATTTCCTTTTATTAACAAGCCCATGTTTGTCGACCTTTTGTGAGTTTATTTAGAAATGGAAGACTCGTCTCTTTTCATTCCTGAGACCAGAATATAACCAGACCCAATCGTTTGTGGAAATAAAAAGAGAAGACTGCACAAAGAACAAAAGCAAAATAATGATTTTTTATTTTTTTTTAATTTAATTTAATTAATTATTTAATTAATTAATTTATTTATTAATTAATTAATTATTATTATTATTATTATTATTATTATTATTATTATTTTTTTTTTTGGGGGGGGGGATAAATTATCAGTGAACGAAATTATGAAACTGTTTCATATTGCTGTCAAAACCGTTTGCAAGTCTTGTTTACATTTTTTTTTTGCAAAGAAATAATGGGCATACAATGCCAGGATGAGGGCAGAGAAAAAATTGTAACCCATATAAGATGAATTTATTTCTGCCGTTGCGGAGGGGAATTCAGTCCAGTTTTATGCAACTTTATTCCGACAAATTATAGCTCATTTATTTCTGCAGTAATCAAATTTTTCACACTGGTATAGTATTTTGCTGTGTAATCACGAATCTCTTCTTTTTGGCGCAATCACTAAAGATCAGTCTATGATCAGTCTGAGACCCACTCAGCCCAACCGACATGAAAAAAAAAAACATCTCCCGACCAATTTTGTCGGTTCAAACACAGGCAATCAAACGTACTCCATCTTACCTATCTTCGCCGACAACTCGTTTCTAACAACCACTCACGCGACAACTCGTTCTACAACCACTCACCGACAACCACTGACAACTCGTTCAACAACCACTTGCCGACAACTTGTTCGACAACCCACTCGCCGACAACTTCGTTCGACAACAACTCAACAAACATTGTTCGACAACCACTCTGCCGACAACTCATTCGACACCACTCGCCGACGACACGTTACACAACCACTCGCCGACAACTCGTTCGACAACTCGTTCTACAACCAATCCCGACAACTCGTTTGACAACCACTCGTTCAACAACCACTTGCCGAGAACTTGTTTGACAACCACTCGCTGACAACTCGTTCGACAACCACTCGCCGACAACTCGTTCGACAACCACTCAACGATTCGTTCGACAACCACTCGCCAACAACCACTCGTTCAACAACCACTTGCCGACACCTTGTTTTCGACAACCAGCTCGTTTGACACCACATCCCATGACAACTCGTTCGACAACCACTTGCCGATGACTCGTTCGACAACCACTCAACGATTCGTTCAACTACTCGATGACTACTCGTTCGACAACCACTCGCCGCCCGTTTGCGACATTTTGCAAGCGACCTCTCTGCGACCTCGGACGACTGACTAACAACCATTTTTTCCATCTCCAATTTACTCAAGTTATGAGTGGCAACATTTGAATCTACAAGTTCGTCACCGGCCTACGATGTCCTCTCCAAACTGTTAACTGTGACACGGCCATTAGCCCATACAGGCGGGAAACATTACATCTCTCTATCTTTGTTTTTCTATCTCTCTCTCTATCTTTCAATCCGTCTCTCACTTCTCTTATAAACTTGTTCACACTCTGTCCATATTTCCCTAGCCCCATGTTATTTCTCTGATTGCCTCTATTATCGGTTTTTGCCCGAAGTCGCTTCTTAAAGATAAAATGCCATCCCAAGAAACCAGCTGCATTCCGATCGATTATTACGATCTAGCGGTCATTTTCCGATTTTCGATCTTTTTAACCGACTTGATATTTTTTTGGTCGGGGCAGGAAATAAATTACAACAAATAAAACCTCGATGGACATTTGTTTCGCTTTACTTTTTCTTCATCCATGAATTTTGAAGGAATACATTTTTGGATGACTTTCCTCCTATTTATTTTTTCTCGCTTGGTGTCGATATAATTTCTTATTTCGTCTATAGATTCGTTTGGCGAACTTGGAGCATTGTTTTGAGGACATAAGCTGTCAATCATACACTTGTATAAAGAGGGATGATTCGTCAATAACATTCGCCAATAGCTAGCAGCACTATTGTGAAGAAAGGGATAAGATATATGCAATTATTTTGACCGAGTTCAATAAGAAATGAAACTATTTGGGTAATATGATTTATTCAAAGGCATGAACTAAAACTTATGTGGTAATTGAGTTAAACCTCCAAGAATCTTCAGGATTGGTGGAAGAAGTGTATCAAGAAGAAGGAGAAGGAGTATGAGAAGAAACAGAAGGAGGAGAAGGAGGAAAAACAGGAGGAAAAAGAGAAGGAGAAGTAGAAGGAGGAGGAGAATAAGAGGAAGAGGAATAATAAGAAGTGAACACACTGTGAACAAATTGTGCATGGAAAACATTGTATTCTTTCAGTCACGTTATAACCACTGACATCCCTATCTTAGACTGTCCTTTTCAAAGCAGTTATACCACAATCGTCCATTCATCAATAATAGAACGTTACACATACCAAAACACATGTACTTCAAAATCACAATGCCATTTCATGAATCGACATTACTTTATAACAGCAAATACAAATTCGTTTAATTATATAAATATATATATACCTACAGTCTAAAATCGGACGGATTAACTATCCTATAAGTATACCTTTGTTTTACATATAAACATAATTATATCAACTGGCAATATCCTGAAGTTTAATCAATATCTCGATACAATCTAAGTGTTAATTGCAGCTTTTATTTCACAAATTAAAATGCCCATTTCAGAAAAACTGGCTAGACTTTGACAACCTTACTACAATATCCATTTCAATAACTACATCTTACAACGATTTGGAGAGCCACAAAAGAGAACGGAGAGGGGATAAACACTTAAGTGAAAATTGACTTCACCAATTTCCCCATTTGTTTTTCTAGGACAAGGTGCCGAGAGCATTGAATTTCAGATCGAATGCATAAATAGGAAACTAGGTTGTAGGATATTCCTATTGGGTCATGGATTATAGATGGAATTATTGAACCATAATTTTGGCTCAAAAATGTGTATTACATCACTTATTTGTCCTACTTACAAAGCTTTCTCTTCAAAATAATACTATTTGCTACCTAGAAATTAGGATGATAGGGATTTGAAATAACGGTGCCAACACCTAGATTATTATGCTAATAATTTTCATTCAAAGGAATGCTAAGGGCACCTGCAAAGTGTGATATTATCCTAGTTTTGAATACTGTGCCTTGGTTTGTAAACTCAATCCCTCAGAAACCATTTTTTTAAATAAATATTCCTTGTTAAACAGGGGGAAGTGCATGCTTGCCAACCTTTTAAAAGGAAGATAGACATTTTGGAGAGAGAAGTAAGATTGTTTATCGCTCAGGCCTCTTGCCTGTTTTGTTTTGTTTTTGTTTTGTCCTTTTTTTTTTTACATCGATTCTCTGTAGATTTTTATTTGGATGGTGTTATTAATCTCCCAAAATTAATAATACTGCATGGACACATGTAGACTATGTTTTCAGTACAAGATAAATCCAAAATAATTACAAGTATCATCATTATCATAATCATAATACCAAATTTGTACCAAAAAAAACCTATAGCAAGCCAAGAAAGTCACAGTTCATTATGAACATTGCATACATGATAATATTTTTTACAAATGAACATATATTTTTTATTTACTTCAATAGAACCAAAAATAAAGTCCTCATAATATACTTATATCATATAAAAAATTTAAGTATAAATTATAAAGCAAATGCATTATCAACATCAAAACATGGAATTCTAGTTTAAGTTATCTTATAAACCTTTTATTTTAAAATAATTTCACATACAGAGCGGGTCAATGAAATGTCCCATTTTTTAAAAGTTGTCCTGTTTGAAGAATGAACATTTAATCATGGGTTTTATGATATGCCCTGGTAGAGTCAACCTCCTAGCATATGTCGGTACCCTTTTCATTTGGATTTTTGCATGCATGACTGAGTAACAGAATATCTTCAGAAAATAGCAAAATCTCACTTGCGCCAAATGGCTGGATGAAGAATAAAGAAAATTGATAATTTATTATTTATGTGCACGCACAAAGACACAAACCCACACCTACCCTCTTTTACACATACACAAACCACATATATGTATACACCCTCACCACACACACACCTACATACAACCAAAACACACACACACACACATCGCATCCCCACCAGCACATAAAAATACACACCCACTCCCTCAACCAACACTCCCACACATACACACACACACCCTCACACCTTTATTCACACTCACAAACAGTTGTTAGTGACTTACTACATCTAAACATTCAGCCATTGTCTTGGTAAACAAAGTATCAATACTTAATCAGAAAAGGGGAAATGTTATTGTGAATTTTTACTGTGTTTGTGGGTGCATGTGTGATGATGTGCGTGTGTGCTAGAAAGGAAGGGTGTGGGTGAGTGTGTGTTTGTGTGTGCGTGTATGTATTTCAACATTTGTTTTAATCTTTATCCATCAACTTGGCACAATTGAGATTATGCAGTCTTCTGAAGATTGTCTGTTACTCAGTCATGCATGCAAAGATCCAAATGAAAATGGTACCTACAAATGATGGGAGGATGACTCTTCCAAGACAAAATTTGAACCTATGATTAAATGTTCATATTTCAAACAAGACAACTTCAAAATAATGGGATTCTCTTTTTACTCACTCTGTATAGGCATGACTTTAAATCTTATTGCTTGATTATATGGCAAAAAAACCCCAGATAATTGTATGTGGGGATAACTTAGATTATAATCAATATCTTAAAAAAAATATTGTTTGTAAATATTTCCATAAGTATACAATGTAGCTGCAGCAAATAAATATGAACATTTAATTCCATAAAATACATACATTATGAATGTCTAACATTTATAATAGAGAATTTTGCTCCAAGGAATATAATTATTTTTTTTCAATATGTTGATTCTCTTTTTAGACATATAAAAGAAATTCAAGAAATTTCCATCTATTTAGCAACTTTACAAAATTATAACCAACCCCAGTATGGTAGAGGCATTTTTAAAGAAAATATATGTCTTTTCACAGGATAATAAACTATGGGCCATATAATAACTTTCATACATAATTAAATTGATAATTTATTAAATGAAAAGAAAGCTAGCAGATAGAAAGCTATATCCAGGATGCCATCACCTTTCACTGCACTTATGCACTACATATCATTTCAAATATTAACTGTTACTCAACATTTCCCTCCTCCAAATATATGTACCTGCATGAACATTTCCCCCACCCCCTCCATTTGTAAGATTATTCCAATTATATTTTCAGAGAATTTTAAAGTCACCTAAAAATTGATTTTTACTTTCATGAAAACAATTTTAAAAAAATCTACAAACGGAACCAAAATATATTTTAAATGTGTATTAAAAAATATATGTATTAAAATGTATTGTCTCTCAAATAAGCTTGCCGGTATACTTCTGATATTACTTACAAGTGCCCAATCAATAAAAATTACTAAGAGAACTCCCCCTCCCCGTAAAAAAGTGGTGAAAGATAGTTTAGATAAGCAAGTCACCATATCACACACATCGTGCATTGATTACACCGACTTTAACACCCCCTGGGTGTTGAATGAATCTTAATCAATTGAAAAACACAAATCAAATAATGAGGTTTGCATAGGTATAAAAAATGATTTTATTTTTTGACACATTATACATATATATGTTCCATGAAGTATGGGCGTTGTCCTTCTTGATGTAACCTCTTTGGTATCTAATTGATAATTCTACAAAGGAAAGACTTATGCCTGTGTCACAAATCTTTGGTGGAGGCTTTCCTCTGCTGAGGACTACCTGGAGGTTTCTTGTCACCTAAGAGAACATCATCCGCTTCAGATCTCTGTCGCCATGACCCTGCGGATGAGAAGACAGGTCTCTTCTGAGATGAGGTAGTGCCTCCGGGAGGCCTCCTCCCACCTATCGATCTGGACTGGCTTGAAGTACCATGCATCACTGGTGATTGGTGCTTGAGTTCTTTTAGTGATGAGGACCCACCCTTAGTCCCGTACTTAGAGTTTCCTGCTGGGTGTGCTTTTTCCGGCCTGATCGATGGCCTTGTCTTGTATGCCATTGACACCATGGGTGGAATTGGGTGTATGATTGGTGGTGAAGAAGTAGGCTCGCTGCTCTCTGAATTCTTAATCTTTCCTTGCGTCCGCATCGGACCGTATAGGGTGTGAGCTCTGGTCATCTTCGGTACTGGCAAACTATTGGTCACTTTATCGTTAGACGAGGGCAAGTCCCTACTGTCACTTCCGACCATACTCACCGTAGCAATGGTCTGTTTGGTAATGACTTGTTTCCTCCGGGAAGAAGATGATGAAGAAGATGCGGATGATGACGGTGATGATGATGATGATGGAGAGCCCTTCCTGGATTGTATGGCAACATGCTTATCAACTACAAACTTTCCTGCGATGCCCCTGTCAGCATCCCCCGCCCCGCTCATTGCACTCATATCATAAACCCTAGGGAGGTTTCCCTTTGGAACAGACTTCTTTGGTACTTGTATGCTTCCCATTGTCTTAGAGCGTGCCATGGACAAGTCTCTTTGAGGAGGAGCACTGACCGTTTTGGAAGGTGATACATTGGTCTTTGGTAAAGTACTATTTGGTTCAGGTCTGGAATCATCCACAGCAGTTTCTGCTTCATCTGCAGAGTCTACAAGCCGAGTCATGATGTCAGTGTCCTCACTAGGATTATCATCCATAGATGTTTCCTCAACAGCGGCCCCATCTGATGAATCATTTCCCCTCTCTCTCTCCATTGCTTCAGGGTTGATCTGTTCATCAGAGCCCTGTCCCGCACCGTCCTGAGCTGCCCGCTTCCTATCCGCAAGACTTGCTCGACGAAGCTCTCGTGGGCGTACACTCGGCACAGGGGTTGCAGAATAGAACTCCTCTAATGTCAGAGTAGTACCCTCTCTGGCAAGCATGTATGGTGGCTTTGAGCGATCCCTAGCAGGGCGATCGGAGGTAACAGGTTTGGGCGCTGTGTTGTTGTTCTCCAGGGCAGCAGTCTGAAAGGTATGCAAAGAAAGAAGCAAAGAAGAAACTAGATGAATCTTCGACCGCGCACGGTCGGAAGGCATGCCTCCGTATTGCCACATCGGAAAAAAAAGGCATGAGCATGTGAGTTTATTTTACATCCATTTATACCATGACATCTTTGAGATATTGACCCCAAATCTATTAAAGTTGTATCATCAGAATTATTTCCAACTCAGGAAGGATGGCTACTGATGTAATAAAAAGGATAAACATGTTTAAGTTGATCTGTCAAAGGTCCTTCAGAAATTGCACAAACGAGTCATTCACATAAATAACCAGTGACCTTTGATGTCCTGACCTCAAAAATCTAATCAGTTCATCTTTCCTCCCACATGACCCAAGTTTGAAGTTGATCCATAAAACGGTTCAGAATTTACAGCAAGAACGTGCCATTTTCATGTATACAATGACGTCTGTGACCCTTGACCTTTGACTTTATGACCTCAAAATATAATAAATTCATTGTCCCTACCATATGCACACATGACCCAGTTTGATGTTCATCTATCAAACTGTTCTTAAGTTATCGCAAGAACAAGCCATTTTCACGTACACAATGTCCTCTGTGGCCTTTGAACTTTGACCTCATGACTCTAAATTCTAATCAGTTTATTGTCCGTCCCATATGCACATATGACCCAAGTTTGAAATTGATCCGTCAAACGGTTTTTTAAGTTTATTGCGAGAACAAGCTATTTTCATGTACACAATGACCTCTGTGACCTTTGACCTCATGACCCCAAAATCTGATAAGTTCATTGTCCCTCCCATATGTAAATATGATCCAAGTTTGAAGTTGATCCCTCAAACGGTTCTTAAGTTATCGCAAGAACGAGAGCCATTTTCACGTACACAATGACCTGTGACCTTTGACCTCATGACCCAAAATCTAATAAGTTTATTGACACTCATATATGCACATATGACCCAAGTTTCAAGTTTATCCCTCAAACGTTCTTAAGTTATCACGAGAACAAACTATTTTTATGTATACAATGACCTCTGTGACCTTTGACCTTTGACCCCAAAATCTAATCAGTTCATTGCCCCTCCCATAATGCACACATTACTCAAGTTTGAAGTTGACCGTCACACAGTTCTTAAGTTATTGCGAGAACGAACCATTTTCATGTATACAATGACATCTGTGACCTTTGACCTTTGACCTCATGACCCTAAAATCTAATCAGTTCATTGCCCCTCCATAGGCACACATTACCCAAGTTTGAAGTTGACCCGTCAAACGGTTTTAAGTTATGGCGAGAACGAGCCATTTTCATGCATACAATGACCTCTGTGACCTTTTGACCTTTGACGCTCATGACCCTAATCTAATCAGATCATTGTCCCTACCATATGCATACATGATCCAAGTTTGAAAGAGATCCGTCAAACGGTTCTTAAGTTATCGCGAGAACGAAAACGAGACGGACGTACGGACGGACGTACGGACGGACGGACGGACGGACAACCCGAAAACATAATGCCTCCGGCACCACCTTCGGTGGCGAAGGCATAAAAACATTTTTCAGGTAAATATGTGACCTGCTGCCTAAAAACCACCCCTAAGTCGCTAAAAAGAAAAAAACAGAGTAAATAGTAGGAGTAAAGCAGGTTTTCTGCCAAGTAAAGCAATGACGACTCTTTTTTTAACATGATATTTAGCTTAGTTATACTTTGGTAAACTACAAGTGTTTGGTATCACTGGAAAGTTTGGAATCTCTAGTTTCAGAGAAGACATATAACTTGAATATAAATCCTGGCGACTTAGAGTACTGGTGCTATTGAGCCGGAGGGCATGCATGTATCATTCATGAAATAATATCTAATATTCCATTTAGTAGGTAGAATTAAACAAAGAAATAAAGAACGAGGCAGAGAGAGAACCGGACAAAAAGAGAACGAAGAACAAAGAATAAAATATAATAGAAATATGGACACGTTCTTATTCAAAAAAGCAAAACTGCCTCATTTTTGCACAGCTGTGGACCTAATCTATACAAACATGAAGTAAAAACACAGCATATTAAAGAGTAAATCAGTGGTTTAAGTTTCATAAAGAATGAAAAGTTTCTTGAGGAATCAGAATACATCATGACAAACAACTATTTTTATCTCTCTAGTAAAAACTTACATCATCACTCTACATAAAAATTGCATCATCAGTTCTGACAACTCTGATAAAAATACAGGTGAACCTCACTTTCCAGGCATGAGACAGAGAAATTAAAAAAAAGAGGAAAATTGCTACCAGTGAGGGAGCGTAGCGACCGAACTTCCTGGGGGTGGGTTCGGGAGGGGGGTTCCCCCTCCCGCAGAAAATTTTGCAATTTTAGGTATAAAAAATTCATGATTTCTTTGGCTGCAACTTCGTCAAATCAATCTCGTGTTCCAAGACTACACACAGTGAGAGCAGAAAATATTTCCAGAATACACAATGAAAACACCGCCGAAAACACCTCCGCTATGTACATTAAAAAATATATTTAAAAAAAAAAAAATCTAAAAAAAAAAAAAAAAAAAAAAAAAAAAAAAAAAAAAAAAAAAAAAAAAAAAAATTTAATTTTTTTTTTTTTTTTTTTTTTTTTTTAGAATTTCAAAATCCGCGGAAATCCGCGGATCCGCGGAGAAAAATCATGCCTGAACTTTCATATTAACAAAAACTACTTTTCAATATCAAGGATAATAAAAAAGAGTTGCACAACAGCCCACTTTTGTTACCTCTTCAGACATATCCCAGAAGTTATCAGCCCGTTTCTGGAAGGCATCTTCTACATCACATGTTTCCATGGTGATTACAGTCTCCAAATTATCATCTTCTTCTTCCGAACTCTCAGAATCTTCCTCTAGGGGTTGTCTAACTGTAAAGATATTTAAAAAATATATATATTTTCAATCCCTCAAGTAGCCAAACAAGCATTCACCTTTTAGGAATGAACTATAAAAGAACTCCAAAGAGGGAAATGTACATTTTGCCAATAAGTGATTACAATATATTTCAAAATGTGATTAACCCGTTGGGGACTGAGCCCGAATATATTCGGGCTGAGGTCTATGGGAAATGTGTGTTATAGCCAAATCTGCTCGTCCCCAACAGGTTAAAGAATATAATTCAAAATGTTCACAATGATTTTCTGCTTTAGAATCAGTAAAATAGCTTTTTCAGTTCAAAACATTGGAGTTAGAATCATCTAGTAGATACATCTTTAAACTATGATGAGGTACTGGGTTCATATCATGGGCGATTCTATGTTTTTGTTTCTTTTTACATGTATTTTTGTGTTCCGTACAAAATGGTACGATTTTCATTTCTATTATACAGGATTTGTAAACTAGTCAAGTCTTGTTTTGTAGGCTGCATGCATTAACAAAATAAAAGGAAATAAAGTGTTGATGTACAATACATTCAGTCATACCATAATTACATCTTTCATTATATGAACATCGTTCATAGGAACAATGAACAAAGCATGATTTTTTCCCCCTACCAGACAACCACATTGTATACAACCATACAATGAGCACTTTTAGTGGATAATAAATATTGTATCTTCAATGAAATTGTTATTCATACACAACCCGAATCTCATCCAATTTTTAGATTACATTGTGTGGCAGATAAAACCTTTGTTGTTGCATATAAATTTATATATGAAATGGAACATTTCCTGGCTAAACATGCCTGAAAGCATCTCATCAAATGAAATCAAGATCTTTTAATGGAAGGATACTGACCCGTATTCCACTGATTTCCTATCACTTAGCTTTATGGAAAAATTCAAACATCGAAAAGACACAGATACAATGACTCAAAGTGACTTCCAATAAAAACACCCCGAGGGAATTCCACTCCCAACAAAAGCTGTATTTTCGCAGCCCCCGGTGCCCGGTCCACCAAACTGAACTAACCGACAAATAAAAGGGGGCTTTTAACCTATATAGTGCAACAATTACATGAGATTATAAACTTGTTTCTTTAACTATGGTTCGCTCTAATTGTTACATTGCAATTGGCCCAGATCGTTGGATAACAAACAAGCTTCCAAGGACCTTTGGTTGAATCCACTGGGGATATCAATTCAAATGGGTCCCTTTCTTTTCCTTTTCCACCAGATGACAGCCTTTTCATTAAGGAATAAGTAACGTAGTGACGGGTCATGAATACCTTAGAGTTAAGGTTGATTTCCTGCCTTCGCTATACCACAATCCATTCATAGCACTCAATATGGACAAGAAAACAGATCACAGTTTAATGTGATTATGATTTCTTGTTGTCCTTTTTTCAAAAGAAACTGGGGCAGATGAATCGCACAACTTTTTTTATTCGGTAAATAGGTTAAGCCCTTTATCTGTCTAATTGGACTGACCATATGGGAGTTCATTCACACACAAAAAATTCAACCTAGATATGAAAGATATCCTTTTTTCTAAAAGCTGCAAGTATAAAGATATTGGGCAAATACTACGAGGCCAAAACTGATTATGGCATATAGCAGGGGGGGGGGGGCAGTTTTTGTTGTTGTAAAATGTGCTGTGATATTCGTGTATGAATCTGTACCCTCCAGTAACCCTTATCTTAATGGCACAAGCAAGTTTCAAACAATGCTCACAAATGTCAAAAGAATAGTGTTGCTGTTATTGATGTTGTTTTAATCAATTCCAATAGCCCATCTTGTTGCAAAGGCCTTTAGGGTTTCACAATTAACATAACTTCCGTTCCTTTTAGCCAATAATTAATGAGCCCAATAATAGGATATGTGTAAGCTAAGAATCCAAGGAACCTATGGTCATAAGTCCTATTATAGAGGTTTGTAAATGGAAGAAAATGTTTTTTTTAGCGCTTTTACTTGGATTTGAACCAGGAATCTTCCTGACATCTCCATCAAAATGGCACTAAAATGATTAAAATTCTACCATAATCTAGACTAATGGTGGTATCTCACTTCGCAGAAACTACTTTGAGACGGATTTGGGACTACTGTGAGACTGTTTTGAAACTGCTTGGAGACGGTTTTAAATCCTATCGCGGAGATGTCTCTGAGACGTCTCCTCAGTCCCCGCGACGTTTCATGGGTCGCGGAAATCGCGGAAACTATTTTGAGACGGATTTGGGACCACTTTGAGACGGTTTTGAAGCGGCTTTGAGACAGTTTTGAAAATTGTCGCGGAGACGTCGCAGAGACTGCTCAGAGATGTCTCTGCAACAGAAAAAAAATTATCAGAGACGTCTCTAATACTTTTTATTCGTTGCGGATACGATATAAGGGAGATGTTACAAATCAATGGCAGACTCACTCGAAGACGAAGAACGGTCAAGATTGAGCATAGTTGCACTCGTCCGCGGTCCTCCTAATCTTCTGTTTTGCACTTTCGTGACGTAACAAAGGTTGCTGATGACATTACCCACAAGCACGTAATTTCAAATGGATATAAAGAAATCATATCTTCACTGATATGACGAAACAATAAAAGGGGTGCAGGTTTTAAGCTTACCGCGTAACTTATGCACAAGCGTGTACAGCGCGTCACCAACAAAAAACGCTGATAGGTTACTTCTTACCGTTGCTAAATTCAAGAACGTGAAATTGGCCAAAAACAATTCTTGAATTTGAAGCACGGACAAGCAATTACAAAATGAGCACGCGCAGATTCAATATTCATCGTCCTTCGTCTTTGAGTACGTCAGCGATTGATTTGCGAAAGCTCACTACTTTCTTTTACGTCGCCCAGACGTCTCCGCGAAGTGAGATACCACCATAATTCAACTTTCCTTTAGCTTTCGAAATATAGGTTTTACTTGATTACTATCTTGCCCCTTAAAGTACTAAATAAATGAATGAATATTAGAATCTACCATGTTTACATTCTGTAGAATTGTTTGGTGTGGCTTTTGATCTATACAGCCATCTAGTCTTATTGCCATTTCATCTACAACCATGTAGCCCATATTCACAATGGTCTAATAATCATTTGATCTATAAATTTGATCGAAATGGCAATTTAGACTTAGAGCTATTTGGTTTGAACCATATTTAGTCCACATCTGTATGGATTGTTCTGGATCTGTATGTAACCGGACATGATAGCTCAAACGGTTAGAGCACCTGTAAAAAGGTAGCCTTTCTTGCTCTCATGAACAGGAGGTCGTGAGTTCGAAACCCGGCCGAGTCATACCAAAGACTTACAAAAATGGTACCTAAAAGTTGCCTTTTAACAAGGAGCTTTGGGGGTAATAATAACATCATGAAGGGCCCGCTGGGAGAACAGTTGTCAGAACTGAAGTGGCTACCCTGGGTAAATTAAACGATATTATTATTATTATTATTATTGTTCAATTTTTAACCCCAGGACACCCTAACCCTAAGAATAAAGTTCAGGTGTTTACTAAAGGTTAACGGTAGGGTTTAGGATGTCAGGAGTTAACAGCAACAGCAATAACTCATCCATCTAGTCTTATAATAATTAAACCAGAATAGGTATTAGACTAATCAGTGATTACAGACCTGATTGGAATCAAACAAAATAGCTAATACTTGAATACACAGAGCATTAAAGACGGGCGTAGCCACTCCATGAAAAAAAATGTACGGCTAGTAGACAAAACTGGCATAAGCCAGGAGACTAGAGGTTATGAAACATTATTTTTATTTGTGTTCATGTGATCTACCATAGAGATTAATGTGATCATAAATGTCAGTCTGCAATAAGGCTGCCATCTTTCTTTTTCATTTTAGGACAAAGGTCTTTTGTCCTCTGATCTCTCTCTTTCATTTCTATTTCAAACTATCTTGAGTCAATACACTATGCATCGTTCTTTAGAGAACAGGAGGGGGGGGGGGTACAAAAAATGTTCATACTTTCAGCAGTGAGCAGAAATTCATATTAGATTATACGTTTTCCTTCATATACATTCAGGCATGGATAAAAACAAGTGGGATTGGAGTAAGTGAACCCGACCCCCTCCCATAAAGAGACAGGCCATTAGTCTTGGAAAATAAAATACCCTTTTTTCAAATTCACCATAACAAAACCCCGAATCTGTGCCCGAATACACAATGTATAACAGGTTCCAATAATGAACCCTGTGTATTTACTTTACAATCAGAGACTCGTAACCACTATAGTGTTTAATAGGGAGCGATTGAATTCATTAAATTGGAAATCTCAAAAGCTGGGTTTGACATGAAAATGAAATATTGTTTTATGTTTCATTGCTATTGAATATGATATTAACTTTTATCAATAGTTATCAAAATAAAGTTTCGTTAATTTGTCAGAGTGTCTAGTGACTCGTTCATTTTTATAGATTCAGCCCCTCTTTTCAAGAGTTATGATATCCAAATCAATTTCATCTATCCCAAAAGTATTATCGTCTGTTCTTATGTTACGTGTCGCGATTGATCGAAAATGTGAACAATTATCAATTTGGATCGTGCACAGGCAATCATGTGTCCAAGTTCAAAGGTCAGCACGCATGTATACCCTCCCATAATGCAATGCTACATCCTATTGACTACAATGCAATAACATTTTTGCACGTAGTATCATGATTACCATGACAATTGACGCAATGAAACATACGATATATCTGTTTGTATCATCATGAAACAGAAAAGGGTCACAGAACACCTATAATGCACTCCAAGGATATCATCTCAACAAAAATACTAGATATATATTATGGGGCATCGGTAGACTGTTCTTAAAATGTTCTCATTTGATCGAGGGAAATGTAAGAGACACATGACATGAAATGTTTAATGACATTTTCGAGCAATACATATATACAAAGCACATGATGTGTTTACAAAAAGAAAATTGGATATTGAGAAAATGAAACGTATCAGTTTATCAACACCATCTTCACCATCCTCATCATCATCATCATCATCATCATCACTATCAATGGGATAAATAGTAGCACAAACATCATTAGGGAGATTAAAAGCTTGTTCTAATATATCACTTAATTCAATACAAAAAAAGAGGAACATGACTGTGTTAGTAGGTTAAAAGAAATAGAAGTTTATTATTACTGAAATGGCACACAACGATTCAATTTATACTAATTTACAATTTCATCCAAAATATATTCTATTAATTGAATTGCAGCATGCATGGTAGAGCATATTAAGAAAAGGATTAATATAAAACCAAAGGTTCCCAATTACCCACTACAATTATGAAAATGTTCATAATTCAACATTTACATGAACATGTCTGAGATATTGTCAGTTTCTTTGAAAAACAAAATAATATTAATTACTATTAATTCTAAAAAGGTTTAAATATAAAAGGAACTATGAGCCTTAACCCTATTCAGACTGGGGGGGGTCAATTTGACCCCCCCCTGTACAAAATCTGTGACTGCCGCGCAACCGCTGCGAATCGCAACCCGGCGCTTTACGACTTTTTTCTTTCAAGTGTCCCGCAACTTTTGACACCAAGTTCGAAAAAATCGGACACTCCGTTGTCGCGTTACACAACATTATGTAATCGCATGTCAGGCCAAAGTTGAACGAAAATCGTCATTTTGCATGCGTTTGTGTACAAAATACTGCTTTTTTCTAAATTGCTTTATAACACTGATAATTGTGCCTTCTGAGCCTTTTGATTAATTAAATTTGTCTTTATATTGATCAAAATACATTTCTCAAGCATAAAAAATTACAAAAACAAAGAAATACATAAGAAATAAAAACAATAGAATACATAAGAAATTCATAAAACAATAGAATACAAAAGAATTGATTTGAAATTTCTGAATTTGTCAATTCAATACTGTTGTCTATGCTACTCAGCAATTTTTAGAAAAAATTTGGGCTTCATAACTATATTAATTAATGAAATATTAATGATTTCAATAAAAAAAGCATCTAATTTGCATACGGGAGTACGCATAAATTAGCATAAATTAAATATGTGAAATGTTTTTTCCAAAAAAACATATCAGCGACACCCTTTACATGTGCAACAACGTTCGTGCAAAATTTCGCGGCGATCAGACCATCTGCGGCCGAGATCTCAGGGGGGGTCAAATTGACCCCCCCCCCCCCAGTCAAAATCTCCTCTTGAACATGCCAGTCTGAATAGGGTTAAGGGAAATTGCTTTCACTTGCAGACAAACGTGAGAATCTATATTATCTCTAAAGTAAAAAAAGTAAAAAGAGGGGATTGGGGAGGGGGTATGTGAATAATTTGAAAAGAAGAGAGGAAGAGATGGTCAGAAACAAAATGAAAGACAGTGAGAAAGATGACGGTGCAGCTCCAAAGCTTTAAGATGGAGGAAGAAACATAAATAGGAAAAATAAAGAGATAAGAGACCAAAAATAGAGAAGAAGGGATTACAGGATACACACAAACTTAGGTTAGACATATAAATGAAGATATATTGGGTAGGTTAAGGATTGATAATAATCAAATTACAAGATAGTCAAAGGGAAGACAAGCCCTAAGACACATTCTTAGAGAAAAACATAAACAAAAGAAACAGCAAACAAAGTTAAAATAAAATAGATTCATTTCAATAATCACAGGGTATGCCCCAGAGAAATTCTACAAATGGGCAATTCCACGGTAACTGACGTTACACACAACCAGAACTTTCTACGTTGTTTGTACTGTAGTTACATGAATAAGAATACATGGGTCTTCAAATTAATATATCTAAATTAAGAAGTTTAAGGAAAAGGCGTTTAAAAAAATTCCACCCAAACATTATTTCCATTGAGACGCCAGCCAAAAACGCTGTCGGTAACTGACGTTACAGAAAACGGACATGCAAAATCATGTGTTTGATCAAATCTCAATATCTCATGTCCACGACGTGTTATAATGATAAGTCTTATATGACATCATACTAGGTCCTTATGAATAGATTTGCAAAATAAGGAGAGTTTCTAATTTTTTTTTATCTCGGAAACTTTTGTGAAGACATGTCGGTAACTGACGTTACGTAACTGACGTTACCCTTACAGCTTCTATAGACTTTACACATGTAAAATCTCAATTTTGATTTGGATCAAAATATTTGTGTTCCCGGCTTCTGAGAATTATGTGTTTGATATGACATCAACTATGTTATAGGCAACAGATTGGCAAAATAAGAAGTAATGTAATCATTTTCCTCTTATTCAGTTAAAACTTTCCTGTAACATGACAGTTTTACATCATTTCCTATAGGGTTTGTACAGAATAATTTTGAAAAGTTTATTTCTTACTACTTTGAGAACTAAATTCCATTACATAGACTGTAAATACGGGAATATTTTTAGTATTAAGATATTAGAAAACTAAAAAATAGTATTTGTTTGATTGATTAGTACACGTAGGATGTCCCACACATGTATTTTTGTGTGTAGTGTATGTGAATCCTGTCAGAATCAGTTTCATTTGTTATAATTTTCTGATTCTAAATCCTCACAGCACATCAATTCTAGGTGAATTGATTTCTAACATATTAAATAGTTCTTCCTCAATTCAAACTTATAAATGCAACAGTAATTTCCATTTAACTCATTTTGTAATGATGATCCGCAGTCATAAAATGCAGAATTTTAAAGCTACATGGAGGTAATGAAATTTGAAAAAAAATTACTGTTCGTCTTTGCATCAAATGAAATCCTGTAAAACTAAAGTGTTTTTTCTATGCTTTGTTATACAACAAATCACGTACATCTAAGCAGAACGCAAAGACATTGGAGCATACTAATTTTTTCTATTATCTATTATATTTTTAAGAGAGAATTTTAGATACAACTAATAATTTGATTTAGATCTATCATAACATTTGAAATTATAGGCTCATATTCCAAATTCAGAACCTTGATCACAGCAATAGATAAATCAGCTGAAAATTTTAAAGAAGATTTTAGGGGCTTACATGACACTGCATGGTTCCTAACTCTTTAAATCATTACTTTAAAGAAGAAAACATTGACACTGGCAGTCTTTTTATGCTAGATGGTTAGTTAAGCAGTAGTAATTAGTTCAGATGCATACAGGAGTCCAAATTGTAATTGTTCTATCTGAAATGATAATGAAATCATGGTAAACTGACGTTACACTAGGTCATGGTAACTGACGTTACACAAATTGGTTGTCATTTTAACTTGTTGTATGTTGAATATCTATAGCTTTGCTTTTTTAATGATCAGATGCAGTCATACATTAGAAATTCTAATTGCATAGTTGATAATGTCTTCGTTGCGAAAAAATTAACAAGTTCATGGTTTCGGTAACTGACGTTACATTCCAAATGAGGGTGTATTAAATTTAGTTTTTGACCAAAGTCACAATTGAAACCATTTTTTTGAAATGCAGATTGATAAAGTGTCTCTCTAACAAACTTTATCCATGCTAAAGATTATCGGGAACAGAAACGATTTAGTTGGAAAATGAAAATGAGTTTCTTGTAAATAAACCTTTTTCTATACCAAAAAATATTGGAATACTTGCGATGATTAGAAGTGAAAATGGCCGCCATCGGGAAAATTTTATTGATTCTTAAAACTTCAACTCATGTATTTTTTGAAAATCAAAATTATTTTAACCAAATATCATTTTGAATTTCCGGCACCCTTGTCCGGATTTCTGTGGAATTGCCCAAATGTAAAAACCTCAGCGCTAAATATCAATAAAGCAATATCTTTAATATCTTCTCTTCCCAAATTTAAAGCAGTAATTTTAGTAGAAGATCATAGGATAAAGTGCACCATCAGGTCATGTGACACAGTGTAATTTCTTACTCTCAAACATAAAGGAAGACAGTATCGTTGTACCCAAATAATCAATTTTTGTTCTAGAATAATGATGACACGCTTAAAAAGGAAGAGTGTCAGAGCGTGCTGGCCTCTTGATAAAAAGAAAGAGTAAGACAAAGAGATAGAAAACCTTGGTTAAGTAAAAGAGGGGAAAGCTGTCACATACTCTATGGTAGGCAATACACGCAGAGGAACAGATATGAGAGATGACGGATAAAACCAATATTGGAACTAAACGTCGCTTTTATTCTCCCGTCCAAACACAAGCGGATATTAGCAGGACAGGGAGAAAAAAAGATGACCTTTTGGTGATCGTGTCAGGGAACCGCTCAACTCTTCCTGAAACATTATTTTCAAACAACCGTAAGCCTTCGAGGCACGGGACAGGGGTATTCTTTGGAGTAAAGTGCAGGTAACTGGGTTTGCTTATTGTTCATATCCTTACAAATAATATACAATAAATATATAGGTTTTGTGCACAATGCACCCAAATAACATCCAATCCATTTAAAGGCTTGACTATAGAAAGTGGTTTTCTTTTATTTGAATATATAGACAGACTCAACATTTATAGTAAAACAGCATTCGACATGGACACAAGTATTTATCCATTTATATCCAATGGGATCAATCTTTTCAGTTTTTATTAACTTCTTTTGATCCCACCAAATTTCTAAATATTTTGTTATTGTCTTGTACATGTAGTGTTAAGTTTGCAAACATTTTCCATTTCCCATTATGTTTTTATATGTCATTTTCAGGTGACATGCTACTTTATATAACTAACTATGTATGTACGTTTTTATTAAGTAATGTTTTTATAAAAAATGTGGAAGTAGAACTTTGAACTATGATACAATATTTCACCTTTAACTCTGACTTTGATACATTTGTTTCCTCTCTTCATTAAAATATCAGTTCATAATTGTGTGTCCTTATTGTCAAGTATTTCACCTTTAACTCTGACTTTGATACATTTTCCCCCTCTCTTCCTTAAAATATCAGTTCACGATTGTGTGTCCTTATTGTCAAGTATCAAAACATGTTTAAGCAAATTGTGTTTACATTTAAGTTGTAAGTCATAAGTCTCTTGGCATTTGGTTCTACAGACGGCACAATGCTTCTGACATTGAATTTAATTGAATGCCTACGCACACACGCCCTAACGATAGCAGTAAAAGGGATAAAGCCGCATGGACAAGAGACGGAGCAAAGTGCATCATGGGTCATGTCCGTCACAGTCTTTTAATCAAATCTAAAAATGCAATATTTGAATTAATAACGTCAAGGAGCATCATTGTTCCTGCCTTTTGATCTGGCGCTTTATAAGAAGCATTCCTCCAGAATTATGATGAACAATGATAGAAATAAAAACCCAACCAAACAGATGATTGTCGGTCATCATATTGTCACGACCGATAACAAAAGAGACAGCGACCATAATGTCTATTGGTCATTCTAGATTTCAACTCTCTTTGTCTGTCTCCATCTCTCTCTCTTCCTCTGTCTCTCTAGCTGCCTCTACATCAGCACGAGTTTGCTTCATCTCGAGATTCTAGCCCAACCAGCTATCCTCCAGAAAAAGCTTGAGATTTGTGAAACCCTGTCCATAACAGCCCGAGTGGTGCTTTCACTCTCAAGCATGGAATTTATGCGAGCTATGGAGCATGTGCACACTGGATGGCAAGTTTCAAACAGCGCTCAATTGACAAATAACAAATAGGCCTATCCCAAGCTAAAACCTGAGTGCGTCCACATCTGCAAAATAGCTCTCAAGTTCACAACCTAGTCAAAATTGACTATGGCTCGAAACTCGAGATCAAGGAATAGCCAGTAAATTGTGTCCACATTAAAAATATTGGCCAGCTTGGCCAGATCAGAAATAGTTAGTTTATTTGAAAACTCGGGTGAATGTAGACGAGTCCTATGTCTACCTCTTCTTGAATAGCACGTCTGAAGGCATACCATGATGACGACAGCCCCGGGGTAATAATTTGTGACCGCTACAATAATACTGATGGACAACTGTACTATCTTCATGCCCCTGGGATAAAGTATAGAACATATACCGCTCTATTTTTATTCCTAATCATACTCTCAATTGCATCCAAAAAGAGAAGGACGGACTATACAACTTCAATCCGTCTTTGATATCGCCTTTTCTTTCTTTCATTGACAATTGTAGTTTTGTCAAAAGGACTGTTAATAATATTAGGTCAGAACTGAAAGGAATATAATGCTGTCATTATAGATTTACAGTGTTCAATAGCCTCCCCGTTGATTGCTCTGTGATTATTGGATCTCGTGTCTGAATTTTGCAAAGGGTTCAGTGAACTGTGCATGTATGCCAGAGTATTCCCAGTTTTCTTTGCCGTGATGTTAAGGGTTCAAATCCTTCCTTGTGCTCATATTTAGTTCTGATTTTGTTTTTATTCATAAGCAGCATACCTTAACAGAATAAACAAAAAGGATTAACCATAACTCATAACCTCTGGCAAGAAAAAATTAATGTTATCTACATGTATCCTACAATTTAATGTTATTAAAATGAACATTACTCTCCTGAACTGGAGAATATAACCATCTTGTGTGCAATCTGATTATAAGGAGATATTGTACTTCTTGTCAAATTACCCATTTACTATTCTTTTTGGTTACCACATTTTGGACAGGTGTTTAAGGAAAAGTCATATAAAAAGGTGCATTTTGCTTTAATTGCTTTCGAAATCTAAAACCTTTGTTCCAATACAGGTACCAAACTAAACATTGATTTAATTTCAATGAATATAACATTTTCATAAAAATTTAGAACCTTTATTGAAATTAAGTTCTTACATATGTACATGTATCTCCTTGAACAAAAATTCTCTTTTATGCCCAAAGTGAACATGTTACTTGTTTTCTGATTCTTTGCCTATTTTACAGACCTGGCTTGCCAGTGATGGCTGCGGTGTGCCACGAACCACATGTTACCATGGCAACTGAACGACCATTCAGGGGAATGCTGACAGGCCGGAATATCTTTCGAGAAGAGGGCTGGTCTGACTCGATCACATGACTGCTCTTTCCCCACATATAGAGGGAGCCATCACCTGCAAAGAAAAATGAAGAAGAATAAATCTATGTAATTAACAATAGTAAAGTATTCATCAAAGTAGGATTTCATATTGTAACATTCAAAGAAGGATGTAGATATCAGAACAAGAACTTTATTCGAAGTTAGAGGTGCATAGCCGTAAAACCTTGGGGGCCGTAACATGAAACCGTGATAAGTTTAACTTCTTGACTAAATCGGAGTACAAAAAGCCATCTCTGACAAGATCGAGGACAACAAGCTAACTATCTATGACGGCTCCGAACCTGTCATATCTTTAGGAAAGCGCTTACACGTCAATCAACAAACGTAGATGGCGTCAACAGCTCTTTATCAAATTAGTACACCGGGGAGTATCCGTCTCATTGTCCGAGGTGGTCTTATTCATTTCATAATCGACACCTTTAAAATATATGCACTAAGTGACAGTGTGTAGTTTAATAACCATTTTATAATTTTTACATAATTTTATGAGTTTTAACTCTGTTTTTGACCGATTTTATTACATCAATAATAAATAATATTAAACGTTTTGCTAAAACATAATACCTTAAACCTGGTGTATAGTTTTGGTAACACAAAAGGAATCGGCATAAAACCGATCAAATATGGTCTCATGTTGTCCACATTGCTCTAAAAGATATGAGTGAGAGATCTTTTGATATTCCTTTCATGATTTCCGGTGAATTTCAGTGATATGTTTGAAAGAAACATAATGTATTGGTTGTTGGAGACCTTTGCTGCGTTGTCCACTCGCCGGAGCTTACAGCATGAGCGTGCTTAACGATCTGTGTGTATCATGCACGCAAGAGAATCCCTATTGGTTTTACACGTGAACGCTCAGTGCACGTTGAAAGGTGTCGGGCCCCGACTTTCCACGTTTTATACTTATATTGTGAAATAATCCTGAATAAAAATTGAAAAAAGAAAACTCCCAATCTGAGTTTCTTCTGACCTGTCGTTAAATCCGACAATATATTAAATACACAACTTCTTTATGACCTACCATTGGACACTTATTCTACTTATTATGCATTTAATACTCATATTTTGTTTGAATACGTTATTCAATTTTCATAATGGACAAATATATAAGACAAGCACTCTAAATGGAACAAGACCCAAATTATTAAACAAACTGACATCTCTCTCTCTGAAGATCTCGGGCAAGTAGGACTTTATAATTCCACCTATGGCCACAAACTGCATTAGCACTAATCACAGCAAAAGCACGCCCGTTGGCACAACAAATCAGAAAAATATGATCCAACAAAATGATACTGATTGATTTCTACCCATTATCCGGATATGGATATTATGGCCAGGGCAACACTCTTACTTTTACTCACAAACCATTTCAAGGGTTTATCCATTTGCATCTTAGAAAGTTTATTTCTCCAGCTTTCCAAAACCTTTTTTACCCTCTGTAATCCACTCCATGCATATATCAAGTTTTTCTTTCATATATTCAAAATAACCAAATAAATCATCGGCAAGATTTCATAAAGCAGGAAGGAGGTTGAAGTTGCTATATAATCCTATAATAGTGACAAAGTATTAATACAAGTTAAAAACAGCGTCTTAAGATGACAAGGGCTAATATTCATAAAACCCCTATCTCCCCTCGTGTAACTTTTATAGACCGGTATGGATTAAAGATGGCAGTTAAACTATATGATGAAACAGAGATTGAGGGGAGATTGGCTTTGTATAAGAAAGGGCATCTTTATGTCATGTAAAAGGAAGATAGATGCAAACGAAGGATTAAGAAGCAGGGCTCCTTGACATGAATAATTCAATTTGAAGCAAAGTATTGATATCTGTTGATGGAGAACACGAAGTGGAGTAGTGTCCGGCTTAGCAGCTGTAAAGGCTACCGACACTAGCCGAGATTAGGCCTCACACTTTTAGCCCAGAAATGGTTGCTGTTGAGCGCTGTTTTCCTTACTTTAATACATCATTATATTCCAATCATAGCATGATAAAATATTGGTGTAAGGAGATAGAATAAGAGAGGACGTGTAAGAGGTGGTGATGAAAACCATTTAACACTGTAAATGGAGATAGAAAAATATAAGATGATGCAAGTTCTAAAAATACCGCTAATAGTGATTCTGTTGTCATTGTTATTGTTTTGATTATAATATATATGAGGATGGTAGAGATTATGAAGATGCTGATAATGATGATGATAATGATGATGGTAAGTATGTCATGATGATGATGATGATGAGGATGGTGATAGTGATGATGATGATGGTGATGATGATGATGATGATGATGATGATGATGGTGATGATGATGATGGTAATGTGGATGATGAAAATGGTGATGATGGAGATGGTGGTGGTGATGATGATGATGATGGTGATAAATAAGATGATGAAGATGGTGATGCTGTCGATAATGATGGTGATGATGATGATGATGATGATGATGAAGATGATGATAATGATAATGGTGATGATGGTGATAATGACAATGATGAGGATGATGTTGATGGTAATGATAACGGTGATGATGGCGATAATGATGATGATGATGATGATGGTGATTGTGGTGATGATGATGATGATGGTGATGGTGATAATGATGATGGTGATAATGATGATAATGATGATGATGATGATAATGATAATGGTAACTAAGATGGTAATGATGTTGATGATTATGATGATGACGATGATGATGATGGTGATGATGATAATGGTGATAATGATGAGTGTGGTGATGATGTTAATGGTGATGATGAAGATGATGGTGATGCGACGATGATAATGGTGATGATGATGGTGTTGATGGTAACAATAGTGATGGTAATGATGATGGTGATGATAATGATAATGATGGTGATGATGATGGTAACTGTGATGACAATACATTCATTGAGGGAGAAATCAAGAGTATCAAAATAAAAGCCATAGGCCTAAAGATGTGGATTGATTCTGCTGCAGCTGATGATGACACTGCTAATGATGAGCATAATGATGATAGCAATTAATTTAAGGAAAATAATATCAAGAAAAATTGTTACTAGCAAAACTGGAAAAGGAGAGAATTAAATGTGTATGGACAGTAACGGAAAGAAGCAAATATTCTAAGAAGATAATTAAGATTACCGAGAAGTGCGGCACTGTAAGAATCTCCACATGCCACCTGAGACACCCTCCCAGGGAATGCATCTCCATCCAATGGCTTTGGTTGAGCAAGGTACTGCACATCTTCTCCATGCCCAAGCTGTCCATCCACCCCTCCTCCCCAGGAATAGACTGTCCCATTTGCTGTAAAGAAATAGAAAGCATTATGACATCTGGGTTATTCTAAGAGTAAAAAGGGGTTTTAAAAACATGGAGGGACAATATTCAAAGTAGGAAAAGGCAATATAGAGTTTATTCAACTTATCAGGTTAAATATGAATGTGAAAATGGGGGATAAATGCATTAAAGTGAGAGGGATGCTGGAAAATGTAGAAAAGAAAGGGAGAGAGAGAGACAGAGAGAGAGAAAGAGGGAGAGAGAGACAGACGGAGAGAGAGAAAAAGAGAGAGCAGTGGGGATGAAGCACACACTTTATTCATCATAAGATACCTGTTAATAATACTATAAAAATAGAACTTAATGCCATACCCTTTTGAATTATTAAGATTGACTCATACATGTAAAATTCTCTTCAACAGTGTTGGTTTATTATCAAAGGTGCATCTTTAGAGCGGTTTTCTTGGAAGGAGTAAATCATAGATTCAATAATTGCACAAGTTCTCTGGGGTAGGGCATTATTATACAATGTAAAGTATATCATATTTGTATTCTTTTTTTTTTGGGGGGGGGCGGGGGGGGGGGGTAGGGAAGGATTCAAATGAATATTTAGTTTGCATTATGCATCTAAATCTAATTCCTAATAAATTATGAGGAATCATTCAACAACTTATTTACTCTATATTGTAACATAGTTGGTGATATTATCATACCGAAAATTTAAAAGCAGAGTTGGCAACAGTAATTAGATACATGTACTTCTATAACAAGAGCAATGAAATATTTAAGTATTCCAGCGCTCTTTACAACTGATTCCAAGTAATTCTAACACACATGGTCAATATCATATTCCTGATCCATGCTCGAGAACTTCCAAAAGGTCGAGAAACCTTAAACAGGCCTTTATTAGATATATCTATACGCTTAATAATTCAAACCGAATGTATCATTGTCAATGACAAAAGAAAAAAACGTTGGAGGGATATGAAGAAACAAAGATGAAAAAGGAGAGTGCACAGCACGGGGTCAAGCTTAGACTGAAATCAATTTTGATCTGATCGCCGGTGAAACCAGCAGTTTACATCGATGTTGGACGGCCAATTAGCCCTTAATTGTCTTGACATAATAGGGTCTTGTATGAGACTCATCTGTGGGCCACATGTTGAAGGAAGATACAATGCAATAAATGCAATAATGGAATTGATGATGTATCGTTATAAAATGTTATGAGATGATTTCAAAATACAATGTACTGTCATATTAACAAAATAATTGTAGAAACATGCAACAAGTAAAAGGTGACATTCATTAGAAAAACAATGCTAAAATAGAGCTAGAAATTAGCATAGGTCTAGTTGTGTTGGGTGAGTTGAAGCAAGTAGGAAAGGAATGATTTGCCCAATGGATTTAAATACTGGTGTCGGGGATCAACCTTGGACCTGTTCATCCCCAGTCATGTGATAGGACCACTACAGTCTGTGTCAAATGAAATGGTACAGTTAGGAAACATTTTTTTATCGTATGAAGATTATTCACAACCCAGTAATGCTTGATATTTCCATAAAACAGGAAAAATTAGCTTTCTTCTGCAATTTTTTTTTCATTTTATTTGGTTCTGTAGATGGGAAGATATGATTAGTTTTCTACAATCAATAAAAATTCATTTTGCGCACGCCGTGCCATGCCTTTGTGTAGGTTTCGAACATAAGCCGCCAAACTGAACGTAAAAGAACAATGGATTTGAGTAAAGTTAATTCCCATGTCTTCACACAAAAATTAGCATGACTTTTGTTCTACAAAGGCAAATTATGTGAAACAAAGTGCATCAGCAAGAAGAATCCTTTTGCCTTAATTTGGTACAACATACACATCTTTAAGAAGATTTCATACCTATATCATTTTTCCTGGACTATACCATTTTTTTTTTACACAGACTGTTGACTATGACACTTCTACATACCTAACTAACCACTATAGATCCAGTATATTAGTATTATTGCAAATGTATTTGATCAATGACTGGAAAGACATTATCATCGAGTATGCACATGTACATCACTAGAGGTGTGTGTGTGTGTATGTGGGAGGGGGGGGGTAATAACACCCCTCTGATATCACTTTTACATCATTCATGATTTGCACGAATCATGTTTATGTGTGACTTGTTCCTCTGAATTAATTAATGCATAAATGAATCCATGTTGACTTTAATTTATTCATGGATGTGAATCAATATCTTAGAGGATAAGCCAGTTAAACCAAGGGGAGATATATACTACATTATAATGTAGACATGGATTATTGAATGGAAAAATATGAAATCAAAATGCAAATTGAGAAAGAAAATAGAACAGACAGAGGAGGGTACACATAAAGAGACAGAAAAGGCAGGGGAAAAAAGTAAAGCAAATGAAGGGGAAAGGGATGCAGGGAGAAAAGAGGTACATGTAAGAGATGAAAAAGATAGATGAAGAAGATGGAGAGAGAGAGAGAGAGAGAGAGAGAGAGAGAGGGAGAGAGAGAGAGCGAGAGAGAAAGAAAAAGAGAGTATGGGGAGGGAGGGAAAAGCAAGAGAGAGTGAGAGAGAGAGAGAGAGAGAGAGAGAGAGAAGGTGGTTTCACACCTGCCCGATCTGGAAAAGTTCACGTAATCTCTGATCGGGTATTCTTAACCCGATCACAAATAACTCCGCGTAATTTTGCAAGTGTGAAACCAAATTACGGGTAATATTCCCGAAGATAAATTCCTGAAATTAGTAGGTACTTCAACGAAACTACGCATAGTTTCGCCAAGGTCCCTGGAACTTTTGTAGTGTGAACAGAAATTACAGGAACTTTCTATTCCCCCTTTTCTTATGTATTTATTTGTTATATTTTTCTTTCTTCTTTCCCTCTTTCCTTAGGTATTTTTTTATTTTTCCTTCTTTCTTCTCTTTCCTTTGCATTTCTTTGTTTTTCCTTCTTTCCCCTCTTTCCTTATGTATTTCTTCATTTTTTCTACTTTCCCATCTTTCCTTATGTATTTCTTTGTTTTTCTTTCTTTTGTCTGTTTCCTTATGTATTTCTTTGTTTTTCCTTCTTTCTCTTTCCTTACGTATTTCTTTGTTTTTCCTTCTTTCCTCTCTTTCCTTGTATATTTCCTTTTTTTCCTTCTTTCTTCTCTTTCCTTATACATTTCTTTGTTTTTTCTTTCTTTTCCCCCCTCTTTCCTTATGTATTTCTTTGTTTTTTTCCCCTCTTTCTTCCCTTTTTATAATTTCGGGTATTTTACCTGGAAAAGGACAATTCGGGCAGGTGTGAACACAAAACACAAATTAGGGGTATTTTGGTGATTGAAACAGTTCTTGTAAATTACAGGAATTTTTCCTGATCGGGTAGGTGTGAATCCACCTAGAGAGGGAGAGAGAAAGAGATAGACAGACAGCACAGAAAGAGAGAGAGAGAGAAATAAAAAGGACAAGATGGAGCGATAGAGAATATACCGATGAGATAAAGAAGGAAACAGGAGAAAAAAAGAAAACAGATGAATTTCAACTTGTTCTTTGAAAGAGAAAGGGTGAGGGGGAAAGATGATATTCCCTTGTAAAAATATTTGCTGCCATCCAGGGTTAGTGTTGGATGGAGTAGAGATAAAGATAATGAGCTTATGTACCCTGAAATAACTTCCACTAAGGTAGGCAAAACATTATTATATCATTGAGCTGACAACAAAAACTTGATTGACATTTGCTATTCTACAGCTCTCAGCTCCTGTTCTCCGCTCCTGTTCTGATATGCGCCAAAGGTCCAGTATGGGTTCATAAGGCAATGCCTCATTAGCATGAAGCCGGCAAATAGGTTGCTATTTCTGATAAGATGAATTAAATGGTCATTCGACCAAATCATACATGACAATGATTATTAGATGATATTCATTGTAAATGGAATAGATGTATAGGCCCTCGACACGTATGGTAAATATGACTAGACCAATTGGAAATAAGATCTGATGGTTGTAGACCAAATGACAAATTAAATGAGCAAGTATGGGCTAGCACAGAACTATGAATAAAATACACTCCCTTTCTTGATTTGATTTTGTCATCACTCTTCCTATTTGAATATTTCCCCTCAAATTCCAACAAAATTCATTTAGAATTAAGAAATCAGCAAAACAAAAACAAACAAACAAATAATTTAAAAAAAATGTAAATGAAAACTGTTCAAGACTGTCTTTACACACAGGTTATTCTAAAACAGGTTTTAATGAGAAACCCTTTTTAATAGAAACAATATCTATTTTTGTTTATATCAACATAACCCCTAAAACTCTACAAATCCTATACAAGCAGGGGAAAAAAAAGGGAAAAGTGTTTAATGTGGTAAGGATTAAACTCTAGATTTATCATGCCGATCAGTTTGGTGTAGCTGTTACTTCCATAATATCAAAATTAAATATATTTCACTTTATATATCCAAATCACCATAGGTTTCCATATATTGAAGATCAACTGCAGATAACAGTTCATTTTAAAGTAGTTTTTGAAAGTAAATAAAACACAACCCAAGTCTGAAATTTCAAACCGCCCAAAGTGAGAAAGGAAGCATTAAATATGGCATGAAATGCATTAAAAGGGTATCAATGCTAAAGCTTGTTTTGCCAGGATGGACGTAATATATCTAAAATAGAAATAGGAGACCCTTCCAACTTACACCAGATAATATGAATGGGGAGGATGTAAAAGTCATCTTGGAGCTCCCATTAGTCTTTTTCTCGTCTCGTTTTCAGGAGAGATATCGAGGCAGGGTTTGTTTCTCTCTGCTTAATAACTTGAAAAATATTCATTGGATTTTATAAAGTAAACTCAATTTGCATTACGCAAAGGTGGCAGGAAAAGGCAAGTGACTTTTGACTGTCACGATAATTCCCACTTCTATTACCTGCGATTCCGCTGCAAATCTATGCCTATAGGCTAGTCATTACCATTTATCCCCCGCTCACATCACTTCTTACCAAAACAAAACAAAAAAAAATCAAAGTTTTGAGAGTTCTTTACTAGTATTATATGTGTATCCCTGTCTCTCTCTCTCTATCTTCCATGCTATTTTATCATCACATCTTGCGAATAGATGATGCAAGCACATACTGAGCTTTCTCTCTCTCTCTCTCTTCCTCGCTCTTCTCTCGCTCTCTCTCTCTATTCCTTGCTCTTGTATTATCACATCTTAACAAGAGATGATGCAAGTGCACATGAGATGGTTAAGCATTTTTTTCTCTCTCTTTCTTTCTTTCTCTTCCAAGCTCTTTCATTATCACATCTTGCGAAAAGACGATGAAAGCGCATATTGAGCTCTCTCTTCTTCACTCTTGTCTCTCTTCTGCTTCTTCTCTCTTCCTCGCTCTTTCATTATCACATTTTGCGAATACATGATGTAAGCGCACATGAGACAGGTGAGCTTTTTCCATGGTGATGCACGTTTGCTAAAGTCAAGAGATTTAAGAAGGGTTATGAGACGGGAGAGCACCAAACCGCACCTTGGAATATATATCAGCCCCTAAACTGAAGAAAGTGAAAGACGGATGCTGTAGAATCTTCCATAACCTGGGGAATGGCTTAACTTGCCAGGGAGCTTGGAGTTTCAAGGAACTGCATGATCAAAGTACTGAGAATACATGTAGGAAGGTGGGGAGGATGGAGACAGAAGGAGTCTTTATAATTATAATGGAATATATCACCTTTCCTTGTGCAAAGATTCTCCAAAGCAAAACCTACAAGATTGATTTAGTTTGAATATTTTTAATGAGTTAAATATTTTATTCTTACTACAAGTGATATGTTATCCATTTGGCTTTGAACAAGGAGAAGAAATCACTTTTAGGAAATATAACACAAATTTGATTAGTTGATAAATTAAAAATAAATTACTCTTGTAGGTCTTGCTTTTGAGAATCAGCGATATGGTTATCATTAAGAGACATTATATCATATGCCCAGAGATGTTGTAGACCACTATGAAAGGGGGCACTGGGGTGGAAGTGAGGTGTTAGACAATATATATCAACAAAGGAGAGAGAGAGAAAAAAGAGTTTTCATGACTTGTGAACAAATGGGAAAAAAATCCCTAAATCACCTACACCTATTTTATTTTTATGGTTAAATTCCAACAGATTTCATGTTTTCCCAACAAGTTAGGATACAATTTACAAAAAAATGATCCATTCTGGTCACTTTCCAGTGGCCTATTAGTATTAAAGTCTCCCGATAAGAATTCATGATAATATCGTTGGAAAGGAAGATGATGTTATTAATTGGTATATTCACATACATGTATGATTAATGCATATATTAGAAGTGGATATGCAATCTGGTGGATATCAAGATACATGGTGGAAGGTTATTGCTTCGTCGATCTCTAACTTTGCGTCTGAAAGGCGCAGATCAGAGACCGCGGCTCCTTTCAAAGTAGATTAGATGATTTTAAGTGAAAAATCAGGCAATTTCGGTTTCTGCCAAAAACCATGTGACATTGAAGATTTAACTAAATCCTAAGCGAAATTAAAGAGCGCTAATTCAAAATTGAAACATGAAATGAAATACTTTCAGAAAATAACATATTTGAGTTAAAGAAAGTGAAAATACAAAAAAGAAGCAAAATATTCAGCCTGGCTTGGAGGCGATATGACTCATTCCGCTTTACAGCACAAAGAAAGCAAGACAGAAATGAAATCGCTACTTCGGCAAAGCATGAATTTCGAAAGTCTTCATCTTCATAGCCAAAGCAGAAAAGAGCATTCATGTTCACAATGATTTCACTTGCCTTGGGGCGTTTTTTAAGGCGCTCAGGCAGGCAATCTCCAGGACGATACCCTTCTCTTACAGAGAGCCCATCCACTACCGACAGGGCTTTCTGAAGGTGCTGCTGCACTAGCCCGACGTCTTCAAATAACGTGCTCCACATGGACCAGGAGAAAACCCTGGAGTCGGTTGAATTGTTAAACTGATTCTACCATCATTATCAAACATTTAAGACTACCTGAAAATGTGAGGGTATAGTAGTTGCATTTGGCATATTTTCGTTTATTTGACTGTGAGTTATATTATGAAACTTGGTGAAATTCGTGCTACATAAGCAAAAGCGCTGAAGGTGCACAATATGTGAATTAATGATTAACCAATGCTGTAATTGGGCTAAAGCTTAATCCAATGACACTTAATTTATTGCACTAATTTGCAGTAAACTAGCTCTAAGAGTTCGGAATGTAAGCTTGACCAAGATGGCACCAGCTAACATTTGGCCATATTACATGTAGCACTCTATTTGAGGGGAAAAAAAGCGGTTCAAAAATAATATGCTGTTTGCCAGTTTTGGGCCAATGTAGAAACATAGGTGCCTATTATAAGTCATGAATAAGTTACATTTCTTAATCTTAATTAACCCTATTAATTTAGATTGCCAAAGACGGGGTAAGCGCTATAATTTTCTTTTGCAGGAGAGACTTCATTCAAAAAGTTGTGATGAGGTCTATCGATATCTCAGGAAAAGAATACAGGATTTTATTGATAAATCGATTCATCATCAATGTAAGCAGAGGCTAAAACAAGTGGTCTCCCAATTAATCTTTATCAATACATTTATATGAACACCCAGGTTGATATGCGTTGATTTTGACATTGATTTTTTTTTTACAGGGTTTATGTTTTTTTCCTGTTTTCCATTTCTAATTCTATATCAGATGCTTAACAGAGAATTGGTTGTAACGCATATTAAGCCTCCGAACACCTGAAAATGAGAAGCCATATCACATGCATTACCAAAAACAACAATCCTTTAATACAGTGAAACAAGACTCCCAATTCCATACAAGTTCTTGGGGTTTTAGATTTTCATGATTTTCCAGTTGCGGCTTCCATAATCTGCAGTTAGCAGAAGAAATCTCCCCAAATCCATAGGAAATCCCATTCGGTCAAGTCCATGCAATACCCTGATTACTGGACTTATGAATATGATAATGACAAGGGAGGAGAAGATATAGTAAGACCATTAAAAGAAAAGAAAGCTGTACCATCCTCTCTCTTCTACTTTATTCCATCTTCCTTACACTCAAACGAGGCGTAAGTCTAAAAATAAATAATGAAAAGGTCATTGATTTTGCGGAGTGTCCGGTCACTCCCAACCGAAACTTGTAACCAATTAGAAATGCCGTCTCAAGCAGTGATGGGGGCATACACCAAGGTGGGGGTCAAACCTTAGTCAGCAGGGAAGGGTCATCCCTCTATCTATGGGTCACGGTTAGAGGTCAAAGGTTAATCATTGAGAACTAACAGGGAGATGGAATAAAGGGTTATGGGCACTTGAACTGTTGTAATTAGTGCCTGAAAGGCAGGAAGTCAAATCGGTGGCCAGGAGCTCCGCCCTCCACCACCAGCATCGATTTGATGGGTTAAGATAAGCTGACATCGACTGAGGTTTATTGTGGATGTCTTACTGGAACAGCGGGACAACAACTCAAAGTGATGGGTAGGGGGAATCCGATACAACGCTCATTTTCATATTTATTTTCATTTCATCATCAAGCCTTCCCATCGCAGGATAGAGTCATCAAGCCAAATTGTGGGTGGACATGAGACAGTCAAGATTCAGGCAATCTTGGGCATGTAGAGGCGCAAATGAGTTTTATTTTTTTCCTGCTTATTCCACGGCCAAGGTCTCTTTTTATTCCCCCTCCTCCTCCTCCTCCCCAATCTCTTTAGTTGTTGATTGGGGAGCGATTATGCGTGACAAAGACGGAATGCTAATGCTCTTACGACACTGCTTTGGGGGCAGGGTTTTCTGGTGAAATGTATTGTGTACGGGAGCTAATTACTCTACACTTGCATATAACGGACTTGACCCCAGGAAGTGAAGTATAGATTACAGGGTCGGGGGTCGTAGCGGTACAATGACCGCTCGGCCAAAGACCCTTGTGAATCAGATACTAACGAAATGCAACCTAAATAAGATGATTCATATCGGAATAAAAAGAATTAGCGGGATTGATTTTCTTTCGACTCTGGAGTTTACAGTATGCTAGTGTACAGAGAATGGTATTAGTATGACCACATGTATTCGCCTTTTGTATCTCATTCTGTTATCTTGAATCATGATTCTGTACCAATGTATATTTATGACTGAATTACACAAAAAGTGTAAATAATGGACACATCTAATTTTACTAATGAACCATATCACAAACTAAATATGTACTTCTTAGAGATAAAGTTGCATTCCAATTTCCAACCATGTGAAAATTATAAAAAAAGTGAAATATAAATCTTGAGAGACATTATGAAGAGAAAGAGGAAGAAGAACATACAGGATTAAGGAGGTTTAATATGGAGAATAAAAGAAATAACTAAAATTATTCACCATAAATATATAAAAAAATAATAAAATAGCTCTGGGCTTGTGGAAGAGTCCATACCTGTTACAAATATCTGAATCAAAGATATTGTTTAAAGTAACCGAACATGAGGATACATTATTCTGTGTTGTGAGTGCCCCTTGATAAATTTTGGTTGGAAGTGCTTATTTAAGAAATGTGTGAAATAAAGGTGAATCCAAGACGAAAAAAGGCCACAAATCAGGGCTCACAGCTCCTAAAAGTGAAATCAACATTGTTATTCAGTTCATGACAGGCATTCTTATCAGGTGTGGAGAGTAAATAGAGACTGCTTATGTAACTGAAAAAGAATATCTTTCTTATCGGCAGAGGTCAAACAAGTCAATGATGTTTGCACACAGAAAGGTCACCTACTGACAAAACATCAACATCTTAGGTAGATCCAAGACGTCCTGGATGTGTCTGACCTTGGTGTGTGTACTCATACTGACACTGTATATACTGTAGGGCAGGTGAGTACAGATAAGTGAGCTGTTTGGAGGAAAAGGGATGCTAATTCTGTACTAAATATTCTTATCTAATGTCCCTTGTTTTACCTCTTACAGGCAATATGTTGTCTGTTGAAATAACACTATAAGTTGGAAAAGCAAACAACAAATAATGAATGAAATGCCAAGATTAAAAAAGGAAAAGGCAGAAAACTCCCACTACAATTACAAAAGTGACGAAATCAGTAATAGTAATAATAATAATATCAATTTATAAAGCTCAATGTTTATGTAGATATATTCCAATGTGCTGCAAGAGCTCCTAGTTGCTGTGATATTCTAAATGAACAAATGAGTTTTCAATTTTGATTTAAAATTCTCAATTCTCAAGTAAAACAGATTAAGAAAGATAATCTAACAATATGAGAACTAAGAATAAAACATAGCATTCAGAATCAAAGACGGAGAAAGAAATGTTAATAACTCATAGAATGTTGAGACAGACAGAAAGGAATATAAAGGTTTCAGGTTTTAATTTCTAAGCCTTGATTGAATTCATTATGCAAAGTGTATATTATTTACGTATAAAAAAAAATCATTAATAAAATATTAACATCAAACAAGAGAATGTGGAGCGCGAGAGACAGATAGAGGAAAATACATTAGAAAGAGAAGTAGAAAGAAAGAGAAAAAATTTTAAAAAAATAAATAAAAAAAATACAGAATCAACATCCAGGTCACCGGAAGCTCAGATGAAAGCAAATCTGGAAGAGAAAAAGAAATAGAATCTACAGGTAGTGATTCAGGAAGATCTATAATTGGTGCCAGACCATTGGATGACCATCCGATGCCTTCTATCCTAGATGTAGGTGACTGCAAAACATTCATCTGAGAAGGTTCTATCAATATTTTCAGGCTCACGTCCTTCTTAATAACACAGTTGACACCTCATTGTAGGCTTAGGAATCCATGTCAAGAAAACAAGAGTATCTCTGATTGTATTTATTATGGTAACTGTAGGAGCTTAAGTGTTTACTACCTGTTACCCTATTCTGGGTGGGTTGTCAACCCTCTTCAAACAGTCCTTTCTCTGATGTATTCATTTTTTTTTTCTTCTTTTTTTTTGGTGGAAGTTTTGTAACTCTGTGGCTTTGTTGCAAAACAAAGGTTAAACTATTTTAATCTTCAAGCACATATTCAAATTTGAAATTATAACAAAGTAGGCCTATTTATTATAGATGGTGTAAATGATGTTGGTCCCACTAACTGTGTTCATAGTACAGTAAGGGTGTGTTCAATGTCCACTTTCAAATTTATACATCAACACGAATCATGATACAAAACGCAATTACAAAACTCAGAACACACGATCAGAGGTACACCGTTCAGTGTCGAAAATTTAAAGCTGATTATACGTCCATCGTCCTTAAATTCCATGCTCTCAAAAACAAACATCTGCGCCTTTTTTCACTTGCACCAGAAGCTTCCACTGCGAGAGCACATTTAAAGACGTTTGAAAACTCTATTGTGTTCAGTGACGCATTTTGTTGCATTCGCGATGCTGAAGGTCATAAAATTAAAGCTTATCGTGATTCAAAACGCATCTTCTTTGGCGTTAAAATTTTCCTCCGAACTTTTACGACCGAGAATGGGGACAATGAACACCCACTTTGTTTCTCTTTATATCAGCGTTTTTTAATTGCGTTTTGTATCATGATTCATGTTGCCGTTTAAAATTTGAAAATGGACATTGAACACACCCTTAATTGCTTGTCTTACTACGTGTATGTCACTATCAAGCTGTAATGGTACAGAAGAAAATGTGTCATGTTGATAACGACTGAAACAGAGTTTGCCAAACAATTTCTATACAGTAACCAAACCTCCATGAATCACATTCCAAATGTGTAATTGCACATTGTAAACCTAATACCTACCAATAGCTATGCTATCCTGACAAAGCGACCAAAGCATACAATCTAAATAATCCATATTTCCTTTAATGCTTATGAAACATGATTTGAGACTAAAAGCCTCTTTAAAGATTACCATTCTACAAAATTAAGAGGGAAATCAGATACAAATTAATGAGGGATGCAAAAGGTTCATATCTATGAATTTCAACGATAAAATCAAGTTAAAGAAACAAGACAGGTCAAGCATCCAGAAGTGAAAATATCATTGCTCTCTAAAATACTACTACTATCATATTCCTGGCACAGGACTGCAATAAACAAATTGAAGGCAAATGTCTCTGGAAGAAATTGGAGTCCCGCTGTCTGCCAGAACTCAGTAACAATTAAAATTAGGATAAAAATAAACAGTGATCAGCATGGGATGTGGATACTGAAGATGGAGGAGGTTAAGAGAGAAGATAAGACTTGGTTGGAATCAACATGAAAAGAATCTTAAAGCTGAGGTATAGTTTTGGTACATCCAAAAAATATAAACTTTCAACAAAGTTTGAATCAATTATAATATAAAATGAATTATTTCATAATTGAGAAACATTTAACATGATAATGAAGCCTAAAAATCATGAATTAGCATAAAAATATTACTATAAAAATGTCGAGAGTTGGGACCGCTCATGGCAAATAATAAAACCTAGCTTTAAAGCTGGGGTATAGTTTCAAAGGATTTAGTAAAATCAAATATATTGCTGTCTTACGAATCAATCCAAACTCTAACAAAGCAACAAAAAAATAAAAATAAAAATGGCTGTCACACCAGTTTTATGCGAATTAATCTCTCTGAAGTTTAATTTGACTGTCAGACCAGATTTAGCACCCTATATTGGCAATAGTATTATTTTCCTTAAGAATTGCCCTTTCGAAACAACTATTTCATATATTTATATAACCTATTTCAGAAAGTTTGTTTGAAGATTTTCCTGTATTATTTTGTAAGTGAAAAATGGCAATTTCCCAGGACTTCATTTTTTTATATACATGTGCAAGTTTAGATCTCTCTCTTAAAAAAAATAATATTTAAATTTACTAAAACTCTACTATCGGAAAGCATAGATTGTCAAATTCCATAAATTCCTTCCCCTCCAAAAATGAATATTGCAATTTTAGGTGTTTTTTTTTTAAGCCAACAGGTACATTGTAACAATCAGAGATTTAAAAAATCAAAGTTAATATGGAGCCACTTTCCATGAATAAATGAACATGTTATACCAATGATATTCAAAGGTCATGCTATTTTCCACCAAATTCAAATCCGATTCATGAAAGGATAGGTGTATCAATTTTGCTAATAAAAGGATTTTTATTAAGTAATTGTGTTTGTTTGTCTATGGCTATACATGTATATGGTATGCTCGACACAAAGCATCATGTTATCTTTCATATTTATCAAATTATGGCAACTCACACCCAGCTCTCTTAATCAAATAAAATTGGGAAAAAAGGAATTAAATAAAAAGATAAAAAATGTCAGGCATGATGACGCAATTTAATTTTGATTAAAAACGAAAAAGAGAGAGGGTTGGCCTAACTCTACCATGAACCTGAAGTTGACTGACCTCTATCAAATGATGAGAGGCTAATGTACTATGGCAGCATGATATATACTAGATAGACATACAGTACATAATTATCTTTTTCTCTTAGGTACAATCTCAATCTTATAATCCTTGATCTCTCCCCGTCTCTCTCTCTCTCTCCCAGAGATATACTAGGCTTGCCCAGTATGTCTTTGCTCTTTCTCCCTCTGTCATTATCTCTCTCTCTATTTCTCTCATCTCTCTTTCTTTTTTTCTCTCCCTTCCCTAATTTCATTCTTTCAATGTGCTCTCTACTTCTCACTATACATGTCTCACTATCTCTCTACCTCCTCTCTCTTTGATATTCTTCTCTCTAGAATCATCTCTCTCTATTTCTCTCATCTCTCTCTCTCTTTCTTTCCCAATTCCATTCTTTCAATGTGCTCTCTACTTCTCACTATACTTGTCATTGTATCTCTCTATCTCCTCTCTCTTTATTATTCTTCTCTCTAGAATCATATAAATATCTATTTTGTGCGTATCAAGTCCAAAACAAAGTAGTTTACGATGGAATTGTAGAAACTGTTTACAAATGTGGGATAGTCGGCAAATCATTGCAAGAAAAAAAAAAGAAGAAGAAGAAAGTATACTACTACCTCATTATGCTGTTCCACATCAAATAAAATTATGACTTGCATAATTAAATTAGTAAATTAGAAGTACAATAATTATATTTTGTGTATCATATACATATCCTTCCTTTTTTCCTCCTCTGGGTGTGTATGTGTGTGCGTATCCCTCTATCTCTCTCTCTCTCTCTGTCTTGTTCTCTCTCTCTGTCTCTCTCTCTCTGTCTCTCTCTCTCTCTCTCTCTCATAACCTATTTCTTACTCATTTTCTAGGGGATGGCATTAATGAAGTGTCCTTTAATCTAGTTCATGGCCCAATTCAAATCGACCCTTCCATGGTAATTTAGAGAACCAGTTTACCTAACAAGATCAATCTCCCCCACAACACAAGATCTCTTTAAGGTTCTAGATCCCGTTTGAAACAACGTCGATGAGACGCAATCAGTCCGTAGTGTTATGGGCAGGAAAACTATCAGGAAAGCGACGTATTTCTCACAGAATTGAAATTTGTAGAAAATTACTACGCATCTTTCAATTGATTCCTATGGAGGTTGGGTTCAATAAACTCTGAAATCACGAAGCAGCAAAATGCAGATGGATTTTCCCTAAAAAACATTAGGCAGGAATAAATTATAATAATGATTCAAAGCTAAACTCAACTGTAAGTTTGTGTTGGCAAAATTTGCAATGGGCTTTTTACCACTCCATGTACATGTATTATTATTTTTTTTTGTATTTCAAACTCTGAGCAAAATATATAAATTCTGGACAATGTAAATAGCGGGTCTAAATCTACAATCAATGTATGTTTGATGCTCAAATTAACAATCTTATGTTAAATTTCTTTTAAAATATTATAAAGAATCTTAGAAAATTATGTGGGCAAAGTAATTTTTAGCTACATGTATATATCATACACAAGCTGCAATTTACTATTGTCTATTTACATCTATTATGACTTGTATTCTTATTTACTTGTGTATTTTAAAAAATTTTGTTACTCATTGATTGAATTTTTTATTGAAATAATCTATCATTCCTCCATTCTACAGAGCCATATAAAATCAAGAAAGCTGAAAATGCAAACTTTTTATTAGTAGTGATTAGTAATACTACTTCAGCGACACACATTGTAACTGGCACCCCCCCCCCCTCCTAATCATCTTCTGGATACGCCACTGTATACCAATACTATATTTTTTAGTACTCCCAAAGGTGATATGAAATCAGGAACCTATGAAAATGTTTTCATAATGTTATGGGGTGAAGGCCATGTTGAGCCCCTATGTCTGATGAGTTCGACACCTGTTTCAAGTTCATGAAGCCTGTTAGTATTGTTTCCTTCACTGGCAGACCGCATCATCATCATCACGTCTAGTTGACGACAAGTGTGAAGATCCAAATATAATTTGATATGACTAGAGATATATCTAGGAAACTAATATTAGACCTATACAACACGAAGGAGTGCTGCTTTTATTCAGTTTCAAGCAATAGTCTACATAATTATGTGTACACTCTTAGTTTCTGTTCGTCAAGCATGGGCAAAGATTTGTCAAAGTGGCTCAAAAAATTCGTCACGCTATTACGACAACCACTTTATGTCAATTGACAAATCATTTTAGGTGTTTGACGAATGCACATCTTTACGTTTACTAATGTAAATCATGTTTTGACAAACTTCTTTAACTTGACGAATCCAACAAGCACCAATCATTGCCAATGGACAAATGCATATTGTCAGACCGATTGCTGATGACGAATCTATATCAGACAGGACAAATCAAAGGGACAAATTCACACATACATTACGAATTTTGAAATGAAAGATTTTGACGAATTTCGAACGGGTTTCCTTATCTTAGTAAGGTTAGTCGGATATATAACCTTGCGCATGCGTTCTTGTGATTTCTGTACGCGTCGGTAAATTAGAAGAAAAGCTCGCGGCACGATCGAAGCGAGAGCTAGAGCACACTGAGGACCTTTCTCGGACCTGATTTTGTCTAACGTTATGTGAAGTTCCGATTCTTCTTTTTGTCTAGAAATTTAGACTGGGGTCTACCCCGGTGACTTAATTTAATTCCTAGGCTATAATGAAGGAAAGTTAGCCAAAAAACGACAACAATAGGCATTTTTTGGACCTAACTTTTAGGCTAGGTGTTTGTTATAGGGCCTAACGTTATTAAATAGTTCGCCACATTCTGAAATTCAATCGCCTAAATTCAAAAAAATTATCTTTTCCTCTTCTGAGATTCTGGGAAGTCCTTCACCTTAGAGCTTCTTTCGAGGTATTTTATTGAATCCTGAGTATTTTCCTGATTAAGTTCCATCGTTTTGTGTTTAAAAAATCCATTCGATGAAAAAGAGATAAACACGATCAAAGAATGAATTGCATCTAATCTAGATACCGGTAGGATGGGGGGTCCGTTGTCCGGACACTTAAGCAGATAAAATCATCATCTTTTGCTCTGGATTTCTCAAATTTATGCAGTAAATGGCAAAAAATTTTGTGAATATTTGTGCTTTGTTATATATGTTTGATATTACAGTCGATCAGTTTGAAGAAATATTGATCACAAAACTCCTAAATTGCTGTTTTTGTCCGGACAAACAATATATACCCAGTTTGTGTATGTCCGGACGGGTTGCTTTTCCGGAAAGAAGGCAATTTTCGGACCTTGTGATCAATATTTCATGAATCGATTGAAAGTAATATCAGACAATATAACAAAGCATAAATATTCACAAATATTTTTGCTAATTACTGTCACAAATTTTGAGAAAATCCAGAGCAAAAGATGATGTTTTTATCTGCTTAAGTGTCCGGATAACGGGCCCCCCATCCTAACCGGTATATTTCCTCCCACACATCACAGCCTGATGACACAGGGCGCCGTCGCTTCCGGATCCACGCACGCACAAGCGACGCCCAACTCCACTGTAGATCTTAGAAATATATTTGCTCTAAAAAAAAATTTTAAGAAGGCACTATAGGCCTAGGTCTAAAATTATTAATATTCCTATAATTGTAATAGACTAGACCCTCTAGGCCTACTTAACTTTTGATTTCAACGCAATTTCTTACTGTCATTTTCTTCCATAATTAGATCTAACAGTTACATAGAATCATAGATCTAACGTTAGGCCTAACAGGCCTAACGTTAGAAGTCTAACGTTAGATCTAACGTTAGGCCTATTATAAACTTATTTAGACTTATTTCGCCGGGAGAATCCTCGGTGGCGTAGCGCTTGCCTTTACTTAGCCTAGCCCTAAGCCTAGGCTATAGGGCTAGGGCTAGGCCATGCCCATAGATCTGTTAGGCCGGGCCTAGGCCTAGTAGTAGGATGGGGGGCGCGATGTCCGGACACTTAACAAAAATTAAGCCTGGTTTTTCGTTTAAGGATTAAGCTAAAAATGTATACTGAATA
>CALNVZ010003425.1:12275627-12301964 GCA_940671915.1 Paracentrotus lividus
TTCACGTTTTGATATGCAATTTGGCCACTTCCACCAAACTTTAAAAAAATTGGCAAAAATAATATGAAAAGATTTAGAGAAGCTCTGCTGTTTAGCAAAAGGTCTAATGTTCTCTCAAGCATGAACAAAATATATGTTTTTAAAAAACATCTGAAAGATAAGATTTCAAAGCATTTATGATCATCAAAATACAGACATGATTTGAAACAAAATTTTTATAGACATTTCAATACTGTTTTTTTTTTTTTTTTTTATTGATATGCACTGCAATATACTTCACGATTATTTGAATACGAGTATATCAATTGAATTATAATTTTGTTCAGTATGGAGAACCTTACAGTGTTAAAAGTATTCTGTGATCCATTCTGTATTGTAATGAATCTAATTCATTAAATTAATTGTAATATTTTTTCTTAATGACAAAGCTTACAGCATTCACTTTGATACATTTAATTTGTATACAAGTTTATGATCAGAATTTTTAACTTGTGTTGGATAACATAAGCCTGTGTTTAGTAGTCATAAATCCCATCATTGTCACGTCAGCATTCCAGGTCATCTGTACATTGTTTGAATGCTTGTATCCAAAGTTTTGGTGAGGAAGATAAAAAAAAAAACAACAAACAAACAAACGTGTTCAAGGTGTTAAATTTTGCGATTTCACTTCAAATAGAGTTTCTGTCGGGATTCCCGACAAAAACTATAAAATTTGTATTGTCACAAAATCAGTTCTCATGCCATGAATTTACTGCTGAAAATTAAAGAGTATAATTATTTTATGTAGGTTATCTGATATTCAGTCAATAAATTTGAAATAAATTCACTGATATCATTTAAAAAGGAAAATTCACAATATGTCAAGAGAGGCGCCCTAAATTTGAATGGCTCACATGGTTTTAACGGCTGAAATGGATAAAAACTGCCACTAAATGTCTGTAATATTGGAGAATTTTCATGTTAGTCAAGGTACTTGTTCACAATACTGTTATTCTTAATTGAGAAGCTAATATATAATGTAATAAGTATGTTGGAATGAATCTCTGAATTTGAATGAATTTTCTTTAATATGGACTGAGAATTACCAAATTGTACATGTAGTTTGAGCATTATGTGGATTTGAGATTAAACAGATTATATATGCAGCAAAAAGTAATTTTTTGTGACAACCTTGTGTACTGGTATGACAAATTTTGTTTTCATGACACAAAAAGATTCGTCAAGTATGATTTCCTTGCAGTGCTTCTATGACAACTTAATGGTTCTTGCATGATGCAAATATTCGTCAAACATTCGAATTAATATTAGTGGCATGACAAATTATTTTTGCCAATGACAAATTTATTTTTAGCATACCGAATTCAATTGAAATTCGTCAAATAAGGACCACTTTTATTGACGCATATTAAATTTGTATTTGACAACCTTCCCCATAAAATACTTGACGAATTTAGCCATATGGAATTAAATTTGAAAAATTTGTCAAATAAGACACCTTTAATGCACGAATGAAGATCGTCAAATGACAACGTTTTCCCATAAATATTTGACGGAATTTGGCACTGATCAAATTTTGTCACACGATTATGTCAAGGAAATCGCCGCAATTGATTTGACAAATTGATTTGAACAAAATTAAAAAGTTTGTCAAATAAGACCATGCTTTGACGAATTTTTTTTTGTCAATTGACTAGGTATTTTTAAGAGTGTAGGGCTTACTTGCCCTATCTTATTCATAAAACATTATAGAGTTTATATTGACTGCTGATTTTGTCCCCCCCCCTGGTTCTAGGACAACTACCTCCTAATTTTATTTTTGTAGGGGCAGTTGTCAGGGGGGGGGGTAATTATCCAGGGGTAGCTGACTTGATACTGTTTCCCCCTTAAAGTTCCTCCCCCATCTTGGAAATCAAATAAAAAGAGATGTACTATGGGTGTGTTCAATGTTCATTTTCAAAATTAAATGCCAACATGTACACTGTTCAGTGTCGAAAATTTAAAGTTGATTATACGTCCATCGTCTTTAAATTCCCCACTCTCAAAAACAAACATCTGCACCTTTTTTCACTTGCACTGGAAGCTTCCACTGCGAGAGCACATTTAAACATGTTTGAAAACTTAATTGTGTTCAGTGCCGCATTTCGTTGCATTCGCGATGCTCAAGGTCGTAAAATCAAAGCTGATCGTGATTCAAAACTCATCTTTTTCGGCGTTCAAATTTTCCGTCCAATGGAGATCTGAAACATGTTTACTTTTACAACCGGGAATGGGGACAATCATGATGAACACCCACTTTGTTTCTCTTTATATCAGCGTTTTGTAATTGCGTTTTGCATCATGATTCATGTTGGTGTTTAAAATTTGAAAATGGACCCTGAACACACCCTTAGTAGATTAATTGTAAAAGATCTTTATTCTTTTTCTCCTGCTCCTTATTCCTTTTACCATTTCTCTTCTCGTTTTACCTATTTATTCCACTTGTACATCTAATTGTCTCTCCATTCTCTCATCTTTCCGTCTGATAGTAACTATACTGAACTCTATCTAACCCAAATCCTTGATCTTCCACTGTACAGAAGGAATATTATCTCAACATTTCATCCTCTCTTATTTTATTTAACAGTACATCTCTCTTTTTTCTCTTATCTTTCCTTTCAATACTAGTTACTATTGCCCCGTTTCACCCCATCCCTGGATCTCAAAAAATATAAGGAATACTATTTCAGTCTCCCCGTCTCATTTTTTAATTATCTTCTACTCTATCTCTTGTTTTTTCTCCTATATTCCCCTCCAATAGTAACTATTATTGCCCTGTTATAGTACCACCCTATAGTTCCCAAGAAGCATTTATAAGAAATACTCTTTCACAGTGTCCTATCTTCTTTCAATCATCTTCTACTCTTAACTACATTTGTACATCTGTTTTTGTTCTCTAATATTTCCCTCCAATAGTAGGTATTATTGCTCCTTTTTCACCCTAGCGCTAAATTACAAGAAGTATACATACTATTTGACAGTCTCCTCCTCTCTTATTTTGATATCTTCTTCTCTTAACTATATCTGTTTTGTATCTTTCCCTCCAATAGTAGATATTAGTATCGTTCACACCACCAGCCTTAACTCCAAGTTAACTCCAAGTTATCCTTGAGGATAACTTGGAGTTAAGGTCTGTGTGAACGAACTCGGTGTTTATGTTCTCCAGGACAAGTCGGGTTTATGTTCTCGACAGATCTTAGGGTTAAGGCTCAAAACTCCAAGCTGTGGGTGATCTCCGATCGCGCGTTAGACAGTGTGGACACAATTTTAACTTGGAGTTTCGTGTTCTCGAGGATATGAGTGACCTCTTGTTACGGTTAAACTTCCGGTTCAGTCAAGCGACATAGCCGAATAGTACGGGGAAGTAGCGCATGCTACATACAACTTGTACTTCCGGTCATCGAGCCTCTCACTTATCCTCAAGGATATCCTTGTGTGAACCCGACTCGAGAACAAGCCGTCGGGGTTCAAATTCTTAGGGATACAATCCTCAAGGACTAAAACCCCAACGGTCCTGTGTGAACATAGCTTTTATTGCCCTGTTTCATCCAAACCCTGGATCTCAAGCGGTAAGACAACTAGAAGAAGAAACCCCAAGTTGTCATTCTGACAATGAACATCAACCCCTAGAGTGCACTGCAACACGGACAGGAAGTGCTACAGGGTGTCCCGTCCTACCCACAAAGCTTTAAAGATACCGTTTCTTTGTGACCGCATCTCTACGAGTGTCAGCATCTTTAGGTCTTCATGCACTTTTCATTAAACTAATTCATACATCTGACATACAGTTCTCACTGTTTGAATATCCAACAACCATTGATGTCAACAAAGGACAATAACAGTTGAAAAATAAAATAAAAAAGGTTTATTGACATAATATTGCACAATCCGAGGTTTGTTAGGCCTAAGACTTTATTTAGTAGAGAATATGAGCTTATTATCAGATAAAAATTGGAGACAATGGTCTTGGAATTAGAAATTCAGATTTCCTTCACCAATTGATTTTTGTATATTATGATTCTTTGGGGGAAATAACATCTTCAAAACAATTGGTAATTTTAATACTTTAATACAAAACAAATTATTCTGAGATATCTGTTCAATTTAGATTGAAAACATTTTTCGATCAGCAAATCCATAAAAAGAGTAAAACAAATGTAAACTAATACAACAAATATAATTTCTTTCAATTATAAATACACTTTAAACAGCTTTCTTTATTTTACCAAAATGCATTGCAACGCATTTTGTAATGCCTGTGTTCCAAATCACTACTTTTAACTATACAACTAAAATTAAATTGTGGCATTTCAATAAAAAGTAGAATTAATGCTAATAGAGTATTGCAGTTCTTATTCAACAGGTTGCAAATTCAGAAATTAATGCAAAAAAAAAATAATAATTTAGTAATAAATGCAACTCCAACCTCTCTCAAACTAGGTCTAGAGCTTTTCAAAATTAGGTAAACGTAACAAATTATTTTTAGTGATATAAATTGGTAGGGATAACTTCTATCCTGCGGTATTATCAAACAAGCAACAACAACAAAGCTTTGTTTAAAGCTTTTTATTATCCTGTACCTACAGGCTGTTTCTTCCTTCCTTTCATCATATTTAAAGACAACTACAATTGATATTCCCAAATCTCATTGAAAACTTGGTTTATTCTATACTTTTTTAAAAAAAGGTAGAAAGGAACTTTCATGAAACCCTTACATTCATTTGAAGAAAATTGGCAAATTATCATCAAATCCAGATCCTTTACATGATCTTTTGTCAATATATTGGCGGTGTAATATTCACCAATTTTTTTCGGACAATTTGAAAAAAATGCTAATATTTACTCTTGTCATTCTGTCTTCATACTTTCCCATCATATTTTAAATATCAATTATCAGTAGAAATAGCAACCAAGATGTTCCTTAAATTCTGTAGTGTCATTGATCAAAGAGTTTTGGAGAATGCTTTTAATCGTAAGAATATCTTGAGATTCTTGCTTCTAATCCATTACAGTAGGGACTCAAGAGAAGGGGAAAAAAGATGGAATTTACCATTTATATAAAATCTTAAATAAGGCTTAATGGTGTGGGTTTTGCAGTAAAAGCAAATTGCCAGCGGTACTCTTTTCATATTCACTCTTACCTGCTTCTAATATTTTTGTTTTTGCATAAATTGCAGATGATAAATGACCCGATTGAAAGGAAAATTAAAGAGAGAGATAAATAAAGCAGATGCTGTGAGGCAGGTAGCATATGCAGCTGCAATTTCCCAATGTCATTCAGAAGACAAACTGCTCACCACTTTATAATTATTAAGTCAATTTGTGTTTAGAAACATAAACATCATATTCAGGGAAAAATGTAGGGAAAGATAAGAAGTAACCAGCTCGGTAATGAAGGAGGGCCGAGCCTAGAGTGGGAAAACTGCCTCTGGAATCGTAATCATCCTCAAGTCATGGGCGATCAAAGAAACAAAATGAATAATAGAGAGTATATCATTGGTGTAAAACAAGCAGCTCCCTTCATTGCGTTTAACACAGAAGTTTAAAAAAGAAAAAAGGAAAAGAATAAAGGTGTCCAATCTCTCAGCTTGCCAGAACTGTCAGGATGCAAGGACATGAACAATGGCGAAGAAAAGAAAGTTGCCACGGTTGATCAAGCGAAGTATTGATAGCAAACACGTCTCACCCATAACATTACCTAGTCTCATTTCCGTCAATTACGTCGCCCCCCTTTTCAAAAGGGGTAGGAGGAATAAAGAATGAGGTAGAAAGATCCATCTGAATTTGCCCCCCTAAGCATTGTGGAAGTGCCTGGCTGGTGGGACATTGTATCACCATACTGCACCAATACATCATTGCATTGCCCTATGGCATCCAAGCCGTGCTCAAGCCACACTTTTTTTCTACAAGTGCCTTGACAAAAAAAAAAAAAGTTCTATCATATTCATAAAAACTACACAGGTACAACTTTTCAAGGACTTTTTTGTTCTCTTGCAGAACTGTAATTTACGCTCTTTGGGATGATATAAGAAGATGTAGAAATTGTGATCAGTTTTCCTACTTAATCCTTGAGCTGGTTCATCTTCTATCCTATCAATCATTGAAAGCAGAGAAGTTTGAATATAAAGATAAGCAATTGATGTAGCAACAGATAGATATTCAGTTTCATTGTGGACCCTGCTTTTGCTCTACATAATGAACAAAACTTGTAACCCTTTTCAATGTTGCTCTATAACTTATCAAAATTAATAATAAACAATATACAGTCTGTGACAAATAAAATGGTACACGTGGAAAACATTTTTTTATAGTATGAAGATTAATCACAGCCTGCTATTGTTTGGTATTTTCATGAAGCAGGAAGATCATACTTTCACCTGAAATTTTTTTCATCACATTTGGTGTTGTAATTTTTGAAATATGACTAGTTTTCTACAATCAAGAAAAATTCGTTTTTCGCACGCCGTCCCATGCCTTTGTGTATAGGTTTCGCATAATGGCCATAAAGTGCTCAATTTCGATTTGTTCCTCGTCGCACAAAATTTAGCATAACTTTTGTTTTACGAAAGCAAATTATACAGAACAAAGCGCATCAGCAAGGAAAATATTTTGGCTTCATTTTGGTACCACATACACACATTATTTGAAAATATTTCACACCTAAATAATTTTTTTCCGACTGTACCATTTTTTTTACACAGACTGTATATGAATAAAAGTAACATGCTCTGATGAAATTGAATGAGGTATTTTACAAATAATTATCCCTTTCCTCATACTAGAATGATATTACGATAATAATAATAATAGCATCTTAATTACCCAGGGTAACCGCTTTAGTTCTCCCAGCAGACCCTGCATAAGGGGGTCCAGGACCTGCGTCCAAGGCATACTATTTGTCCCTTTGTTTTCATTGGGCCTGTGTTTGAAATTCAAAGTTGTGGGGGTCTAACTAAGCTCACATTTTGGTGCCCAAGCCATGTGTATTGAGGTGCATGCTGTAAAGTCCTACATTTACTTACATTGTATTCTCATTTTCTCTCTTTATATAATCATTTCATGATGTTTATTTCTTTATTTTCTAACTCAATACATGAATACTAATAATATTCCCTCCCATCTCTCCCTATTTTTCTTTCATTCTCTTCTCTCTCTCTCTCTCTCTGTTCTCATACTCAATTCTGAAGACATCATTCTCTTTCTCTTACGTTCATCTCTCTTCATTGCTCACATCTCTCCAACTCCTTGTTCCACATCTCTCTGCAATCCACAAGCTACGGTACCCTTCTCCGTCAAAAGCCCAAAGTAAAACTGATTTTGTGGGGGGCATACTTCTCCTAGGTTCAGCATGAGATATTTTTATGACATGATGGATTAGAAGAGAGATGGAAAAATGAGCCAGGGTCGTTGCACAGCTCTGTTCTTCTCAAAGAGAAGGGTCATGAACTATAATTGTTGCAACAGTATGCCTGCATACAGCAAAAACATACACATAAACAACCGAGTCAGAGGGGAGTGTTTTCTGTTGTGTACAAGAAAGGTTCAAGAAGAAAACATGTATTGAGATGCTCCTATTGACGGCCAAACTCTTTCAGTCTTTGAAAGAGGGAAAATGCATTAATATCATTGTTATTGCTTTATAAAAGGAGGTTCACAATTATGAATAATGAATGAAGGGTATATTGTGAGCAGTAGCTAAAGAGGGCATGAACTCATAATTTAAAGACTGAAGTCAGAGATGATAAAATTTATCTGATCCTTAGGAGACAAGTTTTGTTTTTGTTTGTTTTTGTTTGTTTGTTTGTTTGTTGTTGTTGTTGTTGTTGTTGTTTTGTTTTTTCTAGGGGGGGGGGTTTGATTTGGAAGGGTTTTCTTGCAAAAGCATCCCAATGCAACTTTTAGTCTTATCTATTGATGCATGTATTTTATTATAAACTTGAAATTTATCAGTCTGCGCTCGGACTGCCTTTTTCAGTTTTTCTAATAAACCAAACTAGGAATATTAACTAAACAAGACAAATAGAAGGGGAATGAGAGGGAGAGAGACAAAGAGTGAGTGAGAGAGAGAGAGAGAGAGAGAGAGAGATTGAGCGAGAGAGAGAAGGATCTTGGATGAAGGATAAATGTGATGACCCAAGATGACTTGTGATGTCCTAGAACCTAAGCAAAAAACATCAACATGTTGCTCAATAAAGACAGCGCAGATGAAAAAAGAAGCGTACAGGTCTGTGAACCCAATATGAGGGTCTACGCAAACTTTTTTCTCATTGTAAATAACAAAATGTGCAGATGGAACACAGCATCCCTCAGAATAGGATGTTAATGGTGGCCCTGTGTACAGGAGAGCCACACCTTATGCATTTTAAAATGAATACATAATTTAGAAAAGAGAAGAGTGCAGGTCCTGATAGCAGCATCCAGTGGTGGTGCCGAGAATTAAAAATAGGGGGTGGGTGGAGGAGGCACCTTAAACTTTACTATTACTGGTCAATGAGAGATTTAATCTAATTTAACTTTTTAATTGTATCATATTATTGAATACAATATTGAATTGGTCGAACTAAAGAGCATATAATTATCATAAAACAATGTATTCTGTGGTCTTTTCTCATGCTCCAGAAGGACAAATACAATAACTTGAGGGTATAATAAATCTACGGCGGTCCAGTGCATGGCCTACTTACAGCCTGATTTGAGACAGAGTTCGTTAAATGCCCCATTACCTCTCTCATGTATGACATGATTGGTTGGACAACGTTCTTGACCCAGAAACCCCGAATTAGCTTAGCAGATGCTCCGTTCACTAGGCGGTGCTACACTGGCTTGAGCTATTTCAAATAGCACGCTATTTGTGATCCGATGAATTGGCCCGATCAGAGGAGATCAGGCTTTTTGGTCGAATAGCGAACTAATTTGGAGGAAATCCAAGGCCGAGTCATCTTAGGCTTTTTTGAAAAAAAACTTGAGCTGGTTTCCAGGTTTAGCACGAAATAGTGCGCTATTTTGCACGGTGCTGCACTTAAAAAAAGATGAAAAACGATGAGTAAAAATGAATTTATATTTCAGAAGGGAAGGAGATTTTTCCCAGTACCAAAGCAGTCTATAACTGTGTGACTGTTGGGGGAAAAAAATGAAGCATGAAAAGGAAAGGGAACAAAAGGAAAAAACAAGAAATGTAATGTCAAATGGTAGCACGGTATATAAAGCGTTTAGCGACATGGTACATGTACATGAACATATGTCCTTAATTTGTTGCCATTTTAAAGGAAAATATTGCTGCAACAAATAGAGAGGACCCTAAAATGATATTCTCATCTTTCACTTTTGCTATTTTCCTGTCTTTCCATTTTAGGCCTGTTGCAAGTGTGAGGATCTCCGTAGTATGAGTGAGCTCAAGATTCAAATGCTCATAACGTCTTTATCCTTTCTTCAATATTTCTCAAACTTGCGTTTCTTTGATTTTTCTGTTTAGATACAATTTAACGGATTCCCAGGGTTTCATTCTCCTTTAATGTTCACTCAAACTTTTCCCTCAATCATTACGATCATCTCATGTTTATAATGCCAGATAACATACAAATGAAGTACCGGTATTGGCACTAAACAGTTACAAAAGCATGAGCCCTTTACTCTATCCTACTCCCAGCCAACAAAGCTATGACATGTAGAAACATCTGGTCTTTGCGACTGGTTTTTATCGGCAGGCAAGCTGTAGTGAGTCTGGACCCCCAATCGACGTTTAACCTTGACCAAGAGTTGGCTACACTACGGTATGTGCGGATCGCTCGTAGTTTACATGCCCGGTCATTAGGGTCTAATTAAAAAGATCGTCAGGGGCTTTTGTATGCTTTTGTTGCTGCACTTAATCACAGACAACACTCGGGCTAACAAGATAATGACAGAAGTTACATGTCAGAGAGCCTTTACCATGTGGTTAATCTCTTTTTCATGTCCGTGGTAGAGAAAGGTTGAGGTCTTGTATCTTGTATTTCCCTCATCCATCCAGAACACCCGCCAAAAGTCATGATATAAGTTTAATAACATGTGCAGTGGAATGCTCGGCTGCGCTTATTGCGGCATCGTTAAGAGTTCTTGCGCGGGACTTGCGCAGCCTAATGGTTTGGAAAAGTGGCCCTGGATGTGTATGGTGGTATTGCGGGTCCTTGGTTGCTATTCAAAGAAGTTAACCGCATGACTGCGACCTTGCATCCCGTTTTCTCATCGCTTTCAAGATCAGCGAAGACGTAACCGCTCAACAGGGGTCGTGACTGGATGGTAGGAATAATGACAACACAGACAAAGGTCACCAACGGGGCTATGGTTAACTGTGAGCTGGAGAGAAAAGTGTTTGGGGCTCCAGTTTATTGTAACACTTTTTTCTTCCCTCTAATATTCTAAAGGGAGTGACAGATTTAAATTTTTTTTTTTTTTTTACCTTAATGATTTTAATGATTTTCTAGAATTATCAGCGGAATATGCGTCTAAAGATGACAAACATTTCGATGAGGAAGTTATTTTTATTTACATGTACTTTTTGCTGCTTTATCTGCAATTGAATTTAGAACTTGTACCAAAAAAACAACAACCTCAATTTCAGTCTCCTCTGTATATCACATTATAATGTCCCTATATATTACAATATAATATTTCATATACAACAATAGTAGGGAGGATGTAAACATCCCTATCACACCTACAATAAAAGGTATATGTATCCAATACTGTCCATGAGTTTATTGATTCTTGCCCTTGAAAATGATACTTTTGTAGGATTCTCTTCAAAATGATACTTCAGCGAAAATAATCCTAGAAATCCTGAAAATATAAGTTTTTTCAAAATATCACTATCTATATCTGCTTCCAGTATGCATTTCAAAATGGAACATTGTGTATTTATTACAGCGCATGAAGTAGAGCCTTCATACTCTACAATAAAATCCCTTGTAGAGATCTAAATTTACAGTAGTACCATGCTTCTTATTTCCATTAGTTTGATGTGAAAGTGTTTTTTATCATTTGAGAAAAGTTAGAAAGCATGGACAGGAGATAAAGTGGGGATATGGTCAACTTGGTTGAGTTTTGGGATAATGAAAAGGGAGGCATATCAATTACACTACCAAATACTCATTGACACCACCTTCTACAGAAACCCCTTTCCAACCAATACCTGAAAGGAGATAAAACAAGGGGTGATCATTGGATAAGAGACTCATGAATATGCATATATCTTGGCAGCCTTCAGCCAATCACAGCTCTCATCACTCATTGATGCATACCAAGAAAGGACCAATCAGAATAGACCATGTCCCAGCCTTCTGTCCCAATGGTCAATGGAAATATAGGCAGTGCCATCCACTTGTATCATAATATTCCTAAAGGCAATCTATATGTTTCTCAAAATATTGTTTAAAAAATATGTGAGATGTTTATTTTTGCTTCAGTAAGAGGGAAAGAAAAGTTTATTGATCTTTAATAAATTTATTTGATTTAGTGTGGTTGCATGATTCTAGCAATGCCTATGGCATGAGCAAAGGGTAATATAAGTCAAAGGTCTATTTGAGTTTCAATTAGAGTGTTTCTTTGTAAAAATCACAAAACTTGTATGGTATTCATTAAATTTAATTCATCAACTCAATTGTCCTTTGGGGAGCAACCTTGTGTATAAATTCATACAGTGTTTTCAGAAGTTTTAGAGGGGACCAATACATAATAATAATTTAAAAAATGTATAATAATTCCAAGACATAACATCACAACATAGAATCATGAGACTTTGCAATGCTTCAATTTTAAATTCATGAATGAAAATAATAAGAATTCAAACATAAAAAGGAAATGAATTAAAAAAATAAATAGATAAAAACAATATAGAAAATAACTAGGTGTGAACTTTTATATTTTCCTCCTTACCACAATTAAAGTTTACATCTAATACCCTTGGAACACTATTTATAAAATAAAAAATGATTAATAAACAAATAGAGAAAATAAATCTTAAGTCTTTACTTATACTTGTACTCTAACTGTTGAAATAAGATCAAAAGTATCCTTAACAAATAAGATTTCATATTCTACTGTATCGTACATCATGTACACACTTATTATCATCAAGTAATTCCTTCACTCTCTCTCATACAATATTCTAATTTCTAATAGCAGGCAGTCCACCCATACCTCCCATGTCTAACAGCTCTGGATAGCAATTGCTCATTCCAAACACTTTGAAATCTCCCCCTCTCCCAATCAACAGTAAAGATGCCTGCTGATCTTAACCTTACCCTTCCTTATCATCTTGTATTGAAGGAGGACTTCAGGCTGAAATTAATATGATCTTTAAATATAGAGTAAAATATACATGCAACATGTACAAAACTTAAAATTTCATCAAAATTGGATGAAAAATAGCAAAGTTATGATTTTTTTTTAAGTATTGCATTTTAAAAATAAAACAGTTCTGTGCATAGTATAATGAATATATATCCAAAGAACAAGCTGATGATGTCATTGATATCCTATTTATTTGGTATTTTACTTTATGAAATAACAATTAGTAAAATTTTCTGCTTCAAAAATATAAAAACAGGAATGACTTCTTTTTAAATGTTTAAGATCATCATTGCTGTAACTTATGTTAATATACATGTAAGATATAGATTTTTTTTAAATAAACATGTATAAAAAAAGATAAATAAATATGAATTTAACAATTTGACCTTTTGACCCTTGACCTTAGACCTACATATTCCAAAATCAAATCATATCGTCTTTCAATGTTGATACTTATTATTTGTAAGTTTGAAGTTCATATTTCATGCAGTTCTTGAGATAACAAGCAAACGGGACGTAGATACGAACAGATGGACAAGAAAAAAACATGATGCCTCTAGCACCACCTTCGGTGCCAGAGACATAAAATAAGTTGTATTTTTACATAGAATATGTACAAATTTATTTTTAATTTTATAAAAATATTTATCACAACCCAAATACTGTTTTGTTAAATAAATTAAGATTTGCTGGAGCTTAAGTTTTTACAATACTGGGTAAACTATAAATATATATTCCTACCCCCCCCCCCAAGAAAACTAAAAAAAAAAACTAAAAAAAAAAAAAAAAACAAACAAACAAAACTGCCACACAAATATAAATTAGTTGTATGTGGGCAAGCAATAAAACACATGAATCTCTCTCCTTCCACCCTTTACACTGCACTTCATCAAGTAATATTCCATCATGAACTTTGATCCACCCATAAAAACTATCCATCAAAAAATAAAAATGAAAAATTGTTTTATGCAGGCTAGTTTAATAGCTGTCTGGGTTTTTCATACTGTTATTTTTTACGATCAAAAGCCCAATCTCAGACAATATTAGGGGTCAGGCTGGAGTTTATTTTCTGTGTTTTGCCTAGTCTACCAAGGTGAAATTTAGACAGATGCTTTGAATTTTTTATTCAAATTCATATTTTGATCTGTCGAGGTGACTGAGGGGTCATATGAAATGTATATAAAAAGTATGCAATAATATGGGTTTATTTATGAGCGTTACCTTGATACAGAGATGTGAACACAACCTTAAAAAAGAGATTATTCTCCATCAGAGAAAATTACAATTCATGGAGAAAATAACTAGGTATATATACTTATATAAGTCTTTTACAATCTTGTAAATGTGTTTCAATTTTTAGAACAAATATACAAATATCATATTTTGAATTCATATTAATTTGCCTTCTCCCTTCCTCTCCCACCCCCCTTCGATTTTGTATCATAGATGGACATTGACCTCATTCCTTTTTTGTTGATATATCTAATGTACTTTAGGTATTGACCCATTGAAAGGTCTTGAGGTCTATTGTTGGTCCCATAACTTTAGGTATCCAGTTGTGCTCTTGTTTGCATTATGATATATTTTTTTAAATAACTATGTATTTCTTTGAACAAATTTTATATAAATCATCTGTACAAGTTTCTATAAATATAACTGACAACCATGTAAATGTCAAGGTATTTCCTTTCAATCATTACAGCACAAAAGATTGCCTTAAAACTACATGATCCTTAACACTTGCCCGAGTCCATCCCCAGGTCTTATTTAGTAATAGATGTACGCAAATATCACAACAATCACCTTCTTTTCTATGCCCTACCAATCGATCCTTCTCTTCTTAATTTCTTTTATTCTCACATGCCTGCTAGTTATATGATTGTTAGCTTTTCTACTTCTAAAAAAAGGACTTGAACTTACCCATTTTTTAACCCACTGACAACTGAATTATTTTCATTCCCGTACGATTAATACACGCATACCCATTTCCCATAGTTAATGGAATAAGTGTGGATTTCTAACTTGTAACAAGATACGGTAATGTTGGATAACACTCTGCTTTGACTTTGACTAAGTTAATTATCAACTGAACCAAAGTGTATATAAACTTCCATTGTGAAATACAATCCTGTAATTTGTAAATGAATTGTGGCAACAATCCATCAAGTATTACAATGCACTCCTGACCTTTGGTTGTAGAGAGAAAAAACCTACCAGAATGAAATCCCATGGGATCACAAATGATAGAGGGCCGAGCTGTTTCATAGAAATGCCTAACTCTTTGACACACAAAATGTGCTTTGCAAGTTCACTATGCAACATGACTAACTCTACAAAGCGATTGATTGCATTGCTTTTCAAAGAGAAAAGTAAATTACTTCTTAATTTCAATATCAATTACCCATTATAGACCTCACAAATGATATTATATTAACCTTTGTATGTAAATACCATGATTTTCACTGAAACTGTGCAGAGGTTAAAAATACATAACCCATCATACAAGTAACATCCATAAAGGTCTGTTGTGCATCTGCGTTGGTTTAATGCATTCTGGACAAATGGTGGGGCTGTTTTTTATTTTCACCGATGTCACAAAGTAAAAACATACACAAGAAAGAATTCCTGCTTAACTTGACATCATCCTACATTTGGTGGAACCAAGCTCGGAAACAGAAAGCATGTGTGCCCTTGGTATAACCTGATTCAAACCAGTCCATTTTATAACTTCATTTTTTTTTGGCCATCGTTCATGGAAGAAGTTGTCATATAGATGAAATAATAATAGAATACCGAATGTCTGTCTCTCTAACTGCAATGGTACCCACCCGTACGCTATAGAATAGCATGATTCTTACATTTTCCTCAAGACTATTGAGGGAAAACTGATGAAGTTCATTCCTTTATTTCAAAGTGAAAACATTAAGTGTCTATATTCAAACTAACTTTTTGACATGGCTCCAACTTGACTGTATAGGCCTATAATACACGTAGCTCTCACTGTTCAAATGTTTTTTATTACTGAGAAAAAAATGCATAGGAATTCAGAAAATACCCCGACCCGCCCACCCCACTCCCAACTGAAAAAGAGAGAGAGGGGGAAAAAAAAAAAAGAAAAAAAAAAAGAAAAGAAAAGAGAATTTCCATGTAATAGAGTAGGTAAGCTGTGGTACAGTTTTGGTAACAAATACAAATTTCAAGCAGAAGGAGATGAGGGGGGTTGTGAGAGGAGGATGAGGAGGAGGAGGAAGAGGAAGAGGAGGGGGAGGAGGAAGAGGAGAAAAAAGAAAGGAGAAAAGATCTCGTATAGGCATGGATTCTACTAGTAGAATCCATGGTATAGGTTAGACTTCAGAGTAGACAAAATGATGGAGAAAGGAGAGAAACGGTAGAATAAGGTGATACCAGATGCTAAGAAAAGGAGAAGAAGAGATCAAGAAGGAGGTTGAGGTTGAGATGTTATGAGAGAGAGTCGGAGGGAAGGATTGGGAATGAAGGTACAAAATACATATAGATCATACCAGGGATCATATCTAGAAAGCATCCATATCTCTAAATGGGGGTAAGAAATCACCTCACAGTTTCTGATTAATGACCAGACTATGGTCTTCCATGACTGATTGCTATAAATCTGTCAATTACAGGTTATTTATGCCAGGGAGTGGTGGTTCTACCAGTAAAAGTACAGCACCCCCCCCCCCAATCGAGGAAAGAATGACTATGCAGCGTATGAGCTATTTTGAGAGCAAATATTGCGCCATATTGTACAAGGGAATATTATCTTACTAGGATTTCGAATTGACACAGTGACAGGACTTTTTTTCCCCTTTGCCAATAAGTTATTCCTATTTTTTGAAAAAAATCAGACTCTTAGCCGTACTTTATCAAACGTTGATCATTTCTTTGAAAAGGTAGTTGCCGCCATAATCAAGAAAACAAAGTGAAAAAACTGTGCAAAAATACAAAAAGTCTATGCGCCCGCGTTCGCTTTTGCGTAGAGTGATAGCGCCCCTCTTCCCCTTAGTTTACAACTAGAATTGATATGGTATTTTGTAAACAAACAAAAAAACTGTTTTCCTGTCACTTTTGTAAAAAAAAAAAAAAAAATTGTTTGTCCTGTCACTTTTTTAAACACAAACAAAATTGTTTATTCATTCGTGTTCTTGACTTTAACTTTATTTTGTAGTTTTGCTTGTTTTTTAATACTGGTTTAACAAATAATTAATTCATAAATATCCTCAAATTATGCATTTTACCTATTGTCTAGGAATGGATTGCTGCTGGTAAATATATTAAGACAAGTGGATAGTATTTAAAGACACATTTGCTCTGCAAAAATTGCCCGGGCTTTATTTTGTCTAAGGATGTAGGTTTAGGGAAGGGATTGCAAGATGGTTTTTATATTGGTTTAGTATTATAAATCCATGGTTTTTAAGCTAGTCATTGAAGTAAGGGTATATTTACAGTGGAGGAACTGTGACCGAAGGAAATGCATGGAATCATTTATCTTGTCTATAATCAAATGATGTAAAATTGTATCTAGCATGATACATGTATGAAGCGATATACATTGTAGTGACATGTGTTTTCTGTGTTAATTGGTAATAGCCCTGTAGTACACCAGGCCTTGACAAGTTTATCTTGTTCTGTCATTTCCAGCTGATCAAAGCCCTGAAATCTGACACTTTCCGGTCACTCCGCTACAGTTTCGGGACAACATATGGAGCTATTTTTTCGCCCGGCTGCTTTTAAGTTTGTCAGTTTGTTTACCGATGGCTGACTTTCTTTCAACTCCTTTGCCATTTTTCTCTTGTTTGAGCGCTCATTGTGCCTCAAATTCCATAAACACGCTGCTATTATGGAACTATCCAATCATCATAATAGAGACTGAGCTATTCTTTATACTGACCTTTCTTTCCGGTTTTGTTTGGGGTCCACTTAAGAGTCAGTGTGACAGCTTTTTTTTTATGAAGTGGGAAAATAAGCATTCTCCTTTTGCCCTTTTCTTTGTGAAGTATTTGCCTTTGTCAAACTTTTTTTAAAAGATTATTTGATGAATTAGTTTCCAATAATATTTTGAATGTATCCATGTAAGTTTCTGAGAATATATATATGTTGATTTATAATTCAAGTATTCAGATACAATTAGTTTTCTCACTCCCATTTTGCCATCGTAATTGACTTTGTACAAGTACATGTACAATGTATTAGTTTATATAAACACAAATTAAACACTGGGTAGGCTGTTCAATTTTTTTGTACAATTTATTTGAAGGACGGATGGTTCAGCTATATTGGTCATTAGTGAAGCTCATTTTCAATGGCTCAGTTCTTACATGATTTTGTAAATGAGTATATTATAGAATTGTCTTCACATATACAGAATTAATTATTGTAGCCACATGTCTTGGCTTCCTTCCTTTAATGGTTATTTTTTGTACCCCCTTCTATTCTTTGTTACATTTGTAAATGTAAGGTAGAATAACCAAAGTCAATTCCCTACCTTTTAGAAGGACTTGTAACATTCTGTTTTGTTTAAGGCCTATTTCATCATCTTTAAATGTCTTTAAAAAGGAAACAGGTTTCACAACAATAAGACGAGGCGAAAATAAAAAGATATCTAAAAAGCTGAGAAGTTAAAAAAATGTGTATTTTCGTTGTACATGTACACATTATTTATCTGTTTTGCAGATATGAAAAACAAAAAAGATTTCACAAGCCTTTACTTTCTTGAAGGGTCGTGATCTCATGGAAGGTTCGTTCCATGAAAATGGCCAATCGACAAGAGTTTTGAGGTTTACCATATCATATACTCGGGGAAATAGTTTCAATTTTTTCTTCCCTTGGCAAAAAAAACCTGGAATGCAACTTTATCCTCGTTCTCTATTTCAGATGTCCAGGTGAGCTCTAGTTTCATTTCTTCAGCTTAAAGGAAAAGAAAGAGGGAATTTCCCTTAGCTAAAAGATGGTGTTCAGTTGGAACATCCAGAGGGCTCATCCGTGGATTGATAGGTAAACGGGCGGTCAGCAGAGTAACAATGAACTTCATGTCTCAAATGTTGGGCTGTTGCTAATGGGATTGAGCATTATAGCTTGCAGATGCGAATTTGTCACCGCGTGCGAAAATGTCAGCGTTAACCCTCCTGTCCGAAATTCAGGTCATGACTGATTGCCGCAAATTGATAACAAGCCTGTTACTTTCCCTGGATCCATTTGTAAGGGAAAGTGCAGCTTATTCTTCCCTCCACCTTCTTACCCTTTCCCTCTTTTCCTCTCCTTTTCACCTTTCTTAATATTGATGTACATGAATGTATTTATCTCTGTTGATACAGTGGTGTTTTGTACAACCTGTGTTCCCACCCCCCCACCCCTCCCCTTGCCATTTTTTGCTATTTATTTTGTCTGCTGCACTCAATCTTGTACTAATTTCATGTCGCTATCTTTATCTCTACATCTCTTTCTTTCTCTCCTCTCCATCTCATACCCATACAATGGTCTGCATCCCTTTGCTTTTTCTCTCTTACCATCCTTTTCTCCTCTCTTTCTCGCTAGCCGGATTGACGTGCCCATGTTGTGGCACCTGCCCGCACCTCCGATGCGAACTGTCCAAACGCTTTACCCAGCTGTACATCCTCTCGGTCTATAACGAGTATAGGTAAGCAACGGAGTCGAGGATAATGAGCGATTAACTTCTTCGGCGAGCTGGGCAGGGCCGGCCAATATTTGTCCGTTTTTCAGCGGTATTAGGTGGCTCTCCCGCTGACAGATAGGTTACATACACCTGTAGTTAGACGCGACAGAAGGTGAATTCAATCATCGCTTCCCGGCCTCAGACGGTGCCAGATGATTTCAATGTTTCGCTTTGCCTTTCGCTTTCACTTGCACTTCTGGCGCAGTCGGATAGCATCCGACATGGAAAAACATTCTTCGAGATTGACATAAGATGCCATAAAATCCCCGCATTTCTAATTCCTTTTTCCTTCACCTTTTCAGAGGAGAATGACAAAAAAATAAAGGTGCAATAATGTTAAATGTACGATTGTGACGAATGTTTTCCCTGTCTGACTCAAACTTAAACCTTTAGCTGGTGAAGACGAAGCGAGGTGACAGTGATAAAATGTTAGAGGTTGGATGAGTAGACTGCTGTCACTATCAGTGTCTTTTAGGTGACAGTGGTCATCTTTTCTTCATCTATTATTGCCTAACCATAAAGCTGTTTCAGCATTCTAATACTTATTTCTTTGTCTTGCAAATAGTTACTGTAAACGTGGAAATATTCCGTACATTAATTTTCGCGGATTCGCGCATAGATCTTAAGGGCGAATTTAAAACGTGCGATGTATGACATGCATGCTTCTCTATTGCATGCCTTGAATGGGCACAATTGCGTTCACATGTAAATGGCAGCACGAATTTAAAAGCCGCAAGATGACCTCTATGCGCGAAAAATAATCCCGCAAACACAATAACAACGAATACATTGCCGACACTGGGCAATTCCACAGAAATCGAGGACAAGGGGCCAGAAATTCAAAAGTGATATGTTTAAAATTAATTTTTGATTTCAAAAAAATACATGCAGTGAAGTTTTAAGAATCTAAAAAATTTTCTACCGATGGCGCCCATTTCACCTTCTAAACAAATGCCGAAGTATCCAATAATTTTGGTATAGAAAGGTAATATTATTTACAAAAAACTCATTTCATTTCCCGACTAAAACTTTTTCTGTTCCAGTAATCTTTCACATGGATTAAAGTTTTGTTTGAAAGACACTTTATCAAACTGTATTTCAAAAAATTTGGTTCAATTGTGACTTTGGTAAAAAACTTTGAGATTTTAAATTACCCTCATTTTGCGGATGTAACGTCAGTTTACCAAACATTGAACTTGTTTATTTTTTTCCACAACAAAGAAGTATCAACTATGCCCAAATAGATTTCTTAATGTATGACTGCATCTCATATTATCAATACCAAAGCTATGGATATTTAACATACAATTCAAGTAAAAATTGACAAATACCATGACCCTAGTGTACCGTCCAGTTACCCATTATGCCAATTATCGTTTCTTTAGAAAACAATTACCAATTTGGACTCCTGTATGTATCTGAAGTTAATACCATTATTAAAACTAATCATTCTAGCGAATATTAAAAAGACTGTATGTGTTAATGAGTAAAACTTTTCTTTGAATGATTTAAGAGTTGGGGGAAAAGGCCACATGTAGATGTACATGTTCATGTTAGGCCTAAAGCCCTCCAAAATCTTACTTAGATTTTCAGTATTATCTATTGATGTGATCAGGATTCATTGCCATATATCCTTATTTGGAATATGAGCAGCAAGTTTAAATGTTATGATTAAAAGTAAATACAATTTTTGGTAATTGTATTAAAAAAACTTTTCGCTGTATTTTTATTATACTAACTACATTGAAGAAAAAAATAAGAAAAATAAGTTATGATAAACAAAGCCTCCTATGCATGTATGATATGTTCTGTGCATCTGCTGAGATGTACGCGATGTTGATATAGAACAAAGCCACAGGAACAAAACACTTACTTTGACAGGTCTTTCATTTTGATTGCAAATGACTAACAGGCATAATTTTTTCATTCAATTTCAATACCCAGCTTTGAAATCAGCATTTCATTACTACTGATCATAACTTTGTCAAGAATGAGTTAATGTGGAAATACTGTTCATTACATTAAGCTTTGAACGAGGAAGAAACTGTTTAAAAATGATTTTCAAAAGGTTGATTTATATACAATTGCACCTAAGATTGTTGTGAGCTGTGAAGGATTTAGGGAAATCAACAAATGATAATAATGAAGCCAATTCTGGCAAGATTCCACATGCACCACACAAAAATACATTGTGTGGGACAACCTACGTGTATTTATTATTCAAAAACTATGTTTTAGGTTCTGATATATACTAAACATATCCAATAATTTATGCTGATGGAATAGTAGTAAGAAATAACATTTCAAAATATATTCTGTACAAACCTATATGAGAAATGTATGTGTACAACTTCATGTTCACTAGTAAAAGTTTTTAGCAGAAATAATAGGAAAATGAATTAACATACTTCTTATTTGGCCAATCTGTTGCCTAGAACATAGGTATGATATCATATCAAACACATAATTTTTCTCAAAAGCCAGGGAAAAAAAATATTTGGATGCCGATTCAAAAATTGGATTTTACACATGTAAAGTCTATGGAAGGATGTAAGGTGGTAACTTCAGTTACGTAACGTCAGTTACAACATGTCTTCACAAAAGTTTTCCGCAGCATAAACAAAAATTATGAATATCTCTTCTTATTTTGCAATCCTGTTCATTAAAGACCTAGGTTATGATGTCATATAAGACTATCATTAATAACACTGTCGTGGACATGAGATATTGAGATTTGATCAAACACCATTGATTTGCATGTCCGTTTTTCTGTAACGTCAGTTACCGCGCCACGTTTTCCGGTGCGTTTCAATGGAAATGATGTTTGGGTGGAATTTTTTTATACAATGCCTTGCTCTACACTTCTTCTTTAGGTATGTATAATTTGAGACCCATGTATTCTAATTTATGTAACTACAACACAAAGATGTAAGAAAATTCGTTGGTTAGGTGTTGTAACGTCAGTTTTACCGTGGAATTGCCCCACCTGTAAGTGTAATTTGGTATGATTGTTTTGTTTATTTTAAAGGGGCTATTAATTGCAGTTGACCTTCATAACAGAAAGAAATAATGTGGTCGAGATCTTTCATTTGGAAGTATTTCAATTTTTTTTTCAATTCTTGAAGTAAGTGGGTTAACTGTCTTGGTTCTTTTCTAGTGATGAGATGGAGCAATGGAACGCATCCCTTATCTTTCATCAGGCATCATTCCCTGTTGTCATTGGGGCATGGGAGACACCATGTAATCAGTCACTTTGGGGCTTTGATGGTGTATACCTACCACTAATCCCATTCCCATGATCATCGGTCTCAGTGGTGAGTCCAGGCCGGGGCATAGGAGATTCGCCACTACCCCCCCCCCCTCACCTATTTGAAATCCTGGATGTGCCACTGGGTTCTACTCGTCACGACTAGCTGCACAAGACAAGAGCGACATAAAAACAACAAGAACCCCCCCCCCCCCTTAAGAAAAAGTTAAATTACTGTATTAAAAAAATAACATAAAAAAATAATAATTTTTTTTTTTAAGGGTAAGATTTTGTTTGTTTCAGAGGGTTGGTGTTGTTTTTTTAGTTGACTAGACTCTTTGACTGTCAAGGCCCTGTAGCATAATACTTATGAATGCTACATGTTATTCTACCATAAATGGTAACTAACATGGTAATATGGTCAACGGCCAATCAAATTCATGCTTTTCATAGGGGGGGGAGGGGTCTCACCTTCTTTGCATTCTGACTAGCCATAATTGTTATGGAAATCATCAAACATTTCCCCACTGTTATACTGCATTTTTTATCTGCTACAGCACCAAACACCTATGCTAAAATTTTAAATGTGGAACATTTGAGATTACTGTCCAAAATGTGAACTTCGACTTCACCTTTTCTTCGCCTGAAGTAAACCGGGGTAGGTAGGTCATGGTACTTCAAACTGCCGCAGTGACATCAATCAATCGTTGTCTCGTAAGAAGATAAACCCAAACCAAAGCCCTCAGCTATAAGGTGCGTTTTCATTTGGCCCAAGTTGGCCAAGATTTTCTAGGTTTGTTTGCCACCTTCTGTTCACCTATCCTAAACAGCCGAGTGTTTTTAAAACTTTCAACATTATTTATAATTCATTTGTTTTTCAGAATTTGTTTTCACATTCTATGAAACATATTTGTACATAACCTGAATATGAATAACTTTTGAATTCAGGTTTTTATTCATTAATTTTTCTGTTCCCCTGCCCCCTCCGTAATCATGCAATTTATTCAATAATTATGATTTATGTTACCATTTAACTTGTATGATTCATTTAGGTTTTTTTTATTGATAATTAAACCAAAGCATTATATTCTTATGCTAAGACATGGGTCATGTCTATTCTCTTTCTAGTTAGAATATGATACACTTGCAAAAATTTCCTGCCGAGTTAACACCCTTTCATATGCTCCAGAAAATAACTCTTTTTTATAACTTTTTGAATGATCACTGAACTGCTTAGCGATATCTTCATGGGCATCTAGATGAGAAGAATGGATTCGACGACCGAGCGAGGGGGTATGTCATAGGAGAAGATAGACTAAACAAGAATGATTTGTAGATAGACTGAAATGATGCGATAGATAATGTCAGGTTCGAACTGATTTTCTTTCATTGAAAACATGGAGTCTTGTCTCCTGATGACGTTTGGGGATTATGTCTATAATGATTATTTCAGGAGGAGCATTCCTCTCTCTCTTCAATTTTATTTCCTCTGTTTTTGAAAACTTGAGTCCTTATGCAAATGTTAGTTGTAAGAAATATTGTAGAATTAAATGTCATGGTAATAATATCTATAACTTTGGCTCTAATGGTTAGTTTTTATCTCAATATCATCGTGTCTTTCCTTTGCCAATTTAAATAGATCAAATTTTTTTTCATCTCAGATGCACATTACCTTTGATGAGCCACTTTAATTTTGCGAACTTTAAATGTAAATGTTATATTTTGATTTTTAAAAATTGATCTGAAAGGAATATTTCTGTTTGTTTGCCAAACTCTCTGGCACAAGCATTGAATTTGCCTGTTACAAGTAATAACACACATTTCCCATAGAACCTCAGACCGATATGGACTCTGTCCTCAATTGGTTAAACTTGCAAAAAAGAAATGAATTATGACAATTGTATTGGTTAACTCATGAACTTGGGATATGTCAAGGTTCTTGCAGGAAAGAACTTTAAATGATGTAGTAACATTGAAATGATATTCAAATTACATTTTATTTGATTTAGCTTTATTTGCCACATAATTATTAAACCCACTTAGGTCAGTCTGGTATCTTCTTTCAAAATTGCAAGCTAATTGCTTGCCTTACCTTCGAGATATCAATGTTTCATACTCCATTTCATTATAAACATTTTGGGATGGTTTATAAAACCATGTGCATTTCCACATAGCACAACATACACCCATTTCCTGTTGTATAGTCCCCGTTCCCTAGCGGCGGTGAGCTAGCAACAGAGGGTACTGGTGTTCGGCTTGTATTGCTTGGCATTGTTGTGTACACTAATTTTTAAGGGTACTAGTAAGATGACTTCCATTTGATATGAAACTTTCAGTAGTTGTTTTTGTTTTTTACTGTTGAGGCCTAGCATTATAATTTATTAATCGTGATCTAATTGCTCTTGTTTTTGAAAGTTACCAAATCCCTTTAAAAGAAAAAAAAAATCTTACTCAGTTTAATCTTTCTTGCTATATATGTATTAGTTTCCTGTTTATTAGAATCAAATAGCTTTTGTTGAAAATGAATTAAAACATATTACTATCAATTTGAAGTGTGATGTTGTAAAACGTTAATGAAATATATCTAAAAATACAACATTACCTATTTTTCAATGTAATAAATTATGAATCATTAAACTTTTCACTGTGAATTATTTTTATGAAAAGTCATTTTGTTGCTTCATTTTACTGTTATTAGATTGTTTTGGTTGAAGCTTAGGCCACCCAATGTTAATCACCTACATCAAATTTATCTTTCACATCCAATACTTCTCATTTCAATCAACTTGTAAATCATAGAATAAGAAGAAACCAGGCGAGCAAGAAGCAATCCCAACAAGCCCTTGCTCCAACAACGTCTTGTCAACCCACAATGCATCAATTCTCCTCTACCTCCCTCGTTGACTGATTTGGAGGTCATCGGCAGATGGCCTAATCGTTCAAGATCGTGGAGAAATTAACCCAAACCAGCTGGCCAAGTTTGCAATGATAAATGATGTAGGAGGATTGGAGATGCTCTATAAGGCTCAATAACAAGGGTATTGATGAATATGATGGTCCTGAGCTGCCATCTTTTTTTCCTTCTTCACTCACGCAAGATGATTCATTGAAAACAAATCTTCAAGTTAAAAGTGGGAATTGTGTTTGTAAAGAGGGAAATATAGAAGTGCCACCATGGCAATCATGTGGTAATTGTTAATAGGCTGTATAAAAAATGTGTCATGTACCTTTTTTATTGAATCAAAATATTAGAACCTACAGTGTTGGTAGATTTCAAGTTTTCAAGTTTTATTCAAACCAATCAAAAACACAAAATTTTAACAACTAATTGACAAAGAAAGAACGTGATGGGTTTGGGACTCAAGGACGGGTGTGGGGGGGCAAAAGAAAAAAAAAATAATGTTCAAAACTTTTATCCATTTTTAGAGATATTGTGAAAGCCTTACTTAAAAATGTATATATACATGCAATATATAATTCTTCTTTTGATATAGAGAAGGGAGACATTTTGAGATATTGTGAAATTCTAATTAAATGGGCAATCTACCATATTTTATTTTAATTTTCAAACTTTATTATTCGTTAGTATATGACTAATTAACAGAAATAACCAATCAACAAGCAAACAAATTATGTGGACCCCCGTGATTTTGAAATTTTAATTATCTCAAAAGGTACGATCCCAATTTCCCGTGAATAGTATGTGAAGACTTGCTCTATGGGATAAATGTTTTTACGGCGTTTCCCCCCCCCCCATTTATTTTGAGTATTCCTAATTCTATGATCTGCTCAGAGATTAATCCCCCAATCTTGCTAAGAGAGGACTGGAAGGTCAATCTCATGTACCTTTTTATTAAAAAACAATTATTTGTGTTAATTTTCTTCCCTTCCTTGGAAATGTAGGCCTATAGTGTTATGATTATTTTTAAAAAGTTTGCACCCTCCAAGACTATTAGACATGGCCTACACCCCCCCCAACTCCAATTATATTCATACTTCTGTCAAATCATCCATCTCATTCACTTTCTTAAGATGA
>CALNVZ010003425.1:12301989-12312114 GCA_940671915.1 Paracentrotus lividus
CCCCCCCCCCCTCATCTTAGAAAGTGAATGAGATGGATGATTTGACAGAAGTATGAAATATAATTGGGAGTTGGGAGGGGTAGGCCATGTCTATAGTCTTGAGGGTGCAAACATTTTAAAAAATAATCATAACACTATAGGCCTACATTTCCAAGGAAGGGAAGAAAATTAACACAAATAATTGTTTTTAATAAAAAGGTAGCATGAGGATTGGACCTTCAGTCCTCTCTTAGCAAGATTGGGGATTAATTTCTGAGCAGATCATAGAATTATGAATACTCAAAAAATGGGGGGGGGGAACGCCGTAAAAAAACATTTATCCCATAGAGCAAGTCTTCACATACTATTCACGGGAAATTGGATCGTACTTTTGAGATAATTAAAAATTTAAAAAATCACGGGGGTCCACATAATTTGTTTGCTTGTTGATTGGTTATTTCTGTTAATTAGTCATATACTAAGAATAATAAAGTTTGAAAATTAAAATTAAAATATGGTAGATTGCCCATTTAATTAGAATTTCCAACAATATCTCAAAATGTCTCCCTTCTCTATATCAAAAGAAGAATTATATATTGCATGTATATATACATTTTTAAGTAAGGCTTTCACAATATCATCTAAAAATGGATACAAAGTTTTGAACATTATTTTTTTTTTCTTTTTGCCCCCCCCCCCCACCACACCCGTCCTTGAGTCCCAAACCCATCACGTTCTTTCTTTGTCAATTAGTTGTTAAAATTTTGTGTTTTTGATTGGTTTGAATAAAACTTGAAACTTGAAATCTACCAACACTGTAGGTTCGAATATTTTGATTCAATAAAAAGGTACATGACACATTTTTTATACAGCCTATTAACAATTACCACATGATTGCCATGGTGGCACTTCTATATTTCCCTCGTTTATACAACACAATTCCCACTTTTAACTTGAAAGATTTGTTTTCAATGAATCATCTTGCATGAGTGAAGAAGGAAAAAAAAGATGGCAGCTCAGGACCATCATATTCATCAATACCCTGTTATTGAGCCTTATAGAGCATCTCCAATCTCCTACATCATTTATCATTGCAAACTTGGCCAGCTGGTTTGGGTTAATTTCTCCACGATCTTGAACGATTAGGCCATCTGCCGATGACCTCCAAATCAGTCAAGCGAGGGAGGTAGAGGAGAATTGATGCATTGTGGGTTGACAAGACGTTGTTGGAGCAAGGGCTTGTGGGGATTGCTTCTTGCTCGCTGGTTTCTTCTTATTCATGATTTACAAGTTGATTGAAATGAGAAGTATTTGGATGTGAAAGATAAATTTGATGTAGGTGATTAACATTGGGTGGCCTAAGCTTCAACCAAAACAATCTAATAACAGTAAAATGAAGCAACAAAATGACTTTTCATAAAAATAATTCACCTTGAAAAGTTTATGATTTCATAATTCTCATTACAGTTGAAAATAGGTAATGTTGTATTTTTTTAGTATATGTGTCATTTATACGTTTTACACAGTCACACTTTCAAATTTGATAGTAATTATGTTTTAATTCATTTTCACAAAGCTCATTTGATTCTAATAACAGGAATAATACATATATAGGAAGAAAGATTAACTGAGTAAGATTTTTTTTTTCTTTTAAAGGGATTTGGTAACTTTCAAAAACAAGAGCAATTAGATCACGATTAATAAAATTATAATGCCTCAACAGTAAAAACAAACTACTGAAAGTTTCATATCAAATGGAAGTCATTTACTAGTACCTTAAAAAAGTGTAACAAACAATGCCAAGCATACAGCCGAACACCAGTACCCTCTGTTGCTAGCTCACCAGGCCGCTAGGGACGGGGACTATACAACAGGAAATGGGTGTATGTTGTGCTATGTGGAAATGCACATGGTTTTATAAACCATCCCCAAATGGTTTATAATGGAGAATGGAGTATGAAATCATTGATATCTCGAAGGTAAGGCAAGCAATTAGCTTGCAATTTTGAAGAGATACCAGACTGACCTAAGTGTTTATAATTATGTTGGCAAAATAAGCTAAATCAAATAAAATGTAATTTGAATATCATTCAATGTTACTACATCCCTTTAAAGTTCTTTCCTGCAAGAACCTTGACTATATCCCAAGTTCATGAGTTAACCATACAATTGTCATAATTCATTTCTTTTTGCAAGTTTAACCAATTGAGGACAGAGTCATATTCGGTCTGAGGTCTATGGGAAATGTGTGTTATTACTTGTACAGCAAATTCAATGCTTGTGCCAGAGAGTTTGGCAAAACAACAGAAATATTCCTTTCAGATCATTTTAACAATCAAAATATAAACATTTACATTTAAAGTTCCAAATTAAAGTGGCTCATCAAAGGGTAATGTGCCATCTGAGATGAAAAAAATTTGATCTATTAAATTGGCAAGGAAAGACACGATGATATTGAGATAAAAACTAACCCATTAGCAAGTTATAGATATTATTACCATGACATTTAATTCTACATATTTCTTACAACTAACATTTGCATTAAGGACTTCAAGCTTTTCAAAAACAGAGGAAATAAAAATTGAGGAGAGAGAGGAATGCTCCTCCTGATAATAATCATTATAGACATACCCCAAACCTCATCAGGAGACAAGACTCCATGTTTTCAATGAAAGAAAATCAGTTCGAACCTGACATTATCTATCCATCATTTCAGTCCTATCATCAATCATTCTGTTTAGTCTATCTTCTCCTATGACATACCCCCTCGCTCGGTCGTCGAGATCCATTCTTCTCATCTAGATGCCCATGAAGATATCGCTAAGCAGTTCAGTGATCATTCAAAAAGTTATAAAAAGAAGTTATTTTCTGGAGCATATGAAAGGGTGTTAACTCGGCAGGAAATTTTTGCAAGTGTATCATATTCTAACTAGAAAGAGAATAGACATGACCCATGTCTTAGCATAAGAATATAATGCTTTGGTTTTAATTATCAATAAAAAAAAACCTAAATGAATCATACAAGTTAAATGGTATAATCATAATTATTGAATAAATTGCATGTTACGGGAGGGGGCAGGGGGAACAGAAAAAATTAATGAAATAAAAACCTGAATTCAAAAGTTATTCATAATTCAGGTTATGTACAAATAGTTTCATAGAATGTGAAAACAAATTCTGAAAAACAAATGAATTATAAATAATGTTGAAAGTTTAAAAAACACTTCGGCTGTTTAAGGATAGGTGAACAGAAGGTGGCAAACAAACCTAGAAAAATCTTGGCCAACTTGGGCCAATGAAAACGCACCTTATAGCTGAGGGCTTTGGTTTGGGTTTATCTTCTTACGAGACACGATTGATTGATGTCACTGCTGGCAGTTTGAAGTACCATGACCCTTACCCCGGTTTACTTCAGGCGAAGAAAAGGTGAAGTCGAAGTTCACATTTTGGACAGTAATCTCAAATGTTCCACATTCTAATTTTAGCATAGGTGTTTGGTGCTGTAGCAGATAAAAAATGCAGTATAACAGTGGGGAAATGTTTGATGATTTCCATAACAATTATGGCTAGTCAGAATGCAAAGAAGGTGAGACCCCCCCCCCCTATGAAAAGCATGAATTTGATTGGCCGTTGACCAATATTACCATGTTAGTTACCATTTATGGTAGAATTACATGTAGCATTCATAAGTATTATGCTACAGGGCCTTGAACAGTCAAAGAGTCTAGTCGAACTAAAAAACAACACCAAACCCTCTGAAAACAAACAAAATCTTACCCTTAAAAAAAAAAAATTATTATTTTATTTATGTTATCTTTTTAAACAGTAATTTAACTTTTTCTAAGGGGGGGGGTGGGTTCTGTTGTTTTCTAGTCGCTCTTGTCTTCGTGCGCTAGTGCTGACGAGTAGACCCAGTGGCACATCCAGGATTTTCAATAGGTGAGGGGGGGGCGCGGGGTCAGTGGCGAATCTCCTATGCCCCGGCCGCCTGACTCACCACTGAAGACGATGATCATGGGCAATGCTGGATAGTGGTAGCGTATACACCATAAAGCCCAATGTGGGACTGGCATTACGATGCGTGTCTCCATCCCCAATGACAACAGGGAATTGATGGCCTGATCGAAAGATAAGGATGCGTTCCATTGCCCTCCATCTCATCACCTAGAAACGACCCAAGGAACAGTTAACCCACTTACTTCAAGAATTGAAAAAAAATTGAAATACTTCAAATGAAAGAATCTCGGACCACATTATCGTTCTTTATGAAGGTCAACTGCAATTATAGCCCCTTTAAAAGTAAACAAAACAATCATACCAAATACACTTACAGTGGGGCAATTCCACGGTAACTGACGTTACACACAACCAGAATTTTCTACATTCTTTGTGTTGTAGCTACATAAATTAGAATACATGGGTCTTCAAAATTAACATACCTAAAGAAGTAAGTGTAGAGCAAGGCATTGTATAAAAAAATTCCACCCAAACATCATTTCCATTGAAACGCCAAGCGAAAACGTGGCCCGGTACTGACGTTACAGAAACACGGACATGCAAAAATCAAGGTGTTTTGATCAAATCTCAATATCTCATGTCCACGACGCTGTTATAATGATAAGTCTTATATGACATCCATACCTAGGTCTTATGAACAGATTTGCAAAATAAGAAGAGATATTCATAATTTTTGTTTATGCTGCGGAAACTTTTGTGAAGACATGTTGGTAACTGACGTTACGAACTGACGTTACCCTTAACATCTTCCATAGACTTTACATGTGTAAAATCCCCAATTTTGAATCGGATCCAAATATTTTTCTCCCTGGCTTTTGAGAATTATGTGTTTGAATGAATCCATACCTATGTTTAGGCAACAGATTGCCAAATAGAAGTAATGTAATCATTTTCCTATTATTCTGCTAAAACTTTACTGTGAACATGACAGTTGTACACATACATTTCCTATAGGGTTTGTACAGAATATATTTTGAAAATGTTATTTCTTACTACTATTCCATCACATAAATATTGGAATATGTTAGTACTATATCAGAAACTCTAAAATAGTTTTTTGAATAATAAATACACGTAGGTTGTCCCACACATGTATTTTTGTGTGGTGCATGTGAATCTTGGCAGAATTGGCTTCACTTATTATCATTTGTTGATTCTAAATCCTCACAGCTCACAACAATTCTTAGGTGAATTGTTATCAACCTTTTGAAAATCATTTTTAAACAGTTTCTTCCTCGATTCAAACTTAATGTATGAACAGTAATTTCCATTTAACTCATTTTGTACAAAGTTATGATCAGTAGTAATGAAATGCTGAATTTCAAAGCTGGGTATTGAAATTTGATGAAAATTGCTGTTAGTCTTTGGCATCAAAATGAAAGCCTGTCAAAGTAAAGTGTTTGTTCTGTGCTTTGTTCTATCAACAATCGCGTACATCTCAGCAGATGCACAGACATACATGTACATGTAGGAGCTTTGATCATACTTTTTTTTCTTTTTTTTTTCTTCATGTATGTAGTATAAAAAATACAGCGAAAAGTTTTTTAATACAACCAAAAATTGTATTTACTTTTAATCATAACATTTAAACTTGTTGGCTCATATTCCAAATACAGGATATATGGCAATGAATCCTGATCACATCAATAGATAATTACTGAAAATCTAAAGTAGATTTGGAGGGGCTTAGGCCTACATGAACATGTACACTACATGGCTTTTCCCCAACTCTTAAATCATTCAAAGAAGAAGTTACCATTAACACATACAGTCTTTTTATCGCTAGATGATTAGTTTAATCAATGGTAATTACTTCAGATACATACAGGAGTCCAAATTGTAATTGTTTTCTAAGAAACGATAATTGCATAATGGTAACTGACGGTACACTAGGTCATGGTATTTGTCAATTTTTACTTGATTGTATGTTAAATATCCATAGCTTTGGTATTGATAATATGAGATGCAGTCATACATTAGAAATCTTATTTGGCATAGTTGATACTTTCTTTGTTGTGGAAAAAAATAAACAAGTTCATGTTTTCGGTAACTGACGTTACATCCCAAATGAGGGTAATTTAAATCTCAAGTTTTTTACCAAAGTCACAATTGAACCAAATTTTTTGAAATACAGTTTGATAAAGTGTCTTTCAAACAACTTTATCCATGTGAAAGATTATCTGGAACAGAAAAGTTTTAGTCGGGAAAATGAAAATGAGTTTTTTGTAAATATACCTTTCTATACCAAAAATCTATTGGAATACTTCGGCATTTGTTTAGAAGGTGAAAATGGCCGCCATCGGTAGAAAATTTTATTGATTCTTAAAACTTCAACTCATGTATTTTTTGAAAATCAAAATTATTTTAACCAAATATCACTTTGAATTTCTGGCACCCTTGTCCGGATTTCTGTGGAATTGCCCAGTGTAGCATATTGTATTCGTTGTTATTTTTGCGCGATTAATTTTTCGCGCATAGAGGTCTTAAATCATATTAGCGGGCTTTTAAATTCGTGCTCCATTTACATGTGAACGCAATTGTGCCCATTCAATGGATGCATAAGAAAGCATGCTCATACATTCGCACGTTTTTAAATTCGCGCCTTAAGATCTATGCGCGAAATCCGCGAAAATTAATGTACCGCGAATATTTCCACGTTTGCAGTAATATTTGCAAGACAAAGAATAAGTATTAGAATGCTGAAACACTTTATGGTTAGGCAATAATAGATGAAGAAAGATGACTTGTCACCTAAATAAGACACTGATAGTGACAGCAGTCTACTCATCCAACCTCTAACATTTTATCCTGTCACCTCGTCTTCACCAAGCTAAAGGTTAAGTTTGAGTCAGACAGGGAAAACATTCGTCACAATTGTACATTTAACATTTATTCACCTTTATTTTTTTGTCATTCTCCTCTGAAAAGGTGAAGGAAAAGAGGAAGTTAGAAATGCGGGAGATTTTATTGCATCTTATGTCAATCTCGAAGAAGTTTTTCCATGTCGGGATGCTATCCGACTGGCGGCCAGAAGTGCAGGTGAAAGCGAAAGGCAAAGCGAAACATTGAAATCATCTCGGCACCGTCTTGAGGCCGGGAAGCGATGATTGAATTCACCTTCTGTCGCGTCTAACTACAGGTGTATGTAACCTATCTGTCACGGGAGAGCCACCTAATACCCTGAAAAACGGACAAATATTGGCCGGCCCTGCCAGCTCGCCGAGAAGTTAATCGCTCATTATCCCGCTCCCTTGCTTACCTATACTCGTATAGACCGAGAGGATGTACAGCTGGGTAAAGCGTTTGGACAGTTCGCATCGGAGGTGCGGGCAGGCTGCCACAACATGGGCATCGTCATCGGCTAGCGAGAAGAGAGGAGAAAAGGATGGTAAGAGAGAAAAAGACAAAGGGATGCAGACATTTGTATTGGTATGAGATGGAGAGGAGAGAAAGAAAGAGATATAGAGATAAAGATACGACATGAAATGTAGACAAGATTGAGAGCAAGCGGACAAAATAGAATAGCAAAAAATGGCAAGGGGAGGGGTGGGGGGGGGGGTGGGGTAACACAGGTGTACAAAACACTGTATCAACAGAGATAAGTACATTCATGTACATCAATATTAAGAAAGGTGAAAAGGAGAGGAAAAAAAGGGGAAAGGGTAAGAAGGTGGAGGGAAGAATAAGCTGCACTTTCCCCTTACAAATGGATCCAGGGAAAGTAAACAGGCTTGTTATCAATTTGCGGCAATCAGTCATGACCTGAATTTCGGACAGGAGGGTATAACGCTGACATTTTGCACCGGTGACAAATTCGCATCTGCAAGCTATAATGCTCAATCCCATTAGCAAGCAGCCCAACATTTGAGACATGAAGTTCATTGTTACTCTGCTGACCGCCCGTTTCACCCATCAATCCAACAGGATGAGCCCCTCTGGATGTTCCAACATGAACATCCATCTTTTAGCTCAGGGAAATTCCCTCTTTCTTTTACCTTTTAAGCTGAAGAAATGACACTAGAAGCTCACCTGGACATCTGAAATAGAGAACGAGGATAAAGTTGCATTTCCAAGGTTTTTTGCCAAAGGTGAAGAAAAATTGAAACTATTTCCCCCGAGTATATGATATGGTAAACCTCAAAACTCGTGTCGATTGGCCATTTTCATGGAACGAACCTTCCATGAATCACGACCCTTCAAGAAAGTAAAGTGCTTGTGAAATCTTTTTGATTTTGTAATATCTGCAAAACAGTAATAATGTTGTACATGTACAATGGTAAAATACATTTTTTTTAACTTCTCAGCTTGTTTTAGATATTTTTTTTTTCAGCCCTCGTCTTAATTGTTGTGAAACCTGTTTCATTTTTTAAAGACATTAAAGATGATGAAATACATGTAGGCCTTAAACAAAACAGAATGTTACAAGTCCTTCTAAAAGGTAGGGAATTGATTGGTTGATTCTACCTGACATTTACAAATGTAACAACAGAATAGAAAAGGGTACAACAAAATAACCATTAAAGAGAGGAAGCCAAGACATGTGGCTACAATAAATAAATTCTGTATATGTGAAGACAATTCTATAATATATGCATTTACAAAATCATGTAAGAACTGAGCCCATTGAAATGACGCTTCACATAATGACTAAAATATGCTGAACCATCCGTCCTTCAAATAAATTGTACAAAAAAAATTGAACAGCTACCCAGTGTTTAATTTGTTTATATAAACTAATACATTGTACATGTACTTGTACAAAGTCAATTACGATGGCAAAATGGAGTGAGAAAACTAATTGTATCTGAATACTTGAATGATAAATCAACATATATACTTCAGAAACTTACAAGGATACATTCAAAATATTATTGGAAACTAATTCATCAAATAATCTTTAAAAAAATGTTTGACAAAGGCAAATACTTCACAAAGAAAAGGGCAAAAGGAGAATGCTTATTTTTTCCCCACTTCATACAAAAAAAAGCTGTCACACATCTTAAGTGGACCCCAAACAAAACCGGAAAAGAAAGGTCAGTACGAAGAATAGCTCAGTCTCTATTATGATGATTGGATTAGTTCCATAATAGCAGCGTGTTTATGGAATTTGAGCACAATGAGCGCTCAGACAAGAGAAAAATGGCAAAGGAGTTGAAAGAAAGTCAGCCATCGGTACAAAAACTGACAACTTAAAGACCGGGCGAAAAAATAGCTCCATTGTTGTCCCCGAAACTGTAGCGGAGTGACCGGAAAGTGTCAGATTTCAGGGCTTGGATCAGCTGGAAAATGACAGAAAAGAGAAACTTGTCAAGGCCTGGTGTACTACAGGGCTATTACCATTAAACACAGAAAACACATTGCACTACATGTATACGCTTCATACATGTATCTTGCTAGATACGATTTTACATCATTTGATATAGACAAAATGATTCAATGACATTTCCTTCGGCAACAGTTCCTCCACTGTAAATTCAATACCCTACTTCAATGACTAGCTTAAACCATGGATTTATAATACTAAACCTAATATAAAACCATCTTGCAATCCTATCCCTAACCTTACATCTTAGACAAAATAAAGCCCGGGGCAATTTTGGCAGAGCAAATGTGTCTTTAAATACTATCACACTTGTCTTAATATATATTACCAGCAGAAAACCATTCCTAGACAATAGGTAAAATGCATAATTTGAGGATATTTATGAATTAATTATTTGTTAAACCAGTATAAAAACAAGCAAAACTTACAAAATAAAGTTAAAGTCAAGGACACAATGAATAAAGCAATTTTGTTTGTGTTTAAAAAATGACAGGACAAACAATTTTTTTTTCTTTTTACAAAAGTGACAGGAAAAACAGTTTTTTGTTTGTTTACAAAATACCATATCAATTCTAGTTGTAAACTTAAGGGGAAGAGGGCGCTATCACTCTACGCAAAGCGAACGCGGCCATAGACTTTTTGTATTTGAATTCAATATTATAGACATTCACTTTTTGTTGTTGAGAAGAGATTCTGCTTCCCGCTTAGCAGCGGGTTTGTGACATTAATGTAGGTCGTAATATATTTTCTCTGCACGCTCAGCTGCATGTATTTCCTCTAAATCATGAATGTAATGTTGCGATTTT
>CALNVZ010003425.1:12312239-12350167 GCA_940671915.1 Paracentrotus lividus
TGCACAGTTTTTCTCACTTTTTTCTCTTGATACTATGGCTCGAGCAATCTACCTTTTCAAAGAAAGATCAACTTGAATAAGAGCTACCGCTAAGAGTCTTGAATTTTCTCAAAAAATAGGTGATATCATTATCTGCCAAAGGGAAAAAAAGTTCTGTCACTTGTGTCAATTCGAAATCCTAGATACAGATGTAAAATTCCCTGTACAATTATGGCCAATTTTGCTCTCAAATAGCTCATACGCTGCATAGTCATCTTTTCCTTCGGATTACGCTAATTTATATACACACCTTAATGATTCACAGCAGTTTTTAAAAGCTTTGAATTCTCAGCTTTCCAAAATAGTACATTCATTTCGACTTGGTTACAAAAAAAGTCCTGTCACTTTTGAACCATCTATCACCAAATGGATATTCTTTACTCGATGGCAATATTTCCGGACATATCACATGCATATTATCGCATCTGGACGGCGTCCTTCGAATGCATGTGACAAGATATCACTATTTAATATCAACAATCTCAGGAACATAAATCTATGTGAATAAAGATCTGTATACAACCTTAGGCACAATGGTGTATATATGGGCTTGCCAAAATGTATCTCTCTCTTTTTCCCCTCCTCAAATAATGGACGCGTCTTTATCTTAAGATTTAATGTCATACGTTAGATTTACATTTCACGTGGAGTAGAATTGATATGTTGTGGGAAGAGATACAAAAGTACCTATCAAAAGAACAAGAAAATAATTTGCCTTATGATGTCCAAGGATCTACATTTTGTATGTACGCCCTCGGTGGACAACACTTATTCTGATTACAACTGCTCTTTCTTTTGTGTGAGATGTAAAAGTGTTGCAATAAGGGTTTCATGTTAGGTTTAGTTTTAGGGTTAGTTATCTGGGGGGCATTTCATGAAAGGACTTGTCAGACATTTTATCTGACAAATTTCCTCTCAGCCAATCAGATACAAGCATTTCAGTAGCTTATAACAGTTTGTCGGATAAAACATCCGACAAGTCCTTTCATGAAATGCCCCCCTGGTCTACTGCTGATATGAAGTTACTCCTCTGATAACCTTCAGACTTTGACCACACAACAGCTATCAATTGTCCATACTGAAACCCTACACCTCTGTATTGTCAGCCCAGTGAATGAACCATCATGGGTGTATTTCAAGGCATTGAAAAGTTGATGTAATTTTTAATGTTTAATGTTCATAAGCACTATAAAATAATCTAATGAACAACTATTTCATAATTTACCATTAATTGGAAGCCTGGACACATTTTGTTTCTGAAATGTCCTTAGAGTTTGACTCTTGCATTATTGTTTCCTTCCAGCTTTCATAATTTTTTTTCAAGCTAACAAAGTTTTAAAATAGGTTAAAAGATAGAAAAGTTTTAAATAAACACCCAAAGCAAGAGTTATTTATAATTAAAATAATTTAAGAGTATATTGAGCGAACGGGCTCTGAAATTTACTCATGTGAGCCCAACATCACAGTCATAATTTTGTCAGTGTCATGACTGCAGTGAGAGAGGGCAGTAGTCTGCTTCTTCCATTAGACAAGGAATCTATTAATTGTTATGTGACTATCATCTTTCAATATATTCCAGCTTACTTAAGGAGAATATGTGAAAATATTGTCTCCTCAATAGGCAATAATTGTATCTAATCATACAATGGTTATCAGTGCATATTTTTACATTAATTTGTATCATTATTCGATAGGGGGTCTTAATATTCGTTTCAAGCATTCAATAAATCTATACCATTTTTAAAACCGATGTCCAAAAAAGAGTTCAGGTACATGTAGGTACCAACTTTGATAGTATAGTGGCAAAACTATTCTGTTTTTATTTCTATCCAGTCAAAGTTCCTTCTTGACCTTTTAAAGATGAGCTGCGGGTTCATATCTTAATGAGAATAATATTACAATTGAAATACTGTTAAATCCATTGAGTGTATAAACAAAACATTGCCGATAAAGCAAATGCAGAGAGAAGAATAAAGCTGCAATTTACTGACAAAAATGTTTCATCACTTTAAGTTATGATTTGACAAATAAATAAATCGGCGTGTAAATGCTTGTGAATACTAACCGCCCTGATATTGTACTTTAAATTACTTCGATGACTAGACTTATTTTTAAAGCCCTATAATAAATTGCAAAGTGCTTCTTATCAGTTTATTGGGTATTATGCAGTATTAAAAAAAAAAAAAAAATAACTGTCATAATAATTAGTTAACATACACTACAAGCGCTTAGAAACACCAAGGTGGATATATGTATTAAGCGCTATATAAATGTAACTATTATTATTATCATAATGCAAGGATAGAACACATTGGATTATGTTTATAGATCTGATGAAAATGAATTTTAAAAAGTCAAGCTATATTTCAATTGTACTTGCCCTATCAAATATTTTTAATGTCAATTTCCCTCCTCCATCAGAAAATATTGTCAATTTATGGCATTGAGGCATTAGTGCTGCCACTTCTATGTTACTGGGGGTTAAAACAAACACAGAATATATCTCATGTTTAGACTAAACACTTGACATTGCTAAAAGACATCCAGCTATGAATGTGAGATAAATCATAACCATCACTAGATATAAATTCAGAGCATTTTCTTTATAAAAATCATTTTGTTAAGTGTCTTTCTTTTTTCTCTGTCTTTGGTTCCACATATTCAATATTTTTTCCAAATAAATATGCATTTGCCTTACTTATGTTAAATGAGTATACATGTATATATCTTATGTATGTGTTGTATTGTATATTCTGTGTGATGTTCATTTTGATGATAATAATCCAAAATTGTATATTTGATATCAATAAAATTTTATTTGATTTTATTCTATTTGTAATTGTAAAATACTACAGCACATTTTTATATTGGAATTGGAAAACTAGTACGCAAGGATAAAATTATTGAAAGAGGTGCATTAACGCCCCACCCCCCGCCCCCCCCCCGAAAAAAAAAATCCATGGCTCTTACAATTCCAGTAACTCATTACCTAGTTTGAAGAACTCGTATCATTTTAACCCTTAGTTACTGATTTTGGCTCATCCGGTCAAAGGTCAAGAAACATGGTATGCAGGGAATTGGTAACATTGATTTATCTTCTATTGTTCTATTATTAAATGATCTTAGAAATAGGCAAGAGAGAATTCTTCAGAGGTCAAAGTGAGGGCATATTAACTAGTTGCTGTATGGTGATAACATACAACAAATCATTTTATGAACATGGAACAGAAAGGAGACGAAATAAGAAGGAAAGTTAAAATTGGGAAACATATCTTCTGTTTTGAAATAAGATTTCAGACCTTAAGTTGCATCTTTGACCCGATGTGAGCCTCTCTGTCTTCCATCCCCTTACCTTTTGATGTCTTTTATTTGCAAGATATCAAGACTAAAATAGGGGTTTCTGGCCTTAACACACAGTTTTTAGTATCTAAAAAACAGGCCCGCTGTTTTTACAATTACGGTCTTTTTTATACAGTGTACTTTTGAACATAAATGTTCGGGGAGGGTCCACGAGGCCGAGGGCCCACGAGTCCAAGGGTCCACGAGTCCCAAGTATTTTCCCACGAGGCCAAGTATTTTTCCCACGAGGTCGAGGGCTGAGGGCCCACAAGGCCAATTTTTCTCAAATTGTATTTTGCAATATACTGCTCGGCCTCGTGGGAAAAATACTCAACCTCGTGGGAAAAACACTCGGCCTCATAGAAAAATAATCAGACTCATGGACCCTCAGCCTCGTGGGAAGACCCCCTTCAGTCAAAGTAAAAACTATTCACTTTTTTTATTACTCGTAAAACAATGGGCTGTAAGTATAAAAACAGTAATCACTTTTACCAGAATTTTACTCATGCATTTTCTCATTATTATATGTTGAGCTATTGTTGTACGATTCAAATTATTATTATTTTCTTCATTTGGAAACAGTAAAGGTATTGATTTGAGACCAATTAAACTCGAAAGTAAATGTAGAATGTAAAAGTATATGTCATGCAGGGCCCACTGGGAGAACAGTTGCTTAGAATTAAAGCTGAACTGGGTAAATAAAACAATATTATTATATTATTATTATTAAAAGTAAAATCCCAGTAAAACTAAAGCAACTTCTCTTTTTTTTGCATACGGCCTGATGACCTTCTAAGTACTCTCGCTTCACAAGCGCACAGGCTTATAATGTTGCAAAGGTCTTTATCTCATGACGCCTTGAAAAAAAAAGAAAACAATAGGGAGGGCAGTAAATATTCATGTAGAGATAAGATGACTACTGTGAACCTAGTGAACCTTCTTTGTGAATTCTACTGTTCCCATGTGAACTGTTGTATTCTAAATGACATAAAGCCATCCCTGGCCTTGGGCCCGGGTTGTCATGGCAATGATGACGCATGGCCGCGGCGTACATCTTACCGTACAATCCGCATGTTGCCTGTGTGAAATTCGTAAACATTGTGAAATGTATCATTTTGAAAGGTATACGAGCACATCCCTGTTCCTTAAAATCGAGCTCTTTTGATAATTATTTTTTCGGTCTTAAAAAGGATGCCAAGGTAAAATAACTTATACTGATGTGATCATAGATTAAATTTGCATTTGAAGAAATATTTCTTTTTTCCGAGAAAGTTGTCTACTTTAGCCCTCGTGTGGATTATTTTTCTCCTAAAAGCCCCTGATTCCAAGTTGATAAGGCAAGGCACAGTGGATTGACATTAATGCATGTTTTTCACTTTAATACAATAACAGACAGAAAAGCTAGCCTGGAATCCATCTCTAGAAAGCTCATGCAAGAAATACAAATAAGCGTTTCATCAGTCAAATGCGGGCAGAGAACCGCAGTGACGGAAGCTAAATGAATGTTAATGTCCTCTCCAAGACGCAAACCTTCTCAACAACTAAAAAAAGATGACATTGAGCGAGTAAAGGGCAAGAACATTGCACACGAGGTTACTGAACCCCACTTTTGTCTCGTGCAGCACCCGTGGCGGTCCACGCAATGGCGCTGCGCTGGTCACGTGGCCCGCGACAATGCGCATAATGACGTGAAGCATGAGCCCCGCGGCGATTGTCGCTGGATGAGGCAGCCGTCTGATTGGCGAAGACAGCGCCCCTACAATCATCTCACCTGTTTAGAAGAACCTACCAAGGGCAACATTTTTCACACTTCATATCCCAAACTCAAAATATTATATCGGACCCTCCTTGTCTGCGCTCACGCTTGCTTGCATCTATTATGGCTCTGATCAAATTAACCCATACAATATTATGCCTTCAAGTGCGTATCTAATGTGCCTACTATATCATCCATCTCCATTTCTATAACCCTTCTTCTACTACTTTTTCCCTCTCGCCCTCAATGCACCACTTTGCTCTCATAAAATTGCAACAAATCAGTTTGAGGGATATGCATAACTGACAGGGCTTTCATAGAGGAGAGCAAGGGCTATTATTACTGCCAGGTTCCCTACAGCTAAATGTCGCAACAATCGTTTTTTATTTCCCCCCCACTCACAGACTTCGACCATTCAGCCCACCAATCTGCCATTCTCTCACCCCGCTTATTTCATTCATAAGACTGGGCCATTATCATGTGGGGTTCCAAGTCAAAGGCACAGGGGGCTAGCTAACTCTATGATCGGACCAGAAGCTATATATATATATCCACCATATTCGCCTGGCATATTCCTTGCCGATATCCCCCCAATGGTAGTGTCAGCGCCCGGAGATCTGAATCGCAAAATGCTACGTCTACATTTCCTTCGCCGAGGCGGTTGGTTGGGTGGTCATAGACCTTAGAGTATTTGCATATTGTATCTTCTAAGATTGGGAGAAGTATGGACCTGTAGGGCACAGCAGCACAGCTCTTCACAACACTGTATCACTAGACCGCAGACAAACATACTCCTCATCTTTCTTTCTTACAGGACTAGAAAGAGAGAGAGACAGACAGAGAGAGAGACAGAGAGACAGAGAGACAGACAGAGAGACAGAGAGAGATAGAGAGACAGACAGAGAAAGAAAGAGACAGAAATGCATGTGAGGGAAAGAAAGAAAGAAATTAAGGATGTGCAGGAGCGCAAAAGGTGAGAGAAAGAAAGAGACAGAAATGCATACATGTATGAGGGAAAGAAAGAAAGAAATTAAGGATGTGCAGGAGCGTGAAAGGAGAGAAAAGAGAGAGACATTTCGACTTTAAAAAATAAGAAAACAAAACAATGAAGAGGAAGACAGAAAACAAGAAATGGATACAGAAACAACAAAAAAGCATCCATTTGTCTGAAAGATTATCACGAACAAGGCGCTCGACTAAAATAGAAAAGAAGAACACTACAAGATGAGAATAGAAATCGTAGAGATCTGAATAAATACAAAAAAGAAGAGCCAGCTAGCAGAGTTCAGAGGAGGGTTCTTCGATCGATCAACCGCTGCTTAGAATTGGTAATAGCGGAGTATTGGAGAGCAACGACCAACTGGTCATAGACCTCACACATTTGCATACTGCTTGGGAATGAAGGAAGTGCCATTGGGACTCTGTACTTGAAACAAGATCCCAGCTGAGCCGCTAGACATACACTTCTTCTCTCCCTTTCCTTTCTGCCCACTTTTCTCTCCCTTTAACTTCCCCTTTTTCTCTAACCCCCCCCCCCCCCCCTCCCTACGACCCACAGCTCTCTACCTATCTCTCTTGTTCTTTATCAAGGGGACTTTAATACCACCCCATCTCCAAGCCTTTCATAAGGATGTTTCAGAGAGTGATGCGATCGGCTTTCCCTAACTTTCTTTACCTTTTTCGCTCTTTTGAACTACTCTTCTTTCTCCACCCCACCTTCTCCTCCCCCTTTGCCCAAGTCTTCTTTCCCTGTCTCTCTCTTGTTCACCATCAAAAGGGATACCATCAACTTCCCCCGATGCGGTCAACTGAACAAGAAGTCTCTGAAGCTCCCTACCCCCACCCCCTCCTCTTCTCGTTTTTCAGCGACATGTCCCACTTCTCCTCTAGATACACTCCACCCCCATGGGATGCTCATATAATAGTCTTACACCTGTAACAAGACGAGCCTGTGTGTCCAAGTTGTGTAAGGTATCCTTCAATTTCAAACAACCCAGGATGGGCCAACGGTTTTTTTCTCTTCAGAATGCAACCAACCAATGCATCCTCTCTGATGACAGAGTCCATCATATCTTACTGATTTACTCCACGCACCTGCAATTAAAACACCCAAGCTCCGAGTCTTTGTTTGTGAATAGTTCAAACCATACTTCTTTCAAGTGCAGGCCATCTTGTGTATGGGGGACTCAAAATTATTTCTATTTCAAGCCGATTTACTCCTGAAATTATTTCAAATTTTATTAGAAATGACAACACTTCTCGACCACTTAACGAACACCGTACGAGGCTACTTGAACACTGCATATAAACTGAATATTGGAAGGAATGAAAGGGGAAATAGAGATGCAACGACCTATAACTGAATCAATTCAAAGTGTTAGGGGACAGTGAATACGTAAAATAACAAATACAGTCTGTGTCAAAAAAAATGGTACAGTCGGAAAAAAATATTTAGGTGTTAAATATTTTCAAATAATGTGTGTATGTGGTACCAAAATAAAGCCGAAACATTTTCTTTGCCGATGCGCTTTGGTTTGTATAATTTGCTTTCGTAAAACAAAAGTTATGCTAAATTTTGTGCGACGAGGAACAAATCGAAATTGAGCACTTCATGGCCATTATGCGAAACCTATACACAAAGGCATGGGACGGCGTGCAAAAAATGGATTTTTCTTGATCGTAGAAAACTAGTCATATTTCAGGAATTACAACACCAAATGTGATGAAAAAAATTGCAGGTGAAAGTCTGATCTTCCTGCTTTATGAAAATATGAAACAATAGCAGGCTGTGATTAATATTCATACTATAAAAAAATGTTTTCCACTTGTACCATTTTATTTGACACAGACTGTATAACTTGAGAAAATGAATTCATTTAATTTAGAATAGAAAAGGGTGAGGAACAAACCTGAAATTTCAAGTGGAGTCTCAAAGGAAAACTGACAAATTAAACTTCAAAGTTTGACATCGTGAGACAACTGGGGGGCATTTCATCAAAGGACTTGTCAGACGTTTTATCCGACAAACTGTTATAAGCTACTGAAATGCTTGCATCTGATTGGCTGGGAGCAAATTTGTTGGATAAAATGTCTGACAAGTCCTTTGATGAAATGCCCCCCAGATTTACTTCACCTCGCTTCAAAATAAACTTTATTCCACAACCAAAGTTATGAATTTAACAGCAGAGAGATGATAAGATAAGTGTATATTAGAAATAGAGTAAAAGTGCTTCAATAAAATGTCTTTTAAACCAAGTTTTCAGATTTTTAATAGCAATCAATTCAAACTAAACACAAAATCAACACATTGATTTAGGAAAATTTGATTTTCAAACATTTTGCAGAGAAATTAAGAATGGATTATTTGGTGAAAAAAGTATATCTTAAACTGCTTGAATATTATTAAAGATAAAAAGTTTTCAGGCCCCCCAAAAAACCAAACAACAACAACAACAACAAATATAAAATACACTTTTCATCTTAACATATTATTTACAAATCCTTTGTTGAGAAGTGCTACAAAGAATTATAAAAGTTCATATTAGAAAGAGAGAGAATTTAAAGAAGAGTAGATCACACACTTTTAAGGTACACTGTACCTACACCTATAAAGAAAACAATCATAGTTAATTCAAAAGAAGAAGAATAAAACATGGCGCAAGGAGAAGCAAGTAGTGGACAGAAGTGAAACCTAGCACGAGATGGGTTGTTACTGTCCGGCCGCAGGCGCCAACGTCCAGCGAATCTCTGGAGGTCATTGTATCATTACTCAAGCCTGTGGTCAAACCAAACCGCCAAAATCCAACGTTCTCTCACCTCCAGAGTCCAGAGTTATTCTCCAGAGGCCGACAGAGAGAGAGGAAGATAAAAAAAAAAAGAACAATACATAGGGTTGGTCGTTTTCACACCATCAGTGATTTACTGAATTTGTCCTTAGAATCTATGGATGAGAACCGATAAACCAAGGCCAATGAAATAATTTTCTTTTTCAAAGCATAGAAACAAAAAAGAGATAGTTTACGAAACTGACAAGAAATGTTTCAGCTATCAACCACCTTTCAGAGAGTTAATTCTTTGCTGTTTTGAAATATTTGTCAAAAAGGACTAGATAGTGAAGTATTTGCAGAAAGGACAAATTAATTTTCAATCAAAGCAGAAAAAATGAAAGAAAGAAATCTGTGCAGGTTTGAAGAATATCCATCAAGGGATAACAGTGTTTGATTTATTAAAGTTTTTACCTCGACCTAGATATGCATGCACGTACGCATTGAATGATTTTACGAATCGTCATATCTCATGGTTTATGATTTTTTTTTATTGTTTTATGATAAATTTTCAATTTATTTGTTAAGAAACTGTTTTTCTCATAACTCTGCCCAAGATATTTTGATGGCAATTTGTTATTGCATAGATGCAATTTCATAAAATGAGAATTGTAATGGCATTCAACATTCATGAATATTTTCTTTCCATACTGAAAACGTACTTTATAAAATCTTTGTATTTTTATGTATTTATAGATAGGATGCTGATTTTGCAATATTTGTATTGATGCAATAGCATTTTGCCATCAAAATATATCTTGGGCAAAGTTATGAGTAAAACAGTTTCTTAACAAATAAAGTGAAAATTTATCATAAAACAATATTGAAAACGCATGGCAAGTAGTGCCTTTATGACATCACAGCTTTGTGACTGTGTTGACAATTTGGTATAGCGATCAATTTTTTTTGCATCGTAAAGATATTCATAACTTCCTTATTATTAGTCCGATTTTCTTCAAACTTTTTTTGTTCTGTTTTTCCAATTTTTCTGCTATTTATAAAAGCAACTTTAGGGTCCAGACCTTCCCTTTAAGTACAGTACGATGCACATATCTAAAAAGGTCACCAAAATCCCCAAGGCAGAACAAGGACTTTTGGAAGGGGCACTTAGGCCAGGGAGGGGACATCCTTTGATTAATGTGAGCCCTGTAAATGTATGGGACTACACACATATGTTTGGCTGAACATTTCAACCGTTTTTTTTTTCTTGGCTTAACATAACAATGAGGGCATTAATTTTAAGAGCGATCCTTTACATTCTACTTAAAATGATTTGAAATCTCAGAATGATTTTGTTCACCTTTCCCACTACACTAAATTCTCTTTAAACTAAGAAAGCATCCTCACAGAAACTCTTATTATACAATGTTTTAAGAATTTCTCAATAGTTATTATTGTGTCTGAACAGGCTACAAGCTTGTAAATACAACCATGTAACTTTATTCAATCTAGTATGCATCCCGTGACCATCACAAAAATTGAGTATTTACCCCGCAGTTGGTGCGCTCTAAGTTGAGGCAATAAGCCGTAATGGAATTCATAAGTTCAGGCATGATGTCACAACCTCAGGCATCCACAGATCAATTTGTCAAATGGTTGATTACAGTAAACTTGACCATGGGTAACCCTTGCAATATTTATTCAGCCAGTCCACAATGCCCCACCCCCTTTATCTCACCCCCTCTCTCTCTCTCTCTCTCTCTTTTTCTCTCTCTCTCTGTCTCTCTCTTTCCAAATTTTCATACTAACTCTTTCAGTCTCTGTCAAACCCATATCTCTCCCTCTCTATTAAATACATGTACATCCCCACCACCTCTATTTCTCTTTCTCTCCCTCCCTTTCTATCTTTTCATCATTTCTCTTTCAATCTCTGTCAAACCCATATCTCCCTCTCTCTTTATACATGTTTATCCCCCTCTTAGCTCAATTAATTAATTTTATATTACCACATCCCTCCATATTTCTTCATCTTACTGTCCATACTTACATGTACATGTATATTCTTTGATCTTATTGCATTATCTTTATTATTCAAGTTAGACCAATCTCTTTCTCTTCCTTTCTCTCATTCTTTTTCTGTCCTGTGTCAGTACAGTTCAAGAATAAAATATGATTGGTGCATTTGAATAATTTAGATAAATCTTTAACTACACTACCCTGACATATTTCTCTCTCTACAATTTGTGTAGATTTTAATAGCATGTAATTCTGTCAATTTGGTCTGTGGTCAACTACTCTCTCCCCCATAGCTATTTTTGTCTTCTTTGATTTTTTTAAATTTCTGATTGCATGTTTTTTCATGTTTCACATTATTGGACTACAATTCTCATATATCGAGTTCATATGATAACATAACTTAATAAACATTCTAGTATCACTATAAACATGAGGTATAAACATCTTCAACGTCACCAGTTCACTTAAAACTGATCCATTTAACAAGAAAACCTTCAAAATGATGCATTTGTTGAGATAAACTCTTGCCAATCTGAAATAAATACAACAGTTGTCTGCCTCAGCTTGATAGAGGGCAGTCTTTCACAATATGCACTGTCACTACAAGATTTATTCCAATGCACCTCAGCTTAGAAAAGGAAGAAGAAGAGAAAGAAAAAAAAAATGAAGTAAAACAAAGTTTACATGAGTACATGTACACATACAAAACATTCATTTTTTTTTCAAGTAGTAATAGGGTTTCTTTTCCTAGCTTGTTAATTTTTTTTACAGGGGTGTAAAAACAGGGCTAACTGCAGCTGTACTTCTACAAAATATATCAAAGCATATTTTCTCTTTTTCTTTTTTAAAAACTTCATTCTCTCTCCAACTCTCTCTCTCTCTCTCTCGCTCTACACTTGGTGTATACGCACTCCTTCTTTCTTTCTCTTGATATATTGTACATCTCCACGTCCAACCAACAACTAGCTACATCGCGAGCAGTAGCTAAGGGGAGTGAGCTCACTGTATGTAATAGCTGCTGTTTTGGGATGAGGTCCTGGCTTTTGACCCGACACGCATTTCAAGGGATCCTAGACCTATCACCACTTGTCTTTGGTATTACTCTTGGGCTATCACACCAAAAAGTCCCTCAACATCTTTAAGACATTCCATCCAACCCTCCTCTCTATTTCCTTCTCTCTTTTTCTCTCCTCTCTGTATATCCTCTCTATCTTTCCCTCATCTCTTTCTATCTCTCCATCTCCTTCCCCCCCCCCTCCTTTCTGTTTATCTCTCTCCTCTCCTATCTATTCTTCATGCCTTCCACTCCTCTCTGTACCTATTTCTCATGTTTCTCTCTGAGTCATTATTTTTTTTTCTTTCTAAATTTCCCCTCACTCTCTTCCCCCCCCCCTCTCTCTCTCTCTCTATTGTCTATCTGTCTCTCCTCTCTTTGGTCTCACTTCTATGTATTTTCTGTCTCTCTCGCCTCTTACAGTACCTTTCTCTTTCTCTTTTCTTAAAATTGAATTTCCCCATCTTATAGAATCTATTGCTCTGAAACATGGACTATACAAAATACTGTGTTCATTAACATGATCAGTGTCATCTATTGGAGTTATAATATATCATTTTAAACTAAGTACCATGCCGGTTAATTATATTTACTTTAAAAAAAATGAAATTCTGTTGCCAAGAACTAACCAGACCATTCTCCGATGATATTAATATCAAATAATTAACCCTGTCACTGACTGCAGTTCAAAGCTATAATCAATATTCATTAGCAACCTGTGAAAAGTGTTGTTGTTGCTTTGTTTTTATACCAATGTACTTCAAAATATGAAGTATTTTAGTGACGAACAGAGAAAGCCTTAGTTCTATACATGAATAAGAGAAAGGGAGAGGGATCATTACACGGCATAAATAGAAAGTAAAAGTAATAAAACAAGCGTGCATTTTAAAAAATTAATAAAAGCTTGTCCTTTTTACATACCCTTTATCCGATTTAATATTATAAAGACTGGATATTTCTGCTTGCTTACCTGTAAAAAACAATAATAGAAAGTAGAAAACAAAAGAGAGAGAGAGAAAAGATGGAGAAAGGAGTGACAGAAAAAAAGAAAGAAAATATATTAGTTACTTGAAATTTATCCAAATCGTGTAAAATATAATGACAAAAAATAAACAAGCAAACATGTTTCTATGTTCTTACATGTATTTCCTGACACATCATTAGTGGAGTAACAAAAGGACCTAGCTTTGGTATACTATTATTTCAAAGTGGATATACAAAAAAAAAGTCTGAAGTGGCGTGAACACAAACATCTCTTGCCAGCATTATAGAGAAAACAAATTCTTGCAATTGTATCAATATTAAGCACAAAAAAGCAAACTGAGCACTCAAATAGTTGAATTTTGTCTGTCTACTTTATTTTTGACTTTCTGTCCCCCTCTAAACTCTCTAAATTTCTTTTCACACCCATGTCCTTGGGTTGATTATAGAGTCAAGTTTGGGGGCAAGTTGAAAGTCAAATGCGACAATCTGTCTCTGGAATTCGATTTAAAGAGAATGATCTATTTTGGGGTAAAAGCCTACTCCAACTGTCCTAAAGTATCCTTTATCATTTTAAACTCTATTCTTTCTTTTACCCCCTCCTCCTCTCTCTCTGTCACTCATAACAAGTTGGTAGTTGAGCAGAGCTGGCAACGTTCATTGAAAAGCGGAAGGTCCGTATTTATGAGGAAATAAAGATATGCAACACATAAACTTTGAACACTGGGAATCAGTATTTCATATCAATTCTTTTCAGTTTTCAGTACTAAATACTGGGCATACATCGTGTAGGTATTACTTTGTGCTCTATGATTCCGTATAGTATATTTTGAGCTCATGGAAAACAAAAAGTCCTTTTTAAATATTTTCTTGCTATTCATATTCCAAATTGAAGAGTGTACTGGAAGAAGCATTTTAACAGTTCATAATAGTTTTTTTTTTTTATTCATTTGCTGAGCTCTTATAATCTAACCATCAACCTGATGATTTGGATTAGAAAAGTTTTGACAAAAAATAGATGTCAATGCTTCTTCTACTAAAGTCTTCATTTTTCTCCTACTTTATTAATTTTTATTTGATTTAAAACAAAATTCACTATACTAAGTTAAATTATTGCTCCCTTTTTTCTCTGTTAAGCTTATATAACCTCGCACACACTTACTTTTCTTCTTCGTTTCTTTCACTCTCTCAATTTGGACCCTAAGCATTGTGGTCAGCCGCTGAGTGATGACGATGATTCCAAACAACATCATATAAAAAAGAACTGTCACTATCATTCATCTAGATGCTTTAAGGCAGAAATGCACTTATCGAGGGCTGTATAACTTTCTATCAGAAGTTTGACATAAAATATATTTTTGAGATGAGACTTCTGTCCCTGTTTTCTTTTCCTGACCACTTGTCAACAATTCACAGTTCTTCATTTATCTTGTCAACAGAATAACAGATAGATCTAGACAAACTATACATGACCTCCTTGCCTCGCCCCTTTCCTTGAAACTGATGTTGAACAAGTTGCTTTTTCTCTTTCTCCGTATAAAGATTCATTTTTTCCCTTTAAATTTCAACAGGCCATCACTTCTTTATACAGATGTAAATGATTTTGTTTATTTCTTTTATTTGTTTTCTCTTTGAAACTATCCTTCCATTCATCTATCAAGTCCTCCTCAGTCTACCACCCCTTTCATTACCAATACACCACCCCTCATCTCTTAATTTCTATTAATTTGCATATACATGTAGTCACAGAACTCTAATACCGCCACACCCCTCCCTCAATCCTATATTTATAACCAACAACCCATCTCAATCTCAATAACTCCATATGATTTGTATATAGGCCAATACAGTCATATAACTCGTCTTCTTCCTATACCCCCCCCCTCTCCCTCCCCAGCATCCACATGCGGCCATTAGATCACCCACTGCTTCTACATCTTCCCTACCTAATGACATTGGACTGGTAATGGGGTCAAGATTAAGGTCAACTCGGAGGTCACAAGGTCAGCCTCTGTCACTGTGGAATCCAGCATTCTACAGATTAAAGGACCACAACCAAAATAAATTATACTCGGTAACCAAGATTCACTAAGCAGCCTCATTCATCTTGTGCATATGGGATTACATGGTATTATCATTTAGAAACTTGTTGATATTTCTCTTTTAAAATTGAAATATTATACTAATAAAAAGTGCTAATGTGGAAGTAGTGCTAAATGACTGAATATAATCATTCATTCCTCAAGAGCAAAGTTTGGACAATAATATTTTCCAGAAAATATCCCTGAAATGAATTTGAATGGAAAATGGATATCAATAGGTATTGAAACACATGTAGGCTACATGTAACCACCCTTCAAATTTTTGCTAAAATTGCCCTTCAAACATCATGACCTAGCCTGTCAGCTTTCTCCTCAAACCACCTCCAACTGCATCCCCGTGTTTTAGCATGCCGTAGTACTTTTGAATATTTTTTTTCGGTCAACAAATCTAAAAATACATCATTTTGGCAGGTAGTACAGCTGTCCTGAAACACACAGCTTCTGAGGGCTAAATAGATCAATGTAAAAATTTACTTTGAAAGATAGATTAGATACCAGCCACCTCCCCAACAAAAATCTAAAATGGTACCTTTAAGGCTAGGTGACCCATGACAGATCCCCACTGATCTCTTTAATGCTACAGTCACACAGACACTTACCTTTAGTTACGTTTTTGTTATTTTATCCTTATTTCATCTTCTATTCTATCATTTCTTATGTATTTCTTTGTTTTATTGGATGGACGAAATTATCAATATTTTCACTGCAATTAGATCCGAAGAAAAGAAAATAATTTTTGGACGTAACCGGACGTAACTCAACGTAGTGTCTGTGTGACTGCAGCATAAGGAAGAGAGAGACCACCATTGGACTGCCATCCTTGGAGTTTCCTCTGAACTTGATCTCTATACAGGTGAGTGTATGATACTAGTCTTGATCAAACAAGTTGTAACACAGACCACCTCATGTTATTCTTGGCACCTTTTAAAGGTCCACAGCTTTGCCAATGTCCATATGGAAGGGGGTTCTAGTACAATTACCCCTTCCCCAGCACCGCCCCATATAGGATATGTAGGTATACCTCAAAGGGACAGTGAAAAGAGATATGAAAATGCAAAAAGAAATATGTAAGTGATGGATGGTAGAGAAAAGGGGTGGGGCTGAAGAGAGAGAGAGAGAGAGAGAGAGAGGGGAGGAGATGAGAGAGATCGAAAGAAATGATGGGGGAGAGTGGAAGAGAAAGTTTGCTCCCCATCATATTTGGAATCTGGTTTCTTCTACCAGTTTCAAAACTTTTGGGCATAGGGCAGACATTTTCTTTTCAGTCCAGTAGGCCCTACAGGGGCAACAATGCATTTCACATAACTTCAAACTAAATGGAGGCAAAGGAAGTTGGAGTAAAATCTATTCCAGGATATATTAGAAAATGCAAAATATATCCCATAGTTCAACAACTTCTATCAACCTAGTGATTGTGCAAACAATCAATTAATTAAATCAATTAATTAAATCTTATTATAGAAAATATCGCTACATTATACCTGTAACTCTAATCTTGATGGCAGTTTAAACTTTATGTAATTAATAAAGTGAAAAAATAGAGTGAAAAATACATCAAGCTGTTCTACATCACACTTTGAAATTTTGTAGAGTTTGGTAAATCTTTAGATTTGATATTCAACTTATAATTTGTCTTCTCAAAAGGTATAACATAAAACAAGATATTTGGACCAGGAAAGCCCTAAAATTAATTGCTTTTAAAGTATATCAAACGACAAGTAATCTCAAAATACTAAAGTAAAATTTATTTTAAAAATAAATGAATCAACAACTCTGAATACATGAAGCTTAGCTGAAATGCAGAATGGAACCAAGTTATACAGATCATTAAAGTGTCTGTGAAGAGAGACTAAGCTAGAACCAATATCACACCTGTAATTCATCTGTTTACAATTCATCCTAGAAAGTTATATCAATGTCGATATTAATCATGGCAATCATTCTTCTCAAATTTTCTCTATTTTGTTCTTTTTGCAATATTTAAATGTATGTACATGTACATATATGTATAATAGGATAAAGCTGAATGCAGACAAAAGTTTTTTTATGAAAATAAAGCCCAACAAAAAATAAAAAAACAAAACCCAACATACCTCTAAGTAAACTAAATTATCAAAATATTGTTGCGATCTCCCCCTCAAAAAAAAAAAAAAAAAAAAAAAAAAAAAAAAAAAAAAAAAAAAGGATAGACAAACGAAAAAATACCAATTGATGAAATTTCTGAGATTATCAAATCCAAATAGGAATCTTAAAACATTTAAATTTGCATTAATTTATTTTTCATTTTTTAATATTTGTCACATAATCCTATGGAGAGGTATTTGTTGCCATGGTTCCTACAGACATATAGCCATGGAGTTATGCGTGTGTCATGTTTTTATGAGTAACGTAGACCTAACCTAGCTTGTTCAATAGAGGGCTTTTACACCAATAAGACAGTTGATGCGAGGAAAGAAGTCCAGATTCTTGCTGTAATTCACCTTCCATTTATTATACCAAAGATGATGGGATTGTTAAAATTTTTTCATATTGAATTGATGAAACATATTTGAAACATTTGTTTCAAATGTGCATGAACAGGGCCAGGTTACTGATTTTTCAGATGAGTCCCAAAAGATAACAGAAGTTGGTCCAATTGCTCATATTTCTATATTTCACGGGTCTTCAGAGCATGAAATTCACAAATATAGGCCTTCATATGGCTGATTTCCTAGTCATACACTTCATCTACATTTTTCCAAATAAACAATAAATATGTAAACAAGCTTCCAACACTTTCTAATGTGTGAATGATCCAATATTTATTGATACTGATACATAATGTAACTCCTCAAAATATTTTCTTTCTTTCTTAATCTTAGGAAGCTAATTAAAATGGAATACAAATTGGTGTACTACCTGAAGAACATTTGATTTTACTTACCAGGTAAAAGAATAGTTAATACTGAAATTTATGAAAGAGAAATGGATCAATAAGATTGAGGAACATTAGAATGATAAGAAATAATATGAATATTTCTATGATGCAAAAATAGCTGATCACTACATCAACTTTGGCAACACAAAAAAACTTGATGTCATAGCGCTCAGCACAATTTACCATTTGTTTTCAGAATGATTTAATTACAAATTTTCACTTGTTCTGTTTCTCTCTGTTTGTTTCTGGCCCTTACCCATTATACAGATCTATATGTTATTGTATCTAAATACAAATGCAATAACATATTTTAAATATATCTTGAGCAAAGGAATGAGAAAAACAATTTATTAACCTGTTGGAGATGAACTGATTTGGCTAAAACTCACATTTCCAACAGATATCAGACCAAATATATTTGGGCTCAGTCCTCAATAGGTTAACAAATAAGGTGAAATTTTATGATAACGTCATATAGAAAAGACTTAGTAAGTGTCCTGCCTTGATGGTTGGATTACACTAGCATAATCAAATTGGGGTAATACAACAACTGCGTATCTAAGATGAGGTAATGGTTTGGAAAAAAATTCATATAAACTCAATGACAGATATTGGAAGAAATTCTTTTATACTTTTATAAAGAGTAATCGTTAGTGCTTCAGATGAGTCCTTTTTGAGAGCTGGAATGAGTGCCAGTTGAATTTTATGGAGAACTTATTTCATGGTGTAAGAACCAGAAACCGGAAGTCGTGATGGCATCAAATCTGGTATCATTCCAGGATGATTTTAGAAAAAATGAGCCGAGGAATGTCACTTGATATTCTGATAAGATAAAGATAACATTACTACCTAATTGTGGAATAAATTTGAATATTCTCATTATAAACAATTATTTTTGAAGATTTTTTGCATTTTTGTTTTTAACACATACCCCTATGGGTGAGGAATTAGGCTATAATCATTGCTTTTTAACTGCGTTGCCAATTTGTCATAGTGGTCACCTACTTTTGCATCATGAAAATATTCATAAATTTTTTATTAGTATTCTGATTTTCTTCGAACATTTTAAAGGAGGAGTCCGGGCTGAAATGAAAAAGTTTTGTAAAATTAAGTAAAATTCATCAAGCACAACACAGAAAATTTCATCAAAATCGGATGAAAAATAACAAAGTTTATTTATCTCATTTTTTCATATATTGCGTATACAGAAAATCTGTCCCTCATACTGAAATAAGTAAAAGCACTTGTGACCTTGAACATTCCACAAGGATTAATCCATGTTTTTATGTCCTTGGGGCAGAAAATCTTGATAATTGGTATTTCATACAATAAAATACAAAGAAAGTAGGGGGACTGAGATATCATCAGTTTGCCAATTTGAAGAACTGTTTCCTAAAAAAATTCAAAACCTAAGAAAATTTATAACTTTGCTATTTCTTATCCGATTTTGAAGAAATTTTCAGTGTTGTGCTTTTTCGATTTTACTTTATTTTTCTTATAATGCAAACTCCAGCCCGGATGAGTCCTTTAATGGTCTGTTTCTCTATTTTTTCTGCTTTATATAAATAAACCTAATTTCAGGATGGGTTCTTCTTTTAATTTGTAAATGTAAAGAGTAGAAGCAATAAAAAACAAGAATGCAATTATAAAGAGAGTACTAGTACTAAGTGTTGTATCATTTAAAAAATTAATAACTTTTTTCTTAATATTCTGATTTTCCTCTAACTTTTTTTTTATCTCTTTCTCTCTTTTTTTTTCTGCATTTATATAAAACAAGCCTAATTCCAGTGCGGGCTCTTCTTTTAATTTGCCTATGTAGAGTGTGGGGAGCATTACAGAAGCAATCAAAACATGAATGCAATTGTAAAGAGGGTACTGAGTATTGTGTCATTAAAAAAAATCATAAATTTTCTCTATTAATATTCTGATTTTCCTCAAACTTTTTTTGTAAATCTGTTTCTCTCCATTTTTTCTGTTATTTATAAAATAAACTAAATTTTAGGGTGGGTTCTTCTTTTAATTTGCCTATGTATGAGAGCGGCAACCGTTAGGTTTATAGAAGCAATCAAAGGCATGAGTGCAATTGTAAAATGTATATATGAATATTAGAACAACCCAAGTCCATGCCTGACCATTTCGAGTAAATAACGAAAAATTGATATTTTTTTGTGCGTTCTATGTAGATTTTTGATATTTTTTCATCCATTTTAGGCATTTCTGAGTGGAATTCAGTGCTGTAAATGATACACAAGATGGGTTCATGTAAAACAACAATTTGCCATGATAAACTCAACTTGACCAAATGATTGACTTGGGATGTTCTTTGTAAAGAGTGTAGTGGGGATTGTGTGAGAAGTAATTATTGAAAGACATGCAACCAAGTCCAGCCCTTGAAGCTGTGTTAACCGAGCTATGAATAAAGGTGAAACGGGAGATGTTGGAAACCGGTAGAGAGATGCCTAAAGCAGTGGCACGAGACTTCAGACGACCCGATCTAGAGAATGGCTGAATAGCAAGAGGGGAAAGGAGAGGGGGGAGAGGAGAGAAGGGGAGCTACCACTACTAGCTGACTGCATTGGGTATGTTCCTTGCCTGGGGCGTTTCAATTGCCTAATCCAAGGGTTAATTCAATAAACGGATTAAATACGAGATGCATTCACCCTAGAAGAAGGGGGATGCCTGACTATATTTTCTGCTCATGAATGATGCGAGACGGGCAGTGACCTTCGCGGTGGGATGCCGGCGGGCATCGATAACCCCCGTGCGTAGCATTCGCACCCGTTATGCCCTGCGGCCACACTCTCCCGCTACACAATGTCAAAGAAAAACATTCGTTTGGCATAACATTGAGCAAAATCAATTTTAATTTCACAACAGTCAGTCACTTTAAGCCCGACGACCGGATGTATTGACATTGGGCCATTTTACGAGGGGATGCTGAACCCGGCTGCGGAATCGACACTCGCAAGGAAGGCAGCCGCGGAAGGGGTTATGCCTGGGCATTGTCGCTTGGCTGGTCTGCCGTAATGTCAATGTCTCCATCGCTTGGTCATGTGGCCAAAAGAAGCAGGTGAAATTTCTCCTGACTGCCGCCAGCTCTAGTTATCTCTTTTTTTTTTCTTTTTCCTTCACAATGTTCTTCATTCTCTCACATCAATTTTTTTTTGTCAGCCTTCTGGAGAATATCCTTTATTTCTACTTCAATACCTCACAATTTGTCCTTTCCCCTCCCCTTTTCCTCCTAATAATAACTGCCCAACCACTATAGTTATATTGTCTGGAGGCAATGTATTATTATTTCCTCATTTCTTGTCTATCATATCACCTTGAAAAAGAATAATTTAGAAACCCTATTTTTAAAATCTCTTGTTCTGTATAGGTCATTTTCAAATGTGAGCGACACAAAATTTGGACTGATAGAAGGGAGCATATCTTCGCACTTGTAGGTTATGAATTGATCATGACTACCATATTATTATCTTCATGAGGGAAAGCGAGGGGTGATTGCCAGGTTATCATCCTGTTAGTTTGTTTGTTGTTGTTGTTGTTGTTTTTTTGTTGTTTTTGTTGTTTTTTGTTTGTTTTGTTTTGTTTTGTTTTGTTTTATTTATTTATTTATTTATTTATTTTATTTTTATTTATTTTTTTTTTTTTTTTGGGGGGGGGGGTAAACTGATTAGTGTCCCTGCCCAGATAAGTGGAATTCCTGCGGGGTTGGGGAGGGGGGGGGGTTTAGGTCATTTCTAGAGGGGAGGGTGGGTCTTTTCCTTAGGATCTCTGACAGGTTTCTCTGTGAGTCAGAGTTCGTAAGGGAATGAAAAGAGCGGAGGAACTTTTTTAATATAAGTTTCCCTCTTTTCTTTTATATATTTAATTCTTCCGTCGGTTTTTTTTATTTTTTTTTAATTTAATGTTTAATGTGCCTTAACGGTGTACAAGTTTTGTTTTACATTGCTGTATTATAAAATGCACAGTGATATAATTTATATTATGATTGTTTTATGAACAATTATCTCTGTAGTATGAATGAATACAATGTACGTTTGTATTGTTTGGAAGAAATAAAAACATACTTTTAAAAATATATATATATTATGTATAAATGTACAGTAGGAGTGGCATGTGTCATTTGGAATTGAATTTTACAATTGGTCCTGGAAATTATGATTAAAAAACAGTGTGTGAGTGAAAAAAAAAGAAGAAAAAGACATGGGTTTCTGACCATTATTGGTTATGGTTGGATTGGTGCCCAAGTAGATCTCTAAGGGTACCATAAATGCTGGTATATGTACATGAATAGTGTACCTCCCTGACATATATTGTCGTTATCAATCATTCCCTCTCTGTAGAAAATGGTCCACCTCTAAGTGTCGTGAGTGACATGACATCCAAAACGTGAGTGACACGACCAGTGCCTTTAATGCAACAATTCAAGTAAATAACTAGATCGAAATTACCTGTGTGTATATGCAATGTTAGAGTAGTCCATGATAATTACTTCAAGCAAAACAAATCGGACAAAAGTGACTAGATATAAGAATAAGAGGCATTTAAAGCACCATAGTCCCATATATACAAATTCCTGTTTGATCAATTATTCAGCTTAAGAAAGCTGGATCACATAATGTTTGAACTTAAATGATTGGTTGTATTGTAAATAAGCCTTTGATTTCAGACCCTAATTTGCATTTCCAAAGGCACAGGGCCACATCAAAATTTCAGCAAAATGTCCACTTTAAATTGAATAGGACCTACATGTATAGCATCTACTTTTTAATTTTCTTTTTGAAAAATTAAATTATAATTTCTGATTTTTCTGTTCATTACTAATTACTTCAGTTCCGCCTTTAGATTATTTTAATGTCTTTATGATATATCAGTCGTTTAATTGCAGAGATATTGATGACTGAATATCAACATTGTCATAAGCGTACCTAGGTATGCTTAAGTTAACACTGCAGTATATGGAAGGAAAACAATCACCTTTTTAAAAATTTTATTGTGAAGTATGTAATGATGCTTAGGAAGTAATATTTTCAGGGTTTCTGCTTGTCACATTATTACATGCACTGACAGCATGTATTATGTAGGGCCTAACAGCTAGGATTTTCACAAGCCCCCCACAACAGGACTCAATCCCTTTAATACATGTATTCTTTTCAATGTATGGTGTAAAACAATGAATATTGATAAAATCTCCAAACATAATTCTACCTTCAAAAACTTATGATATGTTTTTCAGTCCTCCAAAAAAAATGTAAAATATATTTAAGGCAGTCATTTTATTCAGAGAGCAGTTTGCAAGTGGCTCCTTTCTATATGGGGGAAGGTGGCAATATTTTTGACAATTTTACAGGGCAATCTCTTTTGATTCAATTTTATAGCCCCTACACCAGCATTTCTTTGGATTTGTTTTTGAAGCTCTTAGCTGAACATGAAGTAGGTGGGTACCTATTGGCAGGACAATGACCCTCAATGCCACTGCTTTGAATGGAGTGGGTTTCCCAACAGAGAGAAAGCTACACCGCCAGGCGAAGCATTCCATGTCGAGCAGAAGTGTGGATCAGATGCGAGACATCCGATCCTGGGAAAATCACACAATTTACTTCCAAATACGACACACTGCATTACACGCCATCCAACGAACTGAACCAGGCAGCAGCCAACTTCAACGCAAATTACTTGGTGAAATCGTAGCCTACTGTCAGCCCTGAATTGGCTATGAGGACGATAGTCATCGTCATGGAATCATATGAGTTCCTAGTAGCTTTGTTTACCCCGGTCTCTATTAAGAACCATGATTTCACGTCATTAAATGTGAACAGACACTGCTTGAAAGCCATCCAGACAAATTTCGGACCGCTGATTAATTTTCCGAAAGCGATACGCTATGATGCATAAATAAATGCAGGTATGTTTCATACGGGACTGTCTCCGACGATATTTCTTTGCATGGCAGAGATGGAAAGGGCGGTAGACTTCTCTCATTTAAATCATGAAATATTGGAGACAGAATCCAGAAGAATCCTCTGTCTAAAGATATTGAGATGGAGAATAGAGATATCAATGCCTTTAACAAATGATGATCTATTATTTACCAAAAACCTTGTAAGTCTATTCTTCTCAGAAAAAGAAGGCATTAATCAAACTTTTTTGCATGATTTGTTACAATTATGGATTATATTTCATTCCAATCATCTTCTTTAAAAATCTGAGAGCACAGATTATTATCCTTAATTATCTAATCACATTTTGACCATATTTTGACCAAAAAGAGAAGAAAAGACATACAATAAAGGGGATGTATAACCTGATATAAAATTAGTTATAAAGCCATTTGAATTACATTGTAAGAATATAATTAAAAAATTCCAGGTCAAAATAAGATATGGATAGCTTTAAGCCCTATATTTCCAGATTGAAGTTTATAGCCATCACAAGAACTGACCATTACAAAATATTGGCTCAGAATTTTCAATATTTAAACATGTATTTCCCATTTAGGCATATATTACAACAAAAGAGACTTTTAGATTGGTGTGAGTAAACCGTAACTCATTTGTTTATACAATTTTCAAGTAAAAAAAACCAAAAAAACTTTGCATACATAACAAATGGCTTATTTTGAAAAATAAATGAAAAGGAGATAAATTAAGAGATCAGTGAACGTTTAAAGAAAAGAAAGCAATGATATAAATTCCCATTTTCTATTTTCGTCTTTACTTCACAGATGATTTCATACATGAAACAGAGTTTCAATGATAATACTGCAAAAATAAATTTGTATTTTGAAAAGAAAGTGAAGCGGTTAATTTATTCAGGTACAGTCCAAAATTTGAATAATCAAACACCAAATGGCGGAAATATTGCGGAGTTGAAAAATCTGAAAAAATCAATATCGGGGGAAAATAAACCTCACTCCCACAGTTCAGATCCCTGTACTTTCAAATGTGTCAGAATAATGCATTGCAAATTCCATTCTGAGGTTTTTGAGGTGTTGCTCAACAATGGTTAATTCATTTCATAATTTCAACAATTTCAACTTAAAAACAGAGATTGCAGGGTTGCATATTATGTGGTTTCATACTCATTGGACACCATAAACTTTCCCTCCCTTGCAGTTTTGAACAATTTGTCAAATTCGTATGCATCTCACTAATTCAAGTGACTTTGACTTCCATTCTTATATCCCCATTCCACAGAGGGCAAAACCTCTATTAAAAAGAATGACAACAGACCAACGTTTTGACAAATCGCTCTTTTTCAGTTTCAGTGGTCTTCCAATATGATTCCTCAGTGATATTTAATGAATTTCTTGGCATTTCCATCAAACTTCGAAATAAAAAGTTCAAAGTACTTAGTCTTTCATGGTTTTTCAAGAAGTTTCAGGGGTTTCACAGCGGTCTACATGTATGAACGATCTCTAAGGGTGGTATCTCACTTCGCGGAAACTACTTCGAAACAACTTTGAGACGGATTTCGGAGACATCTCCGAGACGTTTCATGAGTCGCGGAAACTACTTTGAGACGGTCCTTTGAAACTGCTTTGATACAGTTTTTGAAAATTGTCGCGGAGACGTCTCGTAAATGTCTCTGAGACGTCTCCTAAGTTTCGGAGACGTCTCTAATACTTTTAATCCATCGCGGAAATGATTCAGTCGCGGAGACGTCTCCGCAAAGTGAGATACGACCCTTAACAAGCATTCAGTGTCTTACATGAACATAGTCTTTTAACAAGCTCTCTGCAGTCTCTCATTGTTCTCTCAGAGTATTTTTAACAAGGTTTTGCAAATTCAACAACTCCTGAAATTGACCCTTTTTTCTTTCTTTTAATCATTAATCTCACAAAATCCTGTGCATACCTCATGTTCCAAATTCTTAAAACTAATTATGATTCATTCATTGTTTATCAAGCAAATAATAGTTCAAATCAATTCTCTTACCCTTACTAAATACCCAATCTTTTCTTGGAGTATTTGGTTTTCATTTCAAAAATTTAATCAGGAGTTGTATTACCAAACATTCAATAAAACAGGAGGATTTATTAAAAATCTTTTGCTTTTTTTGTTTTACTTTTCAGAGTAGGCCAGTCATAAAGAATTGCTTTCAGCAGCCAATGTCTTTACCAAGAAGACACATGCACAAAGAAGAAGACAACACACAAAGACAAAATACTCAATATTCCCAAATCAATTACAACTGCCAGTAAGATATGTTGAATTATTGATCGTTCTACTCGAAAAAATAAAGAGAATAGATGTCCATCGATATTGGTCAAGCTCCCTGGAGGACATGTCAGACAGACAAGAGGATATAAAATTACATAGTTATGGAGTAAACTAGAGAATATTAATGTTGTGGTCGTGTGGTCAGTGCAGCCAATTAGAAGACACCACTGTAAGAATTAATTTCAAACCCCTGTCACACAAACCTACATGTCGTTTTCACTGCATTATTGAAAATATTACTGAATGGGTTCAAACGATAGCAATTGATGTGTTATGATCTGATTACGAACTTCATGGACGGGCTTTGATGGAAAGAAGCTCTGAGACACCTTTTGAAATATGATTTTCTAAGTTGTAAGATTTAGTAGCCTGAACAGAGCCCATTTACAGTGTTTTGAGTACGGGCACACATATTTAGAGAATTACTTTGGTGTGACAATGCCCTTATCTATGAAATATGTGAATAGCTTTAATAATTCATGATTCGATCCCTAAAGACCAGGCACCACATGAAAAACTCATTTGATTAATTTTGTAGTTCAGTAATAAACATAGAAATTTAATGAGGCATTTCACTACAAGACAACAAAAAAATTATTATTGTTTCGATTGTTTGCTTTATATTTCAGTTCATTCTTGCTTTACATGTAGCTCTGATGAGTGAAAGTTTTAAAAGCTTTTGCCAACTATGTCTTTATTCCATTAAACAAATCAGTAATTTAATTGCGAAAGTAAAATTTTGGTCATTTAAAGGGAAAGTTCACCCTGGGTTTTAATTTGTTTTAAAAAATGCAGAAAAATAAAATAAAAATATGAGTGAAGGTTTTGAGAAATTCGACCAAAAATAACGAAGTTATGAATATTTAAAGTTTTGATATTGTGACGTCACATGCGAGCAGTTCCCCAATGTGTTATGTTGTGTAAATTCCATAAAGTGTCATTTTTTCAGAAGAAAATTAATTATTTCACCTGTGCGGTCGATATATCATCAAACATATGTTAATATACATGCCTCTATCAAATTGAGCCATTCCTTTATCAAGAACCATGGAAAAAGCATATTAAACGATCTGGCTATTTGGTCTACAAGAAGCTTAAAGGGTAAGTTCACCCTGGAATTTTAATGGTTTTAAAAAATGCAGAAAAATGATAGAAAAATATGAATTGAAGTTTGAAGAAAATCGACCAAAAAATAGCTAAGTTATGAATATTTAAAGTTTTGATTCTGTGACGTCACGTGCGAGCAGCTCTCCCATGTGTTGTGTAGGTAAATTCCATAAATTTGTCTATTAATGACTTAATTCTTCACAGAACCAAAGTATATAAATAAAAATATTTCTCTCTTTCTACATTTGCTTTGGGAACTTTGTAATTGATGTAGAAATTAGGGAAGCAATTATATACTTTTAAAAAATCTAAAATCAGAAAAGCAATTTGAGCATGATGATGATGATGATGAATAATGATGAATAGCGTTTGTATAGCACAATTTTCACTATTTGCAACAGAGTTACCTCTAATTATCTTGTTATTAAACATTATTTCTTAACAAAATTTCAGATGTATCCAATGTATTGTGTTTTGTTGTTTTTCTTGTTAAATACCCAAGGGTAAAACAATTCAATAATTATTTGTAAGGCCTAAATGCTGAAATTTCTTTCAGTGATTAATAAAAAAAATGATTTCCCCCCCCCCTCATGAACAGAGAATTTTGAAATTGCTGTCCATCCCCCATCAGCCAAGCAACATCACAACTCAAATACAATGTATATTTTCTTCTTTTGTTTCTCTTCTTCAAGATAATATGTGACTCATCATATCAAAATCAGACACAAGTCGCCAGAAAAGAGTCAAAGATTGCAACCAAAAATTCATTTTTAAACGCTTTCCCCTAATCATTTCTACTCAATTTTTTGCAGAGCATACATATGTTCAATATGTTCAAGAAACATTGAAAATTCAGAAAATCAAAAAAATATTTCCCCCAAATAAGACAATTTGTATTATTTTGCCGATTTCCTCCACACTGTGCCGAATTTGCTCGGCGACTTGTGTCTGATTTCGATGCATCACATATTCTTATTTCACTGCTGAAATTCTACCAAATGTACATTTGTGTGTGTGGTAATATGGGGATGTCCAGGTTTAACAGGTGAAAGGTGTATATGTAGTTCAAGTAAATATGTAAATGGTTGTATCTGAATGCAAAGTCTATATCAAAGAGAATAAAATGGACAACCTTGAACTTTCATATCACTTGACAAAGAGCAGCAGTAAAGCAGGAACATTGATATGTCTTGAGTGTAATTGGGAGGTACATGTAAGCTGGCCCTCCCATCAGGTGTGAAATCATTCAAGAAAGCAACAACCTGAACTGCCGCAGATGATTTGAGCCAAAGACATCCTGTAAGGTCCTTGATGATGTAGTCAATCATCATCTCATAGCATGCATGCATCATCAAACTCCTGGATGCTTGAGGGGCAAGGTGGTGAGGGAGGGGGGCGGGCGTAAGATGCACTTGCTCATCAGATCAATTCCTCAAATCTTCACTCATCGATATCACGGACAGGGTGAGATGAAGCTACTGTTTCTCCAAATGATGAGGAGGGATGGAAGGAAGAGGGTAAGAAAATCTGGTAAGATGACAGGACAAGGTCGCCCAAGGTCAGCATAGACAGTCAGAGGCTGACTGATCAATAAACCCCGGAGCCCCGCACTCCTTAGAATATCTCGGGGTGATGCATTGTCCGCTTCAACGGGTGCAGCGACAAGGGGGAAGAAGGGAGAGGCGAGGAGGCAGGACTATCGTGTTGCGCATGCCGCATTCTCTTTCGCCAGAGGGGTCGAGAGAAGCGGCTGCTCCGGTGAATGAATGGAGGAAAAATGTTGTCGGTGAGAGGGGCATCCCGTGACTAAATTGACGCTCGTTTACCGGTGTTGATGCACCAGCGTTGCGTCGTCTTACCCCATACGGAATCTGATGCCGGGCGGCGACATTGGCTGGCGGTCGAGAGTCGAACACTCCGTTGCCGCGCTGAAACTTACTCCTCGCGCATTCAAAACCTTTTCTTAAAGGCGAGGTGATTACCATTTTGTATCGCTGAGACTGGCATGATGATGATGATGATGCACCTTTTAGAATGATACCATGTAAATGTAGGATGAGAATGTATCATGGATCCTGGGCCCCAGAGAACATACAGAGATTCATTTCATTTCATCTCATCCTTATCTTCAATACTTTCAAACCATCTCAAACATACAAAATGAAATCAAAGCTGCACAGAGTGATGAATAGAAATATGTAGTACTGACAAGGAGATCTAATACTTCTTTCAAAACTTTCAAAGCGACATGAACTTTTCAGAAAAGTTACATTGTAGGAATATTCATTTGCTTACTTCATATACATAATATACAGTTCAAAACTACATGCAGTATTCAAATCAAGTTGTTTCAAAACATAATTCAAGGTTAGGTACCTTCCCAAAAGATAAAGCCGCTCTGAACGCCGCACAGTGGGCTTATACAGTGTAGGCAGGATATACCGTTCCCCCTATTTTTCTTCCATTGACTTAATTGTATAAAGCGCCGCTGTGCGGCGTTCACGCAGCGGACCACGGCTTTATCTTTTGATAAGGTACCTTAGAGTGTATATGCCATAATGCCTTTTAAACAAAATCTAATTCATGAAAAAGCCACTTTAAAGTTTCAAAATTTTGTCCGATAAATATGATTAAATGCAAATCACTGCATACGTAAGATGCTTTGAAGGGGGCAAAATTTAAAAAGCTTTGCTTCGGTTCAATCCGCGCTATTCACAAACAATACAGAAAAGTTTGTATGCCCAACACCACAAGAAATATAGTTTTTTTAAATCGTGCAGTAAAGAAATTAAAGAGTCCAAAGACTTTTTATTTCTACTAGATCTACATGTACATGCTTCTATCCTCTCAATAAATAAAATGAAAAAAACTGCATTAGGAAATTTCTTAAATGTTGCTGTGTGACTGAATTATTATACAGCAAGCTTCATAACACCTTGTCCTATATGGCACAAGTTTCTTGGATTGGTTGGATTATTAACAGGTTGTATCAAAATGCTATCAATCTCCCCCCAATCTGATCAAATAATGATGACAACCTGACTAGGTCCATAAGGGGTGTCAAACTCACCTTCTGATTACAGCCCGCTAACCCCAACCATCTCCCAGCCGTCATATTGATCATGAGGGGTGCAACCCGCTTTAAAGTGAACCTATTGTTCTGGTTGTGAGATTGAAATGTGTAAGATGCTGTTTAAAAGTGCTTTGGAAAGCTTAATAGCAATTCACCCTAGTATCGTTGCATCCTGAGAGGTTTTGGTATCACCAAAATGATATTAAGAAATTAACCCAATTCTGCTTAAAATCATACTCACTTCACTCAGAAAGGCATGTAAGGGACTACACAAAATGTTCGGGCTGAACATTTTAGCTGTCGTAAGTACATTGGGTCATATTATCACTATTTGGGCATTTGAAAAGAAATCCTTTTCAGTGGATCTTCTTATCTTCCTAAATAACAAGACAATAATATGAAAGCTCACAATAATTTTGATCATCTTTCCCAATACACAAGATTCTCTTTAAGTCAATACTATGACAAGAAAGCGCTCCCCTTGCTCTTTCCCCCGCCAACCACTATAATGACTAATTCAGATTTGGAATTGATACCGACCCTTGGTTTCTTTGATAGCAATATCATTTACAAACAATGAGGATAGAAAGAGGATCGCGGCCAGGCCCCGGAACACGCTCCGAGAGCCCCCAACACATCAAGGTCATTTCACGCGCCCCCTTCCTTGCAGTATGTCATAGTTCTACGATTGATGGATGGATAGAGAGATGAAGGAGTATTATGATGAAGAAAGTAAGGATGAGAGATGAAGAGACGATGTGGAGGAATTTTTCATACAGTATTACTTTTGATCTGTCCATTCCTTACAACCAATTTCTTGTCAACTAAAAATTGTCTGTTTTAAAAATAAAAATAAAAGGAAATATATCCATTATCTCATGAAAAGTATTTATTTGTTATTATTTGTGAACCGATCAATTTATTTTAATCATTTCATCAAAATGACTATAGAATATAATCGGAATTAGGTCATTAAAAAAAAATGCTGCTGGAAAAGCATTGTTTTGTTGTTGTTTTTTGGCCAAGACTTATTTTGGAACAAGAACTTAATATTTTAAGCTCATCACCAATATAATTAAATTCAAATACACGTACATGCAGTATTGTCCTACAGAACTCCAACTGTTTTCCCACATCCAATGAATCGATGAGTAAAATAAAATCTGATAAGAGGAAATCATGTTAAAACTTTTGCAAGAATGGACAGATTTTTTACTAAACTCTACTTTATAAGAAAGAATGTAAGTAGGGCTTCTTCATCAAAATAAAGTTTTCAAATAATCTGCTATTCTGATCAAATTTATTGTATAGCCATATCAGGGATAATCATCATTTTTTTTTTTTTTTTTTTTTTTAAACAAAATGTCAGTCCAAATTATCTCAGTTGAATTCAATTCACATTGTTTTATTGAAAAGTTTTATTTTATTATTCTCATTTGCAAGAAGTTCCAAGGCAAGTATTTTGATGCACTGATAAAGTTCATAGCTACATGTACATGTAGAATTATTCATTCATCTTCATCATCATCCCAAAACCACAAAAAGACATAATCCTTTCTCTCAAAGCAACAAATGTTAATTTAGAAACCTGAAATAATACTTACGGTAGACAGTACTAATGTTCAATCTTCTCTGAAACCACAGAGACAAGAAAAAATCATCCCTGAATACTTAAACATTTATTTATGTTAGCTCACTCTAAACACAAGCTTTAGGTTAAAAATACAAAGTCAATGCATTTAAGTCAGCAGTAGATGATTTAAAAGCAAGACAATATGCACTTTCAATGATAGAGTTAACATTATACAAATAATGTTAACTTCCTGTTCCCGTTTCCAAATATCAGTGTTGTCTAAATTTTAAGTTGACAAGACAAATGCAGTTGAAGGATGAGTCTTGGTTATTGTACACCTAAAGTAATAAGAACATTTTCACGTACAAAACATGTACTTGATAAGGCTTGCTTTAATATTCTCCTACATTGTAACTTTAATGCATATCTATTCTTTTTTTCTTTTCTGCAGATGGCTCGTACACATGTACATGTAGCTCTATTATTACTTGACTGATTTGTTAAAATTAATGTATTCTATGTTTTTGATTATGGTAACTGTAATTTATAGACAGAACACATGGGCATGATGTGGTGGTGAACAAAATTTTGGAAGAGCAGTCATGAGTGTTTAGAGAGAAGGCTAAACTGAGGGGCGATTGAGGGTGTTAGCATTACCAATCCGGCACATAAATTTATGAACATGAACTTAAAGTGTTCTGAACTTGGGTAACAGATGTACAATGTAATGGGACATTTATATAAGTTTTCCCCAGAGATTCTTTGCATCACTGAGGTACAATCAATAGGCCTACCCTTTTACAAATCTTTATCTTTGCATTTCAGTTTCGTGTTTAATTTTCTTATTATCAATCACATACTTTCACCCAATAGAGAATTCTGCAACCTAAATTATCAATTTGTTTATATATATCTATGGAACAAAGATCTCTCATACCTGAAATTCCAATAGTGTCATAGCTAATCTAATAATTTGCATGATAGGAGAGGACCAACAAGGAGGGGCAGGAGGGAGCAAAAATGTTAACCCACCAGAAAGAAAGAATCAAAGAGCCCTGATTTGAAATCCATGCATAAATGCATGTTCATTGGATACACAGTGATCAGGTTTTCATGTCTCTTTAAAAGAGGAGAAGTTTAGAATCTCCAGGCATATTTTCTCTTGCTTTCGTCTAAGCCGCTAAAGGAGCCGAGCAGTGGCATTCTGTAACTGCATATCAGACAGCTAATGGGGGGGGTTGTCCAGATGGATAATGACATAATAATCAATCAAAGGTTAAATACATGACATAGACTATTGATGTAAGAACAGTTTGACATCCATTCACAGGGGCAGATGAGTGATAGGTCCAACTTTGGTTAAGGGTATGAAGGGGGGGGGCATTGCCCTTTTTTTTTCTTTACAAATTTTTACAGGGCTAAAGGGAGAGATAGCCTAATGACAATACAAACATATGACTGAGAAGAGAGGGGACACACAAAAAAAGAGAAAAGATGATGACTATGACGAACATGATATTTAAAGGGCAATGTATCTGCCAAAACATTGTAGAGTTGCCTAAAGAGAAAAAGAAATAGAGGGAGGATTGAAAGATAGATGGTGGGGAAAGTTCAGAATGAGAAAAGAGAAAGAGGGATGTATATCTTAAATAAGAGATAAAAACAGGAGATACACATTATGTTTAAAAGTAGAACTTTACACTACAGCAAAAATAGAGAAATGGAGAGAGAGACAGAGAGAGACAGAGAGAGAGATAGACAGACAGATAGAGAAAAACAGAGAGAGACAAGAGGATAAATGAGGAAACAGGGTATGCAAGTCAGGGGAGTTCAGATTGGGGGGGGGGAGGGTGTTGAGAGGAATGTGAAATACAATACTGGTCAGTGAACTTGTCTTGTAGCTGCGTAATGTCAAATAACATTGCGGAGTGCGGGTAGATTCGGTTTCTTAGCTTCCCTCAAACATGGACGACCAATGAATGATGATGAATGATGTAAGAAAACTTCATGCTCCTAATAATCAATCAATTTCACATGCACCCATTTTAATGCCCCTTCTCCTGCTTATACATGTACAACACTGCTCGTTCCCGCGACTGTCAATTAAAAACGGGGAAATCTTCCGACACACCACTACATAGCTTATAGTATCGGTGTCATACTTCAATACATCCTCATCTAAAACACCTGACTAAAAATGGGAAAGTGCTCTGAAAGCAGGAAGGCAATAAGTGCGACATGTACATCAAATATTAAGTAGACGGCTTCTCTTGTTTTTAATAATACAGTGGTATAACAAATGAATGATGTTGAGCAAAACTGAAATCAGAGTACACAACATATTCCCGATCACTTTTTTTATTGACATACGCTCTCATCGCATTTCATTGTCAGTTCTTAAGTAAGCATCAATCAATCTTACTCATATCCTTCATTCTAATCACTTTTTTCCCAGATCTTTTTTCTAACGTTTTTTTTTTTTTAACTTCATCACATATCCTATCCTTGTTCAGCTTCTAATGGGCGCCCATTTATCTTATTTGTTTCCTTTTATTTCTGATTGCCAATTCTAAATCTTATTCTTCCGTTTTTAAAGTTAATCATAATATACATGTTAAGCCTTGGCAGGATATTTGGAAGAAAGTGCATGCTTGCTAACAATCGGGAATGAATGGATTCAATTTTGCCTACTCATAAACAGGATCATCTATGACCACGCACATCATAATTTATTTATCCTTCGCTAAGAACAAGCAAGAAAGATGACAGGGATATTACATGTATATTCCTTTGAATTACCACTTTTTACATCTCGACGATATCCATGCATTATCTCCATGATCTACTGATGTATAAATCTTACTTTCTCTTATCTTAGCTGTCAGAATGGAATAATCATGTAATACGTTAGACCTTGTGTATTTCTTGACAGTGTTCCGATTTGTTGCAAACGTTCCGCTTTATTTCAAATGTAGAGCACTTCGAGCGAGTTAAATCCTTGCTGGTATGTTTTCCAATTGGCACAAGCTTGCTTTTACATTATTCACCGAAAATTCTAACTTAGGCGCCTTCCCCAATCAAAAGGCGTCGGTTTCCCACGGGTTCCTGTTCTTGCTTCGGGAAACATCAGACTTTCAGCTTTTTAACATGTTTAAGTCGTATTAAGATTTGGGATTCTATTCAAAAGCACGATAAATCAGCGTTTTGAACAAAGGATGCGGGGGAAAATGCACCTTTTGAATGGAGAAGGCGCCTTACAAGGGGCATTTCATAGATAGTGGAAATGCAGAATAAAACAGAAATCATTATATTAATGGACTGGATTCTATCCTTAAATGTATATGAATATTCTTAAGGTATCCTTCTCACTCTTTATACCTCCTCTAGTTTAAGTTTTGAGACCCATATTGAAATAGCTGTCTTTCAACAAATGTTTTAACTCAAGGCAACCATTAAAAAAAAAAACACTTTCTAAAATAGTCTTTAATAAATCTAAAATGAATGCTAAAGTATTTCTCTACAATAACAAAAGTGGATTTAGTCCCTTTTGAAATGAAATTCCTTTTTATTGACACTTTTCACATGTTGGAGATGGGTCTAGTTTGGCTTATAATATACAAATTTCCACTAGACCTCAGCCTGAATATATATGGGCTCAGTTTCAAATGGGTTAAGGACATGTCTACAAAAACCAACAATCTAACTGAAAAAAAAAAGTTATTTACCACAGACACGTACATGTAACTTCATCACTATCTTCTTAACATTTGATTTAAAATGATTACGGCATCATAAGATATATCACATCCCTAGATTCCTTTCAACATCCACATGCTTCTCTCTCGAGCATTCTCGGTCGCGTCATTCAAACTGAGACGACGCCTGATACGCCAACAGCTCCGAGAGTCATGTGATCAACCTGCCAGGTGCAGCATTAGTCGTTGTATAATGATAGCCCCATAACAAAATGCTGGAATATCTTATCCACGTATAGTTGTGGCTTGCCACGATTTATATCCCTGTGCCTTGTTTTTATTAGTGTTTGTTGTTTGATTGATACTACTGTGGTTTGGTTGCTATGGCGACCGGTTTGGCCAGGTTGAAACTTAAGCGTGTATGTTTGGACAAGTTGATTGAAGATGAGAGTGAAGGGGGAGATGTCTTGTACTCAACCGCCATGTATCACTGACAAATGCTATATTAACATCAGGAATAAGACAAACCCATTGCAATGAATCGGCGCCCTCTGAACATTGATGCTGGTCGAAGACATTTGCTCACTGTGACGATTGCTCAGGGGGTCATATCCTACAATAACTAAAATGGCCAACTCCAGCCCTGGACTAAATAATATACATAATTAAACCCTATAACCTACATTTAATATAAAACCTAACAATATTACAACCTAACACTATATATTTCGATGGAAATAAGCCCAGAACATTTTTCGGTTCCCATAAATGATGCAGTTGCAGACTTGGTTAGGTGATGGTGATTTTGATGTTTTCCATGACTGACATAAAGCAAGAACATTCTTGAATATAAGTATAATACAGAATAAATTCCTACCCAAGAGACAAAATGCATTTTAATATAGGGCACTAAGCATGTCATTCCTTGAATGCTGAAACCTGGTTATAGGACCATTTTTCAAAGGCTATACAATCATACATGCCAAGTCTCACGCATCTTGCATGAGAATCACGCATTTCGGGTCTGTCTCACGATCTCACGCAGAACACTCCCAGTTTCTCACAGCAAAATGAAAAAAAGTAGCATTATTATAGATTTTTTACCATTTTGGAGTCTCAAAACACCCTAAATATCGGCGTTTTAGTCGCTGCCATACATATTGCAAGTGCGATGTTTTCAAGCAGGCGATCGTTATATGCAAGATAGCTTACTACGTGAAACGAGTGCAGCGTGCGCGCACGCCTCTTTTGTGTACAAATTACTATAGCGCGCGCACATGTGGTAACGCGCGCTGCGTGCGCACCACTTTTAAACACGATGTGAATGATCTCACGCAAATTTTTTATTTGAACTTGGCATGTCTGTACAATGTACATTGTAGGTGGAATCTGACTCTCAATCCATATAAAAATCATTTTTGTATGGATACTAGACACATTCAAATCTTGTATTTCTAGGATTTGTTTTAACACTTACCTGTTAGTGCAAGGGAATGATTGCTCCCACCAGCCACACTCACAATGTTGCTATGTCGGGTTATCCTTCGTTGTGGCGTAAGCACATCGTCACGGCGACTACCACAGGGTCTGCCCATGCCCCACACATACAGTTCACCAGATGCTAGACAAGGAAATTGGAAAAAATCAATCTTTACGATCTTGAATGACTTCATGATGAATTTGATAAAAAAAAAAAAGAATCTAAAACATTTGATGAACTAAATTAGATGAGAACTCTCTTGATGTAATACCTACATTCATATTATGGAAAAAGACAATTGGATTTCTAAAAATAATAAACAACATGCAGGCCTATATGAATACTGGAAAAAATCATGTATTCCAAGACTCAAGAGTATATTGCAAAAACAATATATTCTAAACAAACAACAACTTCTAACTTTGAAGTATAAAATTACATGCATCTGCTTAAACATATCGCCCAAATCATTCAACATATATAGAGTATGGTATTAGAGGGCGATATTCATGCAAAAATCAGATGTCAGTTTCATATAACTGCCTCCTCAGACGTCTGCAGATAATGGGCTTCTGAGAAAAGTTTACCTAAATTCTGTGGTATATGGCCACAAGAGGGCCCTCTTCAATATCTAAATCATAATGATCACAGGAATAAGCTGAAGAAATTTATTCAGCCACAACATGCATGGATGAATGCTGAATGAATTAAAAATTACAAGATACAATGTAGGCTGTAACCATTCTAAGTAAAAGCTAAACAGCTAGTTTTGAGCGGTCTGACTAAGCTGAAGGTAGGGCAGTA
>CALNVZ010003425.1:12352366-12365189 GCA_940671915.1 Paracentrotus lividus
AGTGATGGTGCAAGCACTTCCCAGTGTTTAACTTACATTAGTTATACATTTAGGTCGGTGAGAATGACATTCTGGAGAGAATCACAGTATCAAACCATCAAAATCAAAATTCATTGGAATTATCAAGCTTAAGATATACCTTTTTCTTGAAAGAATAAAAGAAAATATGCAAACTTACAGTTAAATTAAGAAAGCTCAGTTCTTAAACATGAAAGCATCTGTTAAAATTGGGAGGGGAATGATAGCGTGGTTTACACATTCAGTTGATAATGTACATTGTAGCTTGATATGAATCAAAGGTATTTTATTTATTACCCACAGGGTCCTGTTTTACAGAAAAAGTTTCAAGATGCAAATTTTCAACATGAAAAAAAGCTTTCACATGAAATGTGGTTGATTTTTATCTTCACAATATGATATTACAAGCATTAAGAAGCTTTTTAGGGAGGGGAAGGGATATATTCATTTCATCATTTTATGATGCACACAAGTACATATGTACATGTACTAATAATACTTTATAAAAGCGCAGCAGTAGATGTAGAGGGAGCAGTTTGTTTTTTGTTTTGTTTTGTTTTGTTTTGTGTTTTTGTTTGTTTGTTTGTTTTCTTTCTTTTTTTTGGGGGGGGTACACGGGAGAGCTTAGGAGTGCACTTGTATGGGGGTAGTTGTTGGGTACAGTATGTCTCGATACGAATATACCCTAACCAAATCCAAACTGTCAACAAACAATATTACAGAATGGCTAGCCATGCATCTGGTAAATTTGCCATGCATAAGAAATTACTGATGCATTGGTAATTACTAATGCGTTGTTGTAAAAAAAAAAATTGATTTTTCGCCGAAAAATTCCACCATTCTATAAAACAAAGTTACACAGGTTTGTTTGTGCATCAGTATGACTAATGAGCATGATGTAACTATAATGGAAACTAGTCTAAACTCACTTGGCTGCGCCTCATGGGTTTAACAGTTCCATAGTTACTTTATACTCACAAAACCTACCAATTCTCACATCTGTGCATCATTTCTATACTGTATTCCAGTACAACAAAGAACAGTAATTTATAGAAATGACCAGTTAAAAAAAAAATTGGAGTATCAGGCTATTTAAATTATGGATGAAGTGATTGTGCTATAGCCATAGTAACGATCAGTAAGTGATATACAAGAATAAAAAGTGAGTACAGCGACACTATAAGACGTTGCCAAATTCATGAAATAATGCCCCTATTTTACAGTTTTACAAGGGTGTACAATTATGTTAGTTATCCATACCCAAGATGTCTTTGAATGATTTTTAATGGACAATGTAAACATTTACTACTATCACATTAATAATGTCTATTAAATACATTTGCAAAGTCTGTGCCCAAAGAGATAAATACATGAATACATGAATGTACATAGATCTTCATTTAACCGATTAACAACCAAATTCTATCATTTTTAATACAAGAAGGACCTCGTTTGCATCATTAATGGGTTAAGGGTAAAGATATTGTACAGTGTAAAAATTTTGACCAGTCACCACAGAATGCAACATATGTTGAATATACTTTCAAATACTACAATAACAGAGAGCAAATGCAAGAAAACAAGTGGGTAGTGGTAAAACAATGCCAATGAATACATGTATATGTTTTTCATCCCGATGGAATTTGGTGTCAAAATATATAAAGTCATGAAAGTTTGCTGCATAAAAAAAAATCCAACTAAATTCTTAAACATATAATGTACATTTATGGGGGGGGGAGAATCTGCCCCCTCCCCTCCCTTTTAGAGTGAAGGGGTATTTGCCAGTAAGATTCAGTTCATCCACATTCTCAATGATAGCTTTCCCAAAAAACCAAAGAAAATAATCAATAGATATTATGTTAGACCATCGTGGTCATTAATCTATAGACCTTCATTAACACTGTGAATTCCTTTACGCTTTATTATTAGAACTATTATCCTATTCAACACTAATTTCACATTTCATGCTTAGCAGCAGGTGAATCTTTTCAGCAAGCAGAGAAATGAAAATAAGCAAATCATTACATTTAGAAGCAGCTTTCTGTAATTGACATTATATTTTTTATTCAAACTATTTCTCACACATCCATGAATATCACATGCTTATCAAAGAAAAGTGTTCATATCTTAATATCGTTGTGTGCCTGGCAGAAGGACGCGAACACTAATTTTGGGTCCAAATTTTTTCGTTCCCAGCAGAAAGACGGCATGGGTAAAGTTATTTATAACTTAAAAAGCCCCTTTACTTTTTAAACGAAATTACAGGATATCATTATTGAAGCATAAATTTTGCTTCATTTCAAATAGCAACGAGTATAGACCAAGGTACACATAACATTAGGTGACGTTCAAAAACTTCAATTGCGCCCTTCTGCCAGGCACACAACGACATATTGTGACAACCCTGCAATCTGCCTTTGATGGTTTTATGACATTCAATTTTGGCGAAAATTGCTCCGCGGTCAATTTCTTGCAAACTCAACTTTCTAACTTCAGGCCAGGCATCAATGTAAAATATATGATGTCTACCCAACACAGTCACAAATCCAGCATCAGCCATGACAAAGGATTTAATAGCAATCTTTTGTAGGAGCTGATGTGCTACTGCAACCCTATAAACCTACACATTTGATGTAATAAAACCCAGAGCAACTGTTGCCTAAGAGAACGTTGACAAACCCTATGATGAAGTTAGCTTCCCATGCCATACATAGATGTGCTTTGATGATTTCGGGATGGTGTTCTTTACCATTAAACGTGCTCCCTTTGTGGCCTGTAGGTGAGGTGGGGTGAGGGTATATGGAATACATTTTTGGTATTAGGGTGGGACAATACCTCCATGGAACATTGCTTTCCAGTGAGTTCATCTCTCAAACGTTGCTTCCTAACCTGTTAAGTAGGTAAATGCTTTCAAGATTAGAGGTTCAAATTGATGGTAGAAAGACACATTAACCACTCGGCTGCGGACCACGTAATTCCGTGCTCATGCTATTGTTTGTTTTGAAGCGTCAGCGCTGCGCTGCATACCCCTACTGTGCAATTAGCACCTGAAAATTGGGACTATGGACAACAGTTGGCGCTATTCCACAAATTTTTTTTTTTAAGGCTTTCGCTGTGATTTATAACGGTTTTGCTTTTCATTCATTCATGAATATTGTGTGATTTGAGCATGTGAATTTGTGTGTGTGTGTAAAATTGCATCAGCATCAGGGGATTCAGTGCATATGCATGTAGCAGTCAAGTGGTTAAAAAGATTATAATTTGTAATGCTTTTGGTCGAAATTTTAGCATTGTATACAACAATGCATCTGGAACCTATAACATCACAAGAAAAAGCATCTATTCCTGCAAACAGTCATTCCCTCAAAATCAAAATTCTCAAGAAAAACTATTTTACATGACAGATGTTCATTTAAAATATTTAACTTTTAAGTGCATTTAAATTCCAAAATATTTAAGTTTGTTTCATCAAAACATATATAGTAGTTAGTAATCTTATCAATAAGGCTTGTACACACATGTATGATCTTTAGCAAACACTTAAAGAGAGAATATACACAATACAGAAGTAGTAGATAGTGTAGATATAAGGAGAGAACAAGATAACAAATGTACCATGTACATTGCAGGTTTGCTTAAAAGTGCAAAATAAAGTTAGATTACAAGACAATAGTTTACTGCAAAGAAGTAAAGTTTTGTATACAGAACACATCACAGAAAGCACTAAATCTCAATTCTATATTTTTTTAAAACAAAATGGGATAAATTGCATGGATTTAAAGAGAGATAATGAATTGTTCTTGACAAACATTCACTCTAAATTCAAACTACAAGGCAGGATAGACCTTATGATTATTTTTTGTGCTATAGAACCTAAATTCCTGTCTTTTGACCAAAATGAGGGAAATGAAAAAACTTTGAATAAAAAAGTTTCCAGTAGACAATAATATTTAATATCCCCACCTGAAAAGACTAAGTAATTGCTAGAAGTAATGATGTTGACTATGCTTATCAATATAATCTTGTTTTATTACACTTGGCTGATATAGAAAAGAATGAGCCAATATCTGAAGGGGATGATTATATCTAATAAAGACAAACCCAGGTTCAAGTCGTGAGATCAAAGGTAACTTTGAGGCATTTTCTTGTTTGAAAAATAGACAATAATATGGGGCAAAATAAACTCATTCTGAAATCATTTGTAGCTTACTTCAAACACAATGGAGGGTAATTAAAGAGATTTATGATCTCAAAGGTTCCTCTGTCTTGTAGGTACTGTAATATGATTTAGTTAGCAACGTATTGGTGATTTTCAGTTGGCAGGTCATATTTACCTTTTTTTTTTTGGAGTACAAGTAGTGAATTAAGGTGGTATCTCAATTTGCGGAGACCTTTTAGAGACTCGGACACTCACAGACGTCTCTGATATCTTTTCCCGTCGTGGAGAGGTCTCAAAGACATCTCCGTGACAGACAAATTTCATAGATTATCATGAGACGTCGCAGAGACTCAGGAGACAACTTTGAAACGTCTCTGTTACTAGTCTCAATCCCATCCCAAAATACTTTCAATTCTCATGGCAAGTGAGATACCACCGTAAGTACTCGTGCTGATCAATAGAAATTGATTCCGACAAAAGATAGAATGTATACTGTATAAGCCAATATTTTCGCGTACAGATATTTCCATGATTTTGGACTAGTTGGGGAGATTCACCAGAACAATATTTCGCGATTTTGGTGATGACTTCATTACTATAATAGCCTTGTACTGAAGTGGAAATTCTCGCGATGACCGTCTTGCGAAATTCGCAAAAATAACCACTTATACAGTACTCACATACCTGATTCTCTTTGTAATTTTTGATGCGGAAGTCATATCCCAGTTGTGCGTAGAAGTTGTTGCCACAGCTGTAGGCACGCCCATTCTCCAGCCACACCACAGTGTGTCTGCTACCACAGGCAACACCCGCAACCTTAGAGTCATGAGGACCAAGCCGTAACCTCTGGGGACTCGTATGGGTGGCTTTGTCTCCGCAGCCGAGCCTGTTGAAGTGAAGTTGTAAATATAAATCATCTTTACTTCAAATATACTATTCGCTGTTATTTTCGTGAGATTAATTTTTCATGCTGGGCGGCCTCAAAACATGTTCATATGTTCTTAAATTCGCGCTGCATGTTGGTATTAGCTCGCAATTGAACCCATTCTATACATGCATAGAAAATACTGCCTATATATTCGCGGGTTTTTAAATTTGCGCCTGCCGCTCTTTGCGCGAAAATTAATGTACCGCGAATATTTCCACGAATATGAAAGAGGTTATAAGAAACCGAGGTCCTCTATATTTTCAAATCAATCAGCATGAGGCAGGGTGAACATTATGTGCAAAAACAAGATACATAACTAATGACAAAGGTGGTGACGATAATAAGACATGCATGATACACATGAACATAGATATTGGAATAAAGACTGTGTTATGTGCCTTTGCACAATGGTTTCAGGAGGAACTTTCAAAATTTGTATCAAGTTTTTACATGAATTTGAACACAGACTGAAACTAACAAAAAATATATAATATGAAATATGAGCAAAATGGGATTCCATAGGGATTCGAACAAGACCTCCTGATTGCTAGACAGGTGCTCTACCAACTGAGCTAAGGCAAACCTGACGGTGTCAATGTTCATCCCAGTGAACACGTTATCTTTTAATGCTAGAGTGATAAGAAGATATAGAACCTGGCATATGATTACATGATTTCCTGTAGACCTAAGCCCAAATAAATTCGGGCTCAGTCCTCAATGGCTAATAACCCTTAAGCACCTAAACCGCCCGGCGTCAGCTTACCAAACCAAACCAACACAAACTGCCAGTTTTATGCACACTTTACATGTAGTCATGATAAAAAAAATATGTGATCAAACATGCTCATACTTGTTGTGCATTAACCATGTGTGTTGTCCGATTCTGCACAAAAAAAATTGTTTTACAAGTATTTCTTATTGAAACACCCTGATGCAGACACAGCGTAACTCTTTCTGTTAAAGCCGCGATCACATCTCCTCCTCGGGGCCCGTACAATTTAGAGAATCAGTCGTTTTGATGATTTTTCTACAGTGCAGTTCCTACTTTTTTTTGCACAAGATTTACCCTCAGAGCGACTTGGATAGACACCACTATTGTGTTCTACCCTACACTACCCCCCCCCCCTTTCCCCAAAAGCTTCTATTCCGGGGCCCATATGGTGAGAAGAAAAAGACATTTTGACCATTATGTACGGTTCCCAGCCGGCTCCCTTGCAATTTTATGTGCACACTGGAATATTTTCCAGTAGTCATAATGCTATAAATGCAGGGGAGCTGGGAAGATCGACTGTGTGCTCTCAATTTTCCTGGCGTTTTTCTCTCAACCCGGGAGTCAGCAAAGGGACCCGAACGGGGTTCTGCCGGTAGTCGGACAGGTTTCTGCTGCTAGCCGGGCGGGCTCCACCCGTGTTTTTCAGTCAGTTCTCCAAATAAAATATTGACAGGCCTCTCGTGATAAGGTTCCCATGCATCTTTCCAGCGGCCCCCGCCAAGGCCTCTTACAGGTTTCTGATGATAATCCGATCTCAAACTCTGTTGATCCTACAATTTATTTTGTTTATTAATTTATTAGTTGTTTTTGGGGGTAGAGGTGAGGGCTGTCACAGGAAAGACCACTTTGGTCTTTTCAGATGTTTTGTCGAACATGTTTGCTTATAATTATATAGGCATCAGCATGTCATATTGTCTCCCACGCATGTATATGGACAATCAATTTCAAATGAGTTTATTTTCTCACCTCATGATGGATATAATGGGTGTACAAATTAAAATACGATTTTGGATCAAATTTTGCCTCTCAACTATCACTTTTATGGATAGATGATATTCATTCACGTAAAATGTATCAGTTAAGAGCAACTAAAAAAAATAAAAAATAAAAGAACAAAAAATATTGGGGATCAAACTCGAGACCTCTGAATGAGAGTCTGTTCTTCACACCACTCAGCTATTATTGCTGATAGCAACAATGAGTGACCTCAGCGACGAACGTCAGGATTTCTAACGTTAGAATGAGAGAATAATTTTCCTAATTTCTGTATTTTTACTGTTTGACACTTGATGTAATTTTAACGTGAGTTCTACTTCACCCCTGGGACGCTATCTACTCTGGAATCATCGAATTTGTTTGTATTTTAGAGACATTTACGACCGTTTCAACTCTTTCATCTCGCCTACATCGGTCATGTAAGTTTTTCTACTTCGGTCCCATCCACTCACACTCGTGTTAGTTTGACTCTGTTCATTTTCGTATAGTAGATCTACGACTACGTAGTTTCTCGTACCCTCGGTTGTTATATTGCATCATGCCACTAACTCGAGCAAAATCTGCCTCTGTCTCTGAACTTGTTTTGGAGCTTTTTCAGAATGAAAATTTTTTGAAGGAAATCCGAATTCTTGCCAAAACAATCGCTCATGAGGTTGCTGACTCTGCACTTTCAAAACTCACTGAAATTGTTGAACGAAATGAAGGCAGGCTACATGACCTAGAGGTCAGATTGGAGAGAAAATCTCATCGTGTAGAGGATCTAGAAAAGATGATTGAGCAAAAGGAAGATAGAATATCTAAATTAGAACATGCTACCAATGATCTTCAGCAGTACTCTCGACGTTCCTCACTTCGCATCTTCGGTGTAGCAGAGAAACCAAAGGAGAATACAGATCATATTGTGTGTGACATCGCTGAGGAGCATCTTGGTATCCAGCTATCAGCCAGTGATATTGACCGATCTCATCGTGTGGGGAAGCATGGTGGGAAAAATGCTAGAGCCATCATTGTCAAGTTTTGTTCTTATCGGAAGCGTACAGAAGTCATCAAAGCTCGCAGGTCCTGAAGAAGACCGGGATCACCATCCAGGAAGACCTCACTCAACTGAATGCTCAACTCTACACCAGAACTTACAAACACCCGAAAGTGAGTGCTGCATGGACACAAGATGGAAGATCATCGCTACACTACAAGCTTCAATGGTAAATCGATTACCAAACTTATACATTCTGATGTGGACCTTAAAGCCTTGTGATGAACTGCCTGAAGTTATATTTTGAACTATCGATGCCTGACTTTCCAACCTTAATTTTCCCCAGAGTGAGAATGAATACTCTTGTATTTTAACTATATTTTGAACTTTGTGTGTTTTACAAATGTATGTGTTATTCTTGTAATGTCAGCTACTCAGTTTTGTTATTATGTAAAAAGCAAATTTTTAGAATCAGAAATGAAAACTCAGGGTGTAATTGCAAAGATCCAGTTTATGAATCTATGAGGGCAATACAGCATGGTCTTGTATATGATACACAGTGTGTTCTCCCACAGGACTTTGATGATAATGTTATGTGTGATGTAAATAATTGTGGCAGTTCAATATCTATAATTCATTTCAACTGTAGAAGTCTGAAGAAAAATTTTGACAATTTTATTTGCACTCTTTCGTCCTTTTCTCATCATTTTCCATTATAGCTTTATCTGAAACCTGGCTTAGTGGTGAAGAATTTTTAAATTTAGATGGATACACTTTTGTTGGCCAAGGTAGGACTGGTAAACGTGGTGGTGGTATTGGTTTCTTTATAAAGGATATCATTAAATTTGAAAGGCGAACTGATTTGGATATCTTTAATGAAGTTGTAGAAATGTTATTTATTGAATTATATGGTGACTATGATAAGGCCATTCTTGCCATTGTATATAGACCTCCAAATCAATCTGTACCTGCGTTTCTAGATACACTAGAGACACCACTACTCAAAATCACCAATGAAAAATAAAGATGTCTCTGATTGGAGACTTAACATTGATCTGTTACACACTACAGTTTCTACGTGTGTTGATAATTTTCTGATCTGCTTATGACATATTCTTTTACACCTTTTATACTTAAACAACTAGGTTTTCTAAGACCTCAGCAACTTTAATCGATAATATTTTTTCAAATAGACCTGAGAACTTTAATACTGCTGGTATATTGGTTTGTGATATTGGTGATCATCTACCAATTTTTCTTGTATAAGGGCTCCAAAGATTTTAATAAACAATATACTTTTACAAAACGTATCATTAATGATAGAAATATTGCTGAATTCTGTAACATGTTAGCTGAAGTTGATTGGAGTATACACTTACATGATATAGAGGTTGATAAACGATTTGATTGTTTTATGCATGTTTAAATAACATATATGATAAATGCTTTCCTCTAGTAAATATGAAAAGGAAGAGAAATCGTATCTCTAAACCTTGGTTTACTTCTGATTTAAAAAAACTGTGTAAAAAGAAAAACTTGTTTTAGCGTAAATACATTAAGAATCCCAGCAATTACAGGAAATCTGTTTACACTACTCTCAGAAATGAAGTAAATTGTGCAATACGCAAATGTAAAAAGGAATATTATGACAACAAATTTCAACATGTACGCTGCAATAAAAGAGCAACCTGGAAAATCATTAATGAATTATTGTCCTCTACCGTGGCAAAGTGCAATGTGATTATATTGAGAAAAATGCAGTCCGTATTGATAAAGATGAGGATATAGTTGATACATTTAATGAATATTTTTGTACTATTGCCTCAGATATTGTAAGCACTCTTCCTAATACAAATACTGATTTTCTCATTTTCTATCATGTGAACGTAATATTCATTCTTTGTTCATAAATCCTATTCATCCTTATGAGATCATGGAAGTTGTAAAAATCTTGATAATGATAAGAGTCCTGGTCATGATAATATAAATATTCGTGTCATAAAAGTAGCCATTGTTTTATTAGCTCACCATTAAGTGAAATATTCAATCTCTCCATTCAAACAGGTATATTTCCCTCTAGTATGAAAATTGCTCGAGTTGTTCCAGTTTTTAAAAAGGTAATAAGACTTTGTTGACCAATTACAGGCCGATCTCAGTATTATCTGTATTTTCTAAAATTTTTGAAAAGCTGATGTATAAACGTCTGGTTACTTTTTTACTAAAATATAAAATTCTTTATTCAAAACAATTTGGATTTAGAGAGGGTTATTCTTCATATATGGCTTTGCTTGAACTTACAAATAATATTTCTAAAGCATTCGAAAACAAAAATTGTGTCATTGGTACTTTTTAGATTTATCTAAAGCCTTTGACTGTGTTGATCACCAAATCCTTATTAAAAAAAATGGAACATTATGGTATTCGCGGTACAGCCTTGAATTGGTTTTTAATTACTTAAGTAATCGTTTGCAATATGTTTATATGAATGAACATCTTCAACTATGCGAAATATTAATACAGGTGTCCCCCAGGGGTCAGTGTTGGGGCCCTTACTGTTTTTAATTATGTCAATGACCTTCATTTGTAAGCAAAATGTTCATGCAATTACTTATGCCGATGATACCAACCTTTTTCTGTCCGGGAAAAAAAGTGATTTTTTATGTAACACAGCAAACTCTGAATTAGTAAAGTTTTCTGATTGGTTTGCATCAAACAAGTTAAAAATTAACGTCACTAAGACATGGCTGTATGCTTTTTAAACCTAAGAATAAGCAAATTAATTTTTCTGATATTAAATTATTCATTGACAATTGTCAAATTCCATTGGTACATTTCACTCATTTTCTAGGAGTCGTTATTGATGATAAATTAACTTGGAAAAATTATATCAGTTATATTTCTAATAAAATATCAAGGGTTATTGGTGCAATAAGCAGATTAAAGAAGTTCTTACCTCATAAAATTTTAATGACTATTTATCAATCTCTTATTGTATCTCATTTAATATATTGTAACATTGTATGGGGAGGATGTTCCTCTACACATCTCAATAGAATATTTTTGTTACAGAAACGGGTAATACGCATCATTACAGACTCACCTCCTTTTTCACATACCAATCCTTTATTTTTCCAATGTAGACAACTAAAAATTCATGATATTCACAAATTGCAAGTTGCCATCTTTATGTTTTCTTATTTACACAATTTATTACCTAAATTTTTAAATTACTGTTTTCAAGAGAACCATTTAGCTGTTCCGTACTTAACCAGACAATCAAACCATATTCGTATCCCCAAATTTAGTTATGAATTTTCTCGTTCCACAATTATTTTTCATTGGTCCGAAGCTATGGAATTGTTTAGATCCCGATATAAAGAGCTGCCCTACTTTGTCATATTTTAAAAAGAAGTACATAAATAAACTTATCAATTCTTATACCCCCTGATTCTTCTAATAATTTTTGAATGACTATTTCCTATTTGCTTTTTTTAATTGTCTATTTCATTTGTTTGTTCGTTTATGTTTTTCGTGTTAGTTTCCAATAGTTACCAATTTGTTATCTTTATATCTTGGGGACAAACCCTCGATAGGCCCCGGGCCTTTGTTTGTCCCTCCACTTTTTGATACTTTTTGATACTTTGCTAATGTATTGTACCTTGTTTATTCATTGTTATTGTTTATACATGTATAATGATGTTTATTTTGTTTTATGATTGACTTGTGCTATTATGTGATTTTTATTGAATTGTGGAAAATAAATAAATTGAAAAATAAATTGAATTGATAAATTGAACAATTTGATTCCTAATTTAAATGAACTTCTTCTTCTTTCGTCGTTATTATTTGGCAAGCAGTCAGATTATGAATATTTTTGCCACTGCCTTTTATTTTTTTTTTCTTGTTCTTTTGTTATTATATCCGAACTAGGATATTTTAGTCTATGTTCAAGGCCGAGTTTGAGCAATTAATTTGTAAAGGGTCTGGAACTCTCTTTTCGTGTGCGACGCATACAGAAATTGTCAAAACGACTGATACTATACGCCGTCCAGGCCCTGGAATGGAGATGTGATCGCGGCATAAGGAGTAAGCTGACACTTTTCACACAGTCTCTATGTGCTAAAGGGTTAAGGTCTATTTAACATGATCATTGTCATACTTACTGTCCACTGTTACCATTACCCCAGGTCAAGATATCATCCTTGTCTATAAAAGAATTTAAGAAAAAATGGCAGTCGTGTCAGAAATGAAGACTTGTTGTTTAAGAAAAGAGACGTTTCTTATTTTACTTATTTTTATTTCGGATGTACATGTACTTTGTGAAACTTTGTGCATGTTCCTTTTTTGTTTTCATGCAGCAAGGAGTCTGTCATCAATAATTGCTCCATGCATTTAGCAAAGAATACTTTTATAATAAAAAATTGTGAACATCAAGACAAAAGAAAACAAAATTTCTCTTGGTAAAACTGTTTGAAAACTGATATAAGTGTTTGATACCATACATTTGACTTTTTGGATGTCAAATGACATGCATAAAGAAAACAAAATGTTTTGATTTTGGAATAAATTTAAAACATTAAATCTTGTTGAATCATGATCTAAACCAGAAAATCTTCAATTGTTTGCTTCTAAAGATGGCCACTAACACATCTTTAAAAGATTTTGAAAAAGAAGCTTTTTTAAAACCAGCATCAATGCATGAATGTTTTCAAGATGACTTTCAATTTGTTATATTTTGATGAGTTTTCAGGCTTTTCAACTTTTTTGAGACACTTGATACAGGTTCTTTATTTGTTAGGAATCCCTCAAAGAATATTCAAACCAAAAATTAGCATTCTAGGAGCTTTATTTAGTGAACTAGAGCAAAAAGTCTGATGTACGCATAAATTAGCATAATTAATTACTGGATTAATTGTTTCTTAGAATTGAACTACGAGAATTGGTAGATGATGCCACGGGTGACGTGCGTGCCAATTT
>CALNVZ010003425.1:12366214-12387108 GCA_940671915.1 Paracentrotus lividus
GGATGAAAATGTTCATCGGAGGGTGCGCCTTGTGGACCATGTGGAAGCACCTCGTTGGATCTGCTATACAATACAACATACGCGTCATGCGGGGCATACCATCTGGCTGTTGTAACGGTAGGTTTTCACAGCTTGTCATTGTCTTTGGTAATTAAACCCTAACTCAGGCGCGGTACTTTTTAGGGAGTTCATATAGCCTTTGGTGGGTGGGGGAGCGGGGGGGGGTGGTATAAGGGGGTTCTCAGCATCGTACATGTGAACGCCCCGATTTGTTTTGAAATGCTCATATTTCAAATTTCTCTTGAAAAATTTTTTAGCTCATGCTGCTCGCTCTCCGGATCGGATTGCATGTCTTTCTGTTTGACCTTTGTTTTTCATAATGACAAGGGGTGCCTAATATATTGGTTGGGGCTCAAACAATTAGCGCTTAGAATGCGCCTAGAATGCACACTTTTCAGGTTGATATATCAACAATTTTCAGCTCGCGCTTCGCACTCGCTTTGTTTTATGAGATAAATATCTTTTTTGTAAACATAGCGAAAAAAAGCTTAAAATGCACTGTTTTCAGGTGGATATATTCAAAATTTCCATCTCGCGCTTCGCGATCGTATTGTTTAACGAGATGAATATATCCTTTATAACCAAATCACAAGAAGCGCTTAGAATGCACACTTTTCAGGTTGCTATATAAAAAATTTTCAGCTCGCGCTTCGCGCTCGCCTTGTTTAATGAGAAAATATCGTTTTTGTAACATAGCGAAAATTTTTTTTAAATGCACTGTTTTCAGGTTGATATATTCAAAATTTGCAGCTCGCGCTTTGCGCTCGCATTGTTTAATGAGATAAAAATCTGTTTTTGTAAACATAGCGAAAAAAAGCTTAAAATGCACTGTTTTCAGGTGGATATATTCAAAATTTTCAGCTCGCGCTTCGCGCTCGTATTGTTTAACGAGATAAATATCTCCTTTATAACCATATCACAAGAAGCGCTTAGAATGCACAATTTTCAGGTTGCTATATCAAAAATTTTCAGCTCGCGCTTCGCGCTCGCATTGTTTAATGAGATAATATCTTCTTTTATAAACATAGCGAACGCTTAAAATGCATTGTTCTCAGGTTGATTGAAAAATTTCAGCTCGCGCTTCGCGCTCGCATTATTAAACGAGCTATCCTTTATCAGGATAGCGAACAAAAAAAAAGCTAAAAATGCACTGCTTTCAGGTTGATATATCAAAAAGTTCAGCTTGCGCTCGCATTATTCAATGAGATAAATATCTTATCTCCTTTATAACCATGGCACAAAAAGCGCTTAGAATGCACACTATTCAGGTTGCAATCTTAAAATTTTTCAACTCGCGCTTCGCGTTCGCATTGTTTAATAAGTATCTCCTTTTATAAACATAGCGAACGCTTAAAATGCATTGTTCTCAGGTTGATTTAAAAGTTTCAGCTCGCGCTTCGCGCTCGCATTATTAAACGAGCTATCCTTTATAAGGATAGCGAAAAAAAAAAAAACGCTAAAATTGCACTGCTTTCAGGTTGATATATCAAAAAGGTTCAGCTCGCTCTTCGCGCTCAAGCATTATTCATAAATAAAATTCTTATCTCCTTTATAACCTACCAAAAAGCGCTTAGGAAGCACACTTTTATCAGCTTTGACATCTTAAAATTTTTTCAACTCTCGCCTCGCATTGGTTTAGATCAAAGATAAAGTATCTTCGTTTTTAAACAGTAAGCGAGACGCTTTAAAATTGCAGTGTTCTCAGATTGATATAATGAAAAATTTCCAGCTCGCGCTTGGCGCGCTGCCTTAGCATTATTAAAGCGACATAAATCTTCTCTTTATAAGGATAGCGAAAAAAAAAACGCTAAAAATGCACTGCAATACGGTTGAAAAAGTTCAGCTCACGCTTTGCGCTCAACATTATTCCAATGAGATAAATATCTATTATTTCTTTTTTATAACCATAGCACAAAAAGCGGCTTATAATGAACACTTAAAAATTTCAGCTCGCGCTTGCCGCTATCTAGATTGCATGTTATTGAGATAGTGATACATGCTTCTTGTAAACAGTAGCGGGAGAAAACGCTTAAATGCACTGTTTTCAGGTTGAAAAAATCGGCTGCGCTTGCGCGCTCGTGCATCGTTTGATGAAATAAGCATCTTTTTATGTTCTAGCACAAAAACGCATTGATTTTAGTTTGATATATCAAGTTTTCAAACACATCCAAGAGATTTTTTTTTAGAATTTATAAAATCCTCCTAAAGTGGGAATAGTATTTTTTTTTTTTATATATATATTTAAAAAAAAAAAATTAATAATAAATAAATAATTGAAAGAAGCAATTGCGCATTTTCAAAAACTCAGACGTAAAAGTTGGGAGGGGTAATAAATAAAAATCCCAAAATAGTTGGTGAAATATTGAGCCCCCCAATCCTGAAATCTTCCGAAGCCTATGAAATATACCCCATAAACACTGAATGGGAATGCAACAACCTACATTGTACTACATGTACGTAGGTCTACATCAAGAAGAAAGCTTTTAATTTAAAGGGAATGTGTAACTGTGTGGGGGCTTTTAAAATCGGAGCTGTTATGCTGTCAGTGTGTGTAATATTGTGTCAAGATGACACCTAGACAACAACCTAATTATAAAAGTGTATAATACATGTGACGCTCAAAGTTAATGAAATATTAATGAGCCTGATCAATTTATCATCTCCCACGTTCCTCCTGTTTTCTGTTTTGTTTTTTTTTTATGAAGAGTTTACAGGTGCATGACCTCCTGAGTATAACTTCAAATTTTTACTCTATTCGTGATTTTTTAACCCAAATGTGAAACTGTCTTCTCTTTTTTTTAAGGCCCTTAGGCTAAGTTCGGCAATATATTCACCCCCCCCCCTTCAGGGCAATAAAACACGAAATGCAAAGCTAGGAACGGCCTAACAATATACACAATTTCCAAAATTGCGTGTATAAGTAGGCTCTTTACAAAATAACCCAATTGGAATCATACTTGACACAGATTGTAACGGACGTGAATACTTTACCTGAAACTTGAAAACCACCATTATCCATTATCACACTCAGCTCAAGTTGTGCCACGGTTCTCTAAAGTGATATAATTAATAAGACAAAAATAGAAAAATAGATACTTGTAAACTTTAATGAAAAGACAGTGCTACATTATATGTACAAATTTACAAAATCACAATTTTTACAAGTTTCTGAAGTCAGACTCATGACTTGGATTCGACCCAGATACATTGTAACTTAGGTGTGAGAATATTATCACAACAAGCGAGAGCCTTCCCTGGAAAAACGAACGACAACCTGTTCTCCTTCGTACGGGGAGTGGGCGGGCTGGACGCTTACAAAGGGTGGGTCAGTGTCCCACAAAATTCCACAACAAATCAGTCTACATCACAACTCGCCAAATTATCATATGTAATAATCATTAATGATTTTGGTCGGGAGACTGCTATTCTCTACTTACCTCATCCATAAAGACTAACTGATGTTTTCTTTTCGATATTAAATGATACGATCTTTCAAATATGATTTGACATCATGTGGACGTTCAGATCGAGCCAAAACTTTCTCAACGGTAGAACTGGATTTGCGTGAATGCAATTCCGTACGAATCGGTACCCTTGTGAATGAGCGTTCGTGGTTACGTGTGCTATCCTGCACCCCTGCTCTGAATACCAGCGAGCAATGAACCACAACTCGTGCGCGCTGTTGACTCTCATCATGGATCTATACAAAACCATTTAAGGGGGGGGGGGTTATAAACAAATTGTTACATCTTCTTCTATTTGGGCTCTTTCCGAGAAATGAAAAGAAATAACCCTCTAAAACTCATATAATCTAGTAGAGGAGGTTTATATCAAGGAATCTTATGAACGAAAAAAAAATCACCAAAAATGCCTAATTAGCATAATTTTATGCAAATTAGCCCTTTTTTGAAAAGCAAAAAATCTAAAGAATGGAATGTATGTTGCCGTTCAAACTTGCATGCCCATTTGGTGAATAGGGTCTCTGGGGAATGCATGGATTAGAATTTTAATATAAGTTATAGTTTTCTGGTATAATGTCATGTACATATAATTCTAAAAAAAAAAAACAATAAAATACAAAGAAAAAATCATTAAAATATATATATATATATATATATATATATATATTTTTTTTTTTTTTTTTTTTTTAATATTCCAATCCATGCATTCCCCAGACATAACGTTTAGAGACAACATCTGGAGCACAAAAAAAAGACTTATTTCTGTGTAAGTTATTCAGTGGATTTTGTTTTGGGGAAAAAAGGGCTAATTTGCATAAATTAATGCTATTTAGGCATTTTTGTTGATGTCTTTTTTTCGTCCATCAAGTTCCTTGATATATAACCTCTCTACTGATATTTGGTTTTGGAGGTTATTTCTTTTCATTTCTTTCAGAAATGAGCCAAACAGACAGAACAGAAGTGTAACAATTTGCCTATAACTCCCCCCCCCCCCGGATACAGATGGTCCATTCGTCGTCTAAATACTGGCAATCGTAATTCCGGCACCTTCTAATTATACTAGTAATCGATTGGTCTACAATTCTACAATTAATTCAGTCTAATAACCGGGGTAAAACAACAAAATAGGGCAGAACATAAGGAAATGATAAAAAAGATGGAAAGAGAGGAATACAATCATCATGATCATGAGAACATGAAGATATTAAGTTGGAAAGAGGGGAAAAAGGCACAAAAAATAAATACGATACAAGAATATGAAAGAAAAGAAACGACAATAAATACAGAACGAGAGATATGATCATTTTCCCCCCTTCCATCTTCTGTTGTGTTTCATATTCTCTCTTTATTCATTCATTTCGTCATGTCTTTACTGATAAAGTTTTGTTAAAGGGTGAGAATTAATTGATAGTATATGATTTACCCCCACCCACAAAAAACAACAAAACAAAAACAAAACAAAACAAAAAAAAAAAAAAAAAAAAAACAGTCGATAACGATCAAGGACTATACATACACATGTGCAACACCCCATTTTCCCACTCCCTCCTAGCCTCTTATCGTGGCCCAGTTGGCTGATCGTCGTGCGCCGAATTGCCAGATCGAGCGAAGTCTAACTCCTTCCCTGCTCCGCTCACCATCATGACTATATGCACCCTTTCGGCGTTTTTTATATCCACTTGGTCTAACAGCAAATGGTCCAATATATCACCATAAGCTAAACCATTTGGGTCTATTGCCAACATTGAGTCTAAATAGCGGGAAGGTTCCGTGACAATCCTTTCCTGGTCTAAATTTTCATATTGGTCTATAATCCTGGACTAATTGTCACTTGGCCAAATTCTCACTTGTCTACTTTTTCCAAATTCATCTTATTCATGCAAAATTTCGTTTATAACATTTCCGTTCCTAAACAGGAATCTACAGTCTGTGTCAAGAAAAAATGGTACAGCTGCGGAAAAAAAATATTTAGGTATATATATTTTTCTCACAATAATGTTGTGTATGTGGTACGCAAAATAAATAAGCCAAATAATTTCCTTGCTGATGCGCTTTGTTCTGTATAATTGGCGTTCGTAAAACAAAAGTTATGCTAAATTTTGTGCGACGAGGAACAAATCGAAATTGAGCACTTCATGGCTCATTATGCGAAACTATATACACAAGGCATGGGACAGCGTGCAAAAAATGGATTTTCTTTGATTGTAAAACTAGTCATATTCAAAAATTACAACACAAATGTGATGAAAAAAATTGCAGGGTGAAAGTGTGATCTTCCTCCTTTTTGAAAATACCAAAACAATAGCAGGCTGTGATGAATCTTCATACTATAAAAAAAGTTTTCACTGTACAATTTATTTGACACAGACGTGTAGAGTGACCAAATAGACATTAGTCGGAAGAAAAAAAAACCCAAACATGTAGACAAAGTGGTATAATAGTGAAGTGGCAATTAGACCAAAAGAAATTAGACGAACTGGTTGTAGACGAATTGAATAAGACCAAGTGAGATGAGACAAAGCTGCATTAATCAAAGTGGGTTTAGACCAATTGGCAATAACTACCTTCGGTGCAAGCAGATATGCAAAAGGGTTAACCGAAAACAATCATTTTTTTTTAAATATAATTTTTCAAACTTATATTTTAAAAAAAAAAAACAGAAAAAGAAAAGATTGAAGATTTAAAAAAGAAAAAAGAAAAAAATAGTAAGCTAATAGAAATTAGTATGTAAGTGGGATAATATATACAATCCACAATTCACACATCAAAACAAAAGGAGATCTAACAAGCTCAGTATAGGAAAGTATTTCAAACTCGAAACAATTACAACACAGATTTAGCACAATTATCAAGAATGTTTTATGCTCTTCAAGGAAATATACATTATGAGATAATTTCTCTAATAGTATAAATCTACATATCAATGTCTTAAAATCAAACTACTATTACAATAGAGTCTCTGGTTTATTTTGATCATAAATTATGTATGATCAATATTTTATCATTATGTATGATCAAAATAGACCAGAAGAATAATGAGCATACGATATATACGATAATGTAATATTGAGGGTAATTAAAGACTTGTCACATGAAATCCTTATCATTGCTTTCAGTGAATTGTAATTAATTGTTATGATCAGCTAGACTTCCGTTTGTTCAACTTATTTCTTTTGTCAACTTTTATGATCGACAATATTCTCGATCTTTATAGGATTTACTATTGTATTACATACATACGATTGCTAAGTTTTCGGATTATTTTCCTCCCCAACAATTGGGGTGCGTTTTGCAAACAAAGATGTACATGAATATTGATGATGACATGAAAACCTCAAATTGTCACTCAATTGTGGTGGGTCACATAATATATATATATATATATATATATATAATGTAGGGATATTATTCCGAAAATAATATTTATTTATATAATTATTTAATTTGATGAATTTTCTTCGTAATTTTTTATTTTGCCTTGCGTTGTTATCTTGCCAAGAATGACAAGTATGAAAGACGATTGGCCAAATAATAGATCATTAGGGGGTGTGCGGAAGTGAGTAGGGTGTTTTCGCAGGACTACGGGGGCTTATCTAGAACGTTAGCATAAAAGAGGGGCATCTATTTTCAAAATGCCTGCAAACCCTCGTTTTCTATCTTCTTCAATAACTTTGAATAAAAAGTTTCCAATTGGTAACTTCGCACATGTTCCCCTGTGGCTTGTGAGACATTGTAAGTCCATTGTGCAAGGAAGAATTCAATCAGTATATAGGGCTTTGATATACAGTGCGACACAGAAAAAACAAACTAATTTTAAAAGCATCTGTCACATTGAAATGTTTTGTGACTTTGATGTTTATTTCATCATGAATAGTCACTCTATATTCATTTATAACCAAAACGTACAAGTGTATTGTAACGGTCGACTGAGCACTTAGGTTGAGAAAAATCGTAAAATTTGTCTGATAGTATATTATACCAAGTTTGAGCAAAACCCTTGCAATTAATTAGTCTTTTTAAATATTTTGTCCCTTGAATGAATGAATAGACCAGGAGGACTGACTAAAACAATGAATGAATGCTCAGAAGCCAGGGTTTCTTGTGGCAAAACTTGGAAGAAAGTGCCCAAGGTTCTGAAGGTACTGGTTTGCCACCCCTTCCCCTCCACCCCCCCCCCGGTACGCCACCATAAAAGAGATAGTACTATGATCTATATGCTCTTGACAGGATCTGAGTATCATGAGTGAAAACCATGAGTCTCACCTTTGCCAGTCTGTATCCTCCTCCCACCACACTCACAAAGTTGGTCAAAAATCTCAGTGCTCAGTCATCCATTGATAAAACAGTACAAGTGTGGTACTGAGGTATCTCACTTCGTCTTCGCGACGGATAAAAAGTATAGAGACGTCTCCAATACTTTATTCCGTCGCGAAGACGTCTCCGTGACAATTTTCATAAACTGTATGGGGAGTATGAGGAGATGTCTCCGGAATAGTCTTCACAACCGCTCCAAGTAGTTTCAAACACCGTCTCAAAGTAGGCCCAAATCCGTCTCATATATAGTTTCAAAGTAGTTTTCTGCGAAGTGAGATACTACCCTTATCTTCGTCATGATAATTTAATAAAGAAATACATTCCCTAATAAAGCACATAAGACATACAATCTTAATATGAGGGTCTCAAGTTGGGTTTACTCTTCTTGGGACACAAGAACTTACGAAGTATACAGAATGCGATCAATCCCGCGTTTGTCATCTTGCATAAAGGATGTCAATGCGCGCGGCAGTGGCTATATTTCAACGTCTATTGTTGCAATACGAATTCAATCCAAAGGATAACTTGACCTGGGAATACCTAGTTCTTTCTTTCTTTTTTTTTTGCATACACAAGTTTTTATTGTGTCAATGCGTCTATGCGTATAACAGCTGACCTAACAATTGCTGATATGAAAAGAAAATAACTCGCTACCGGCGCAGCACTTTATGAATTAGTCAAATCAAAGTATGCCTCTTTTTATGTTTTAGCAAAGGGGAAATGCCTGATATTAAATACATTCCTATCAAGCGCACGCTTATTGGCTTAAATAATATAACTGACTTTAATTTTCTCAGGCTGAGAACTATACGTTCTACGTTTCGGGAACGTAGGGGAGAGCCGGGGACAAATGTAACACGTGGGCAATTGTGAACAGAGGGCTCCCATTCCTAGGCAGAAACTACGCTAATAATCAAAATTTGTAGAGAACATGCGCAATTAACGCTCCACATGCTGTATGAGTGTATAGCAGATTTAACGGTTCGTGAAACTTTCTACAGCGAAAAACGTTTTTTGAGGCATAAAAGTAATATTTCACACATTACCAATTGTTTGTTCTTCTGGACAAATATGTGGTGAGCTGGACGGCTGTCATTTTTGTAATATTTAGAAATTATGTTCTTAGGCCATATTTTGCTAAAGGTTTCAACGACGATACCGAAGCTAAGAAGAAAAATCTCTCCAATATGGTCACCTCTGCCAGGGGCAATTGTAACAAGCTGTTACAATTGCCCCCTGTTTCTGTTAAAGGTAACTCCCGTAGGAACTCGGTAAAGCAGATTTCCGCTGAAATCATTATTATTATTCATTTTGGCGTCACCTGTGCCATGGAAGGCGAAAAGCGAACTGAATCACTGTAACCCGCAGGTCTCTCCTCCACATATAACAAACACCAAGCTATTAATTAATAACCAATCAGGGCCGCGGAGCGTTTTTTGGAAGTGAGGGGCTGAGCGGCAAGTGGAGGGAGTGGGGGGGGGGGGGGGGCTGAACAGACTAAAATCACAATTATGGTCATTTTTCCGTTTTTGTGTTTATCACTTTCGCTGACGAAGCCCTCCCGGCTCCGTGGCCTCTGCAAATTACATAAAACATACAAATTGTCCCGGAATTTGTTGCTTCCTGTAAACCGCTGAACCATGGAGCTAGTATTAGAGACGTCTCCGAGACGTCTCCAAGACGTCCGCGACAAATATTTTATTATAAAAAAAATCCGTCTCCGAAATTCGGAGACGTCTCTGGAGACGTCTCTAATACTATTTATTCCGTTCGGGAGACAAGTTCCTATTCTGTCGCGGAGACGTCTCCGCGAGTGAGATAGCACCTTAGCTCAAGCATCATAACTTTGAATGTATTTTCTTTTATAATGCTTAACAAAAAAAACAAAAGGTAACACATCTATAACCTCCGACAGAAAAATTAGGGTGGTATCTCACTTCGCGGAGACGTCTCCACGACAGAATAGAAATTTCGTCTCCGCGATGGATAAATAATATTAGAAACGTATCCGAGGACGTCTCGGAGACGTCTCTTAATCTCGGAGACGGATTTTTTTTTTTCATAAATTGTGGCGGAGACGTCTCGGAGACGTCTCCGCGATATTGGAGACGTTTTAATACATTTGTCGTCGCGAAAACATAAATTTTCTATTCTATCGCGAGACGTCTCCGCAAAGTTGATACCAGAGCCTCAAGTTTTAATTCTTTGTTTGTTGTTGTTGTTGTTTTTTAAATAATTTATATTACTTTACTGGAAAAGAAAAAAGTAAAAAATATGAAAGAGGTGATACATTACGTTCTTTTAATGCCAAGATTGTAAATTAGGAGTAGACTTGGATATAAGAAAAATAGCTAGAATAAGCCTCGTTGATAAGCTCAAGTCAGAACTTTATAACTTTGAATGTATGTCGATTATTAATGCTTTACAAAAACAAAGGGTAACCATACCTATAATCTCAGACATGAAAAATTCAATAACTTTGAACATTCTGTTTAATACGTTTTGTTAGAAAATGCAATGAAATATTGATATTTTCCGAAAAAAGTGCCTTTAGTTTGTTTATCTTTGTTTACTGTAATCAGAGCCTCAAGTTTGTTATTTTAGCTTGTTTTGGTTTTTTTTAATTTATATCACTTACTAGAAATTCAGAACTTTCATAACTTTGAATGTATAATCAATTTATAGTTTCTTTTTTTTACAAGGACCAAGAGTAACACTTATCTATGAGTCAAACATGAGGAATAAATAACTGTGAACATATGATTTTATTTCATTTTATTCGTGCGTAGTGTTCATGGTATAACATTCACAAAAAGAAACACTGACAGGATAGCCCATGAAAACAAAAAGGCCTATTTACAATGGGGTCATATAAAATGGGAAAGAGAATAGGGACCCCCCCTCCGATCTTGTTTTTCTTATTAAATACGCACATATTAAAGAGAGAAGAATGAAAGAGGAAGGGAGAGAAAGGGAGAGGCGGAGAGAGAGAGAGAGAGAGAGGGAGGGAGGGCAGATGAGGAAAGTAAAAAATTTAAGAGGGAGTGAATGAAGAAAAAGAAAGATAGAAAGAAAGAAGACAGAGGAGAGAGAGGGAGGATGGCAGCCCCATAAAAAAAAATAAAATATATTTTCAATATGATACCCCTGAAAATATATGTCCAATACGTTTTGTTAAAGGGCAAAGACAATTGATTTTGTCAGAAGAAAAAAATGGCGTAAATTTTGAAGATTGATTTTTACAAAAAAAAAAAGAAAGAAAGAAAAAAAAAAGCTGTAATTTACTTCTTCTCAGAAATGTATCACTTTATTTTGCAAGAATGCGTTATAGTCAAAAGGCGTAAGCCTAAATAAAGTGTTTAACAACAGTTGTCAGTTAAAAGATATATTGTGTAGGTACAAAGTAGATAAAGAACCAAAATATGAATTAATCAAGGTTCTATAATAATCTACACAGTTAAAGGGTGAAGGCCACAAAACACCTAAAAAAAAAAAAAAAAAAAAAAAAAAAACTATCATATACTTTTGTCCCATTCATGCATATAACAAGTGGAAAATGTAATATAAATGGGTCAACCATTGTTCATGTTTCATTATAATTAGTTTATGTGGTTAAAGATGTTTAATTTGTCATGTGCATAGCTTTGATAGAAAACAAAATGTTACAAGTTCATGTGTTACAATTCCCCCGCACGTCTGTTACATTGCCATCTTGCCCTCGTCGGGGCAATTGTAACACTCGACCTCTTGTTTTGAAATGGTAAGTGGCTTCAAAATGACTTGTTTTACTTAACCCAAACCTATTCATATGTCAAGCTAAGATATGCATATTTCATTTATTTAGTTTTAAGCAAGTATTTAGCTTCAAATAAAGCTGATAGGCAAATTTGGAAAAACTGTTACAATTGCCCCGGTCTCCCTACATTTCCCCAAAATAGCGTTGTAGATTTTGACATCGGGAGCTGTCCTCTTGTAGCTAGGGGGAAACCTTCGTTTGTGCACACGAAAACTTGTAATTTAAACGCTTGGCCAGCCGTTTCTAGCAAATACCAGTTTTACACACTCTTTTTCCTGACTAACAGTATGCAGGAGTTTGGGGTTGAGCTATTTGAAGAATAAAGCCTTTCATAATGCTAACGTTCTAGATTAGCTCCTCTCCTCCTCCGTACGTGTTACGAGGCGGGGGAGCAACCCTCTTACTAAAAACTTATAATTAAAACAAAAGCTTTGTTCTCTCCTTCACGCACTTTTTTTCTTATAGTTTAGAGTATTAACGAAAGCACGCACAAAGTGACACGTGTGTATCCAGTTTGTTTCGCTTTTAAAAAGTTGATGTTAGCGTGTTACACCTTCACAAACAGATCTGAACATCACTCCAGCTCGAATTTGATTATTCGAGATGGTAATCGTAATTTTCTTTGCCCAATTGGATCGTGGCCGCGACCCGCTAGCCCAAGCGCCAGATTCGACGTTGCTCTAATAGAACCCTTTCTTGTATGAACGCCAAACAGGGAAGCAGCAACTCCCCTTCTGATAATGTTATTGATAGTGAGAATGCCGGGGTCCGTTCGAATCCAACGACCCTCGTTTATAGGCAGACGCTTATCCACTTGACCCAACCAGCAACATCGGTTACGATACAACGATCTCAAACGATTGCTTTTTATATTTATATTTCATCCAGCTGCGCCACCTGAATAAAATATATGAGCATATCTTCTTTTTTTCTTGTTCGACGACAGATGATACGGGATGCTGTACCTGCTGACTATTTGTACTACTATTTGCCGCCCCTATTTGATATTAGGGGAATTGCCGAGGAGAATCTATTTACTCAATAACAGACGCGACGGGTCGGTGCTCTCAGTCTCTCACCCCATTTTTTATCTTTATATCATCCATCATCCTCGTAGTCATTCGCCGCAATAGAAAGAGAAGTTCATTTCATTAAACCACCAAATATTTCATCGCAAAACCTGAATGGCTTCTGATTTAATGATGGCAGTTTTTCTGTATCATCGAAGGCTGATTGGAAATGGTACGACGAGTTTTCTCTTGCGGTGGGCATTTTCATGTACTCAATATGGTGAGTCAAGTAAGGATATAAATTTTGAAAACATATTTTTTGACAGATTAGAAAGGCCAGTGTCAAGTAGGGAGAGTGAGCATGTTTGAGCCAGTTTTTTAAATTTTGGCTCTCTGAATAGCGGTCTAACCAATATGACACGGTACATGTGGGTCACTGTAAAAATATTTCAGCGAGTCGCCATAGAAATGTAATTCAAAGTCCAGTTTTTGTTGTTAGTTTTCTCCTTTCAAATAATTACGTGGAAAAAACAAAATATACATCAGGAGTTAACACATTTTTTTCCCGTTTTAAAAAACCAAATACATATGCTGTTAAATCTATGACATTTTTCCTTCCTTCTCTCTCAATTCTTAAGGGAGGAAATTTACACAAAACTTTATTTAAATTACATTTTTTGTATGCGATCTCGCTGCATCACTTGCTGTATTTTTTTTAGTATTTTTTTTTTACGTGGTATATATATATGTATATAGAAAATTAAACAAAAATTCTGGAATGAATAAGTCGTGTAAGTCGTTGTTCGTGACGGAGATTTCATTTTTCAACTTATGTATATATATACATATAAGTGTAAGAGATTACACATACAAACAGGCCAATGGGCCCAACCTTTTTTTATTTAATTGTGAAAGAATTGGTGAAGAGATAATATTTATTCTCTCACACCATTTCGTTCACAATATATATATATAATATAATATTATTATATTATATTATATATTATATATATATATATAATGTGGTGTGTGTTGTGTGTGTGGTGTGTGTGTGTGTGTTGTGTGTGTGTTTTATAGTATGTGTTGTTTATATAGAAGTAGACAGCGATAATGCATTATAATATGCCATAAAGAAAATAAGAAATTGCATATACTTGAATTATCGCTGTCTACTTTTTTAGATTAAATGAGGCCAATACGTGAAACTATCACAGTTATAAGGAAGAAATGCCATAAAACATAAAATCCATTAGATTTAGAATAAAAGGAGCATAGCATCAGCGCGATGATTTCTTTGAAAGGTGAGTTTCACAATCCGTCTGCTCATCGAACAATCATACATGTTTTTCCGTCCTGTTTCAGAAACCGGATTTTGAATGACATTATTTGGTCCACACCCTGATACTGACGAAGAGGTGACTTCGGCCTTTCAGTTTTTGAGAGCTATGCTCCTTTTTAGCTCCTTTGTATTATAAAATCTATGATTTATGTTTTATGGCATCTCCTCCCCTTATCAGCCTGTGATTCATGTATTTAAAAACAAGCAGACAGATGCAAGCCGACAATTTTGGTTCCATTTCTTTTTACAGTATACATGTATATATATATAATATATTATATATTAATATTATATATATATTATATAATATATATAAAAGCATGACATGGGTAGACTTTTACTACCTTCTTCTTATAATTGTGGTATATATATATATATATATATTATATTTAATATAATATAATTTATATAATATATTTAAATACTATATTATTAGTGTATAAATAGTATATATATATATATATATGTTACAGTGGTGCGCAAAGATTATTAGAACACCCAGCATTTTATGAAGATTTTGATAATTTTTCAATTCAGAATTGAAGCCATTTTAAAATACCCCATAAAATGGGTTGGAATATGTTCTTCCGAATATCATAACCATCATTATGTATGTATTAATTTTTATTATTAATAAAAGGCCATGCGTTGGGCAACTCACCACCAAGGACAAAGGTGTCATAACGGTTAAACATTTACAGAACGCCCTTCCCTATCAAAAGTATTATTCCTGAAGGAAATTGCCCTGAGGATGTCAAATGAATTCAATTACACACACAGGTGAAGGTAGTTCCTCTCATGTGGGGATTTTAAATTATTTTTTGAGGGCCCAAATTTTTAAATTTCAGGGCCCTATTAAGTCCATAGTTTCAGAATAGCCAATATTTAAAAACATAGGAGTAGATATGTAGGGAATACCGGCCACTTAAGTCATTTGCTTAATTAGCATCATGAAAACAATAAAATCACAAAAGAAAAAGATCTCATATGCTTGCTACATTGCATTCAACTTTATTTAAAAAAAAAAAAATTGAGGTATTATTCAAAATATTTGATGGGGTCAGTTATAATTTGCATTATTAATCGAATGACGTCATCTGAGTAAATTGTCCGGAAATTCCCTATATCCGGAACAGTAATGCTTTTTTAAACCCTGTTTTTTGGTATAAAGTCTGGTCTGGTAACCGCACTGATTAATATGTAAAACCAATCAACGGTTAACATGTTTTTGTATTGATTCTTTTATATAACATTATTCAATTTTTATAGAAGAAGATTAATATGCAATTGTTAACCTGAAACAAAATTTCAAAACACTTCAAAATTACCTTAATACTTACTTTATATTCTAATGTTAGAGCAGGACATATCAACAAATAATAATAAAGAGAATAGGACATTTTCACATCAATTGTGTCAAACATTTAATAAATAAGATATAATACATATATATGCAACTACTATTTGATCTACATCTTAGGCACTCAACGCCCGGACCGTAAAACAACCAACCGTCCATCCTGGTGTGTCCGGTTAGGTACCCTACGAAGCTACAGACAAAACAAAGCAAAAAATGACTGACAGGCACTTTGTCAAACCACACTAAACCAGTACCACCAAATACAGCAGAGGGCTTGTACAGAGTTGCATACACTGCCATAGAAACGTTGGCCCACCCTCCCACAGCATGTCCATAGATGCATGAATACGAGGTCAATAGTCCTCCAAATTCTCTTTTTAATAAAATTTATAAAGCCATCACATTTTTTCTCTAAAATGTTCATTTTTTACATCAGGGCGTCAGCATTTTATTTTTTCCCCGGCGTGCAGAATTTTCTCCTACCGTTGACTAGATTGTGGTACGTTTCCGTCGAAGATTCCTCCTTCACTTGGTTTGTTGTCGGAATACCAGCATTCAAGCGCTTGTGCCACGCAGAGACAGACCAAGCGCTGAGCCAATAGATGGGTCGTGTGGGTATTCTTTTTCAACTCAGTTGATGATCTTATGTTGAACATCGCGCTAGGAGGCTGGGAACTATGTGTATGTGGGACCGTATCCGGTATTCCCACTACCGGGGTACCCATGTTTGAAATGCTCATGAACATATCAATCTAGTTTGTAACTTAAGGGGGGAAGAAGGGCCGCTATCACTCTAGCGCGACCAAAGCGAAAACGCGGCCATGAAGACTTTTTGTATTTTGCAATCTGTTTTTTTTTTCACTTTGTTTTCCTTGAGTTATGGGCGGCAACTATCTTTTTCCAAGAGAAATGAATGCAATTCAGTTGAATAAGAGTTATGTGAGCGGGGCGATAGAGTAGTGGACCGAATGTACTTTCAAAAATAGGAATCATACCTTTATTGGCAAGGGGATAAAAAACAGTCCTGTCAACTTGTATGTGTCGAGATTTGGAGAGAATCTATGTAGAGCGAGGTCTAAATTCCTCGAGGGTGAAGATAATTTAAATGGCCAATTTTTGCTGGGCTCTAAAATAGCTCATTACGCTGCAGCTATGGTCATCTTACCTGCCGATTTACGACAGTAACGTAATAGGGTTACACGCTTAATGATCAGGAGTTGTGCTGAGCGATGAATTGATATGTTTTAAAAAAAGCATTGAATTCTGCATCTTTGCCAGAATATGGTATCAGTGGTTCATGGCTCGATTGGTGTTTAAAAAAAAAAAAAGAAGTTCTCTGTCTCAGCTTTGAAACAATTATCTCAAAGCTGGAATCTTTACGTAGATGGATTCAATATTTCCGGCATCGATTCACACTGCCATCGATTCGAGATGTGGACTGCAGCAGGCTTAGGCGTCTTCGCTAAGATGGTGACATAGATCACTATTGTTATTATGATCAGTCTTAATGCGTTCGTTAGGCGGTTTTGTAGAACATCAATCTAATGTGAAATATAGATTCTGAATTACAACTTTAGGCACAATGGTGTTATTAGCTTGCTAAAATGTCTTTTCCCCCCCAATTCTGGTCTGAAGCATTTACCTTACGAAAACTATGATAAAACAGTTCAATTATTTTATTTCATGTCCAGCGATTAGTTAACATTTCCTCGAACGGAGATGCGATACGGGCGAGGACAATTCCATTTTAAAACCGACAGGGAAGTTATTCTTAGGGCTTGAGTATTTTTGTGCGCTAAGTAATAATTGCATGCAGTGTCATCGGCGTCGCTTCCTCCCGCCGTTATGCGCGGGTTTGATGCTCTTTTTCCAGTTGACGGACGGAGCTGGCGTGCACTTTTCCATAAACCTCAGTGAGATGTATGTTGGCGTTTCTCTCACCACTCCCAAATTTGGGACGCGTCCCTTTCATGGCTTAAGATTTAAAAGTGTCATAGCGTTACGATTTTACATTTCCACGGTGGAGGTAGAATTGATATGTTTCCTTTTAAAATAATATTTGCAGGGGGGAAGGAGTGTCTTCAAATTAATTTTAAAGCAGGAAAAAAGTCTTAACCTTCAATGGGACATGGTTATAAGTGTTGGCCATTCTGCACACCCAGGGTGGGGGCGAATCCTAACCTCATGATCCCATTTTTGAGCCAAATTGTGAATACTTAGAATGTATTTGAGGTTATTTAGAATGAAATAAGCCCGGCTGAAGTTTCATACGTTCTAACCTCAAATACCTTTTTGGGCAATTCGGCATAGTGTAAATTGGCATTTTTAACGTTTTTTTTTGCATTTGGACTGACATTTGTTTTAATACACAAGTCTATGGGGGAACCAAAAGCCGGCATAGGCGCAACGTTTTTTAATGCGGCGCATTTGTAACCCCCAGTATGGTCGAAACTATATAAATTTGTTATCAACTTATATCGTTAAGGACCCTATGATAAAAAAGTCAATGAAAAGCTCATAGGCACACAAAGATATCTTTAATCTGCTTTTCTGCGGCAAATGAACTAGGGCATATGATAATCGCATAGACTTTGTGTACGGTTCGCCGTGTTCTAGTACTCTTATAAAAATTAGTATCAAATCATTTAATAAGCGATTTTAATAGATCCGAAGTTGGAAAAAAGGTACAAACCATTCTACAGTCTAAATAATAGAAATTTATTCAAACCATGTAATATGTTACAAAATAATAGACAGAATTCTTATCCATTATAGCGTCATTTCTTAAAAATTTAATTTTCCCGTGCTCTCATCCTTACCGTCAACAGGCTATAAACCTCACTTTCCACATTTTATTTTTAATAACCTTTATTTAATCTTTAATGAAAAAGCAGACAAATCAAAATATTAATTATTTAAAAAAACACGAGTAAGTTATAAGATTTCTTTTTCTTCGGACAAATAAAACGTGAAAGTAAGAATAATTTACTGCAAATCTATTCATGAATCATTCTATTGGCGCGCTATTCACGTGTATCATGGTTACACATTGTAGATATTACACAGATTTTAATAATTCAGGTAATACCAATAATTATTCAGTTACTTTATGTAAATCGTTTTTGTAACATACATGGCATTACATCACAAGTGCAAATTGTTGCGTTATATCCTAGATCTAATTAAAGTGTGTTTCTCAATCTTAAATGGATCCATTCCAAGTTCGAGCAACAGAAAAAGCAATTACAACACAATATCTCTGGCGATTATATATAACATCATATATTTACACACATTGGAGAATGGGGTAGTTTTTTTTTCCCGGAGCGCTGTTTGAATATAATTTTCAAATTTCCAACTACGAAGGAAACTCCCCAAAATATTAATATAATATGAAAAATTAGTGAGCAAGAATTGGATAGCCATACTCGGGATCATCGAACCAAAGACCCCTTCCCTATTTATGCTATTCAGGGTCTGTGTGTGCCTCTACCTAGCTGGTCATAAAGTATACCCTGCACGGATATGAATGGCGGGATCCGTTCCCTTACAACCCCTTAACTTTCTTTTTTGCGGGTTACCTACCGTGGGGTTTTATTATTACTCTCTATAAATGATAAATAATAGTTGCGATTTTAATTGCGCTATATGATATGAAACAATTCATTTCTCTAAAGGGGCGTTTAAAGAAAACAACAATTATATTATATAGACCGTTTCTCTGCAGGTCGTGCAGATTACTATGACCCCGCGACGCCTTCTCCACCCCCCCCGTCATAGCTAATTCGGATGCTTGTAAGTCTTTCTCACCTGTCCAATCTCAAAGGATCATTTTCGAATCATGCAGCTATGTACGGGCGCACCCTCGTTCCATTCCTACGGGCACCACCCATCGTGTTGCACCTGGTGGGGAGGGAGCATTGGTTGACCAAAAGCAGGCCGCATGCCCCTAGGACGTAAGTTCATGCCCGGGGATCGAACTCCCCTACGGTCCTTGTTCTTCTAAAGTCAAGGTGATAAGACCACTAGAACTAGATCACTTCTTATGGTCGTTATAGGTCAGCTACTGGTAAGAGAGGCGCCTGACTAGTAACCGGAGTCTCTGGTTAGAATCCTGATGGGATACCGCCCATGTTTTTTTGTTTTTTTTGTTTTTGTTTTTTAATGATAAGTATAAATTAGTCTTTTTATTCAAACATTGCGAAACATTTCTTTATGCAGCCAGGCTGAAATGACAAAAGGTTTTTACGAGGTAAAAATGAAAAAACTTTGAAAAAACAAAAAGTAGATATAACTACGAATATCAATTAACAGATTAAAAGGGTTTAAAACTCCTCCATTACCATATCCGTTGCAAAGTTAACACATTGCCTCTAGACGCTGCAAAAAACAATGATGTAAATAGTGTGAGGCAAAGGGAGACATAAGATTCTACAAGGAATATGGATTATTAATTATAAAATGGGGCAGTAGGAAGAGAAAGAACAAAATAACAAAACAATGCGAAAATGGGCAACGGGGGTATGGAGTGGCAAATTGCTGTGATCGTTGATTATGTATTAAAAAACAAACAACAACAAACAAAAAACAGCAGGGTAGCCTAAATGTATAAAGGCTAAAAAAAAAAAAAGGCATCTTTGCATTTGAAAAGGAGTATCTGAAATAGAATATAAATATTTGGCTATGGCATCAAGAAATTAAAACTAGAAAAAGGACAAGACACGTATGATTCAAAAAGGAAAAATGAGGAAGAAATGAAGGATTAGAAAGGTTCAGCATGTAGGATCTTTCCTTATGTTCCATGGTAACACGTTGGAGAAACAGGCTTCCAGAAAGGGAGAATTGCAAATGCACAAAATAGTCTCTTTTGCTTATTTTCTAATCATGAAATAAATTGTTTCCATTTGAACATCTTTTTTTTGTTTACTACCGTGCATACCTCTTATTCCATTAATAGGATGGGTTTGGTAATTATCTTCTTCTTCTCTCTTCTGGTGTGTACAGACCGCCCGCTGCCGTATTATCCGTATGCACATTTGTTTGTCAATTGTCTAGGGTGTATCAGGGTGCAAGTAAAAATATTCTTACCGGATAGCTAGTGCAAGCTAAACGGTAGTAGAGGCTTAGCTGAATGCCTATTTGTTTGTATCTTAATTGCTTTTGAAGTTTTGTTCAGGGAAGTTAGCCACTGACTATGCCTTGTGGTAAGAGTTCCAAAACTAGTCTTGTCGCGTCCGGGAAAAAAAATGTATTTGTTTGTGGATAAAAGGCAAATAGTAGAGTTCTGGCAAAAAGGGCAACGGCTAACTTCTCTTGTTCCCAACGTGTTTGATGGTCGCAGAGGTTGTAAAAGGTACCTGTCTGAATGGGGATGTCATCAGGGCCATGGGTGATGCTGAATAGCGCATGCACGCTTCTCAGCGGCCTCTTTCCTAGTAGATGGTCCACTGGAGTGTTTCAGCATTTCTGAGACACTGCTGGTTCTTTCTAAAGTCTCCTCGAACAAAGCGTGCATTACCGAGTTGAATCCATCTCCATTTATTAGATGTTCTTT
>CALNVZ010003425.1:12387133-12399618 GCA_940671915.1 Paracentrotus lividus
CCCCCCCCCCTTCAGTGGCAATAAAACGAAATGCAAAGCTATAGGCCTACAAATATACACAATTTTCCAAAATTGCGTGTATAAGTAGGCTTCTTACAAAATAATCCCAATTGGAATCATACTTGACACAGATTGTAACGGACAGTGAATACTTTACCTGAAACTTGAAAACCACCATTATCCATTATCACACTCAGCTCAAGTTGTGCCACGGTTCTCTAAAGTGATATAATTAATAAGACAAAAATAGAAAAATAGATACCTTGTAAACTTTATGAAAAGACAGTGCTACATTATATGTACAAATTACAAATCACAATTTTTACAAGTTTCTGAAGTCAGACTCATGACTTGGATTCGACCCAGATACATTGTAACTTAGGTGTAGATATATCACAACAGCGGAGCCTATCCCCTGGAAAACGAACGACAACCTGTTCTCCTTCGTACGGGGAGTGGGCGGGCTGGACGCTTACAAAGGGTGGGTCAGTGTCCCACAAAATTTCCACCAAATCAGTCTACATCACACTCGCCAAATTATCATATGTAATAATCATTAATGATTTTGGTCGGGAGACTGCTATTCCTACTTACCCCCATCAAAGACTAACTGGAGTTTTCTTTTCGATATTAAATGATACGATCTTCAAATATGATTTGACATCATGTGGACGTTCAGATCGAGCCAAAACTTTCTCAACGGTAGAACTGGATTTGCGTGAATGCAATTCCGTACCGATACGGTACCCTTGTGAATGAGCGTTCGTGGTTACGGTGCTATCCTGCACCCCTGCTCTGAATACCAGCAGAGCAATGAACCCCTGTGCGCCGCTGTGACTCTCATCATGGATCTATACAAAACCATTTAAGGGGGGGGGGGGTTATAAACAAATTGTTACACTTCTATTTGGCTCATTTCCGAAGAAATGAAAAGAAATAACCCTCTAAAACCATATATCAGTAGAGAGGTTATATATCAAGGAATCTTATGAACGAAAAAAAAATCACCAAAAATGCCTAATTAGCATAATTTATGCAAATTAGCCCTTTTTTGAAAAGCAAAATATCTAAAGAATGGAATGTATGTTGCCGTTCAAACTTTGCATGCCCATTGGTGAAATGGGTCTCTGGGGAATGCATGGATTAGAATTTTAAATAAAGTTATAGTTTTCTGGTAATAATGTCATGTACATATAATTACCTAAAAAAAAACAATAAAATACAAGAAAAAAATCATTATAAATATATATATAATATATATATATATATATATATTTTTTTTTTTTTTTTTTTTATAATTCCAATCCATGCATTCCCCAGACATAACGTTTAGAAAGACATCTGGGCACAAAAAAAAGACTTATTTTGTGTAAGTTATTCAGTGGATTTTGTTTTGGGGAAAAAAGGGCTAATTTGCATAAATTATGCTATTTAGGCATTTTTTGTTGATCTTTTTTTCGTCCATAAGTTCTTGATATATAACCTCTCAACTGATATTTGGTTTGGAGGTTATTTCTTTTCATTTCTTTCAGAAATGAGCCAAACAGACAGAAAAGTGTAACAATTTGCCTATAACTCCCCCCCACCCCCCAGGATACAGATGGTCCATTCGGTCTAAATACTGGCAAATCGTAATTCCGGCACCTTCTAATTATACTAGTAATCGATTGGTCTACAATTCTACAATTAATTCAGTCTAATACCGGGGGTAAACAACAAAATAGGGCAGACATAAGGAAATGATAGAAAAGATGGAAAGAAGGAGGAATACAATCATCATGATCATGAGACATGAAGATATTAAGTTGGAAAGAGGGGAAAAAGGCACAAAAATAAATACGATACAAGAATATGAAAGAAAAGAAACGACAATAAATACAGAACGAGAGAATGATCATTTTCCCCCCTTCCATCTTCTGTTTGTTTTCATATTCTCTTCTTATTCATTCATTTCGTCATGTCTTTACTGATAAAGTTTTGTTAAAGGGTGAGAATTAATTGATAGTATATGATTTACCCCCCCCCCCAACAAAAAAAACAAAACAAAACAAAAACAAAAACAAAACAAAAAAAAAAAAAAAAAAAAAAAAAAAAAAAAAAAAAAAAAAAACAGTCGATACAGATCAAGGACTATACATAACACATGTGCACACTCCCATTTTCCCACTCCCTCCTAGCCTCTTATCGTGGCCCAGTTGGCTGATCGTCGTGTGCCGAATATGCCGAGCGAAGTCTAACTCCCTCCCTGCTCCGCTCACCATCATGACTATGCACCCTTTCGGCGTTTTTTTATATCCACTTGGTCTAACAGCAAATGGTCCAATATATCACCATAAGCTAAACCCATTTGGTCTATTGCCAACTTGGTCTAATCAGGGAAGGTTCCCTGACACCTTTCCTGGTCTAATTTTCAATTGGTCTTATAAATACCTGGACTAATTGTCACTTGGCCAAATTCTCACTTGTCTACTTTTTCCAATTCATCTATTCATAGCAAAATTGTCTTATAACATTTCCGTTCCTAAACAGGAATCTACAGTCTGTGTCAAGAAAAAATGGTACAGTCGGAAAAAAAATATTTAGGTATATATATTTTTTCAAATAATGTGTGTATGTGGTACCAAAATAAAGCCAAATAATTTTCCTTGCTGATGCGCTTTGTTCTGTATAATTTGCTTTCGTAAAACAAAAGTTATGCTAAATTTTGTGCGACGAGGAACAAATCGAAATTGAGCACTTCATGGCCATTATGCGAAACCTATATACACAAAGGCATGGGACAGCGTGCAAAAAATGGATTTTCTTGATTGTAGAAAACTAGTCATATTTCAAAAATTACAACACCAAATGTGATGAAAAAAATTGCAGGTGAAAGTCTGATCTTCCTGCTTTTTGAAAATACCAAACAATAGCAGGCTGTGATGAATCTTCATACTATAAAAAAATGTTTTCCACTTGTACAATTTTATTTGACACAGACTGTAGTGACCAAATAGACATTAGTCGGAAGAAAAAAAAACCCAAAACATGTAGACAAAGTGGTAAATAGGTGAAGTGGCAATTAGACCAAAAGGAAATTAGACGAACTGGTTGTAGACGAAATTGAATAAGACCAAGTGAGATGAGACAAAGCTGCATTAATCAAAGTGGGTTTAGACCAATTGGCAATAACTACCTTCGGTGCAAGCAGATATGCAAAAGGGTTAACCGAAAACAATTTTTTTTTTAAATATATTTTTCAAACTTATATATTAAAAAAAAAAAGAAAAAGAAAAAAAGATGAAGATTTAAAAAAGAAAAAAGAAAAAAAGTAGTAAGCTAATAGTAATTAGTACTGTAAGTGGGATAATATATACAATCACAATTCACACATTCAAACCAAAAGGAGATCAACAAGCTCAGTATAGGAAAGTATTTCAAACTCGAAAGCAATTCAAACAGATTTAGGCACAATTATCAAGAATGTTTTATGCTCTTCAAGGAAATATACATTATGAGATAATTCTCTAATAGTATAAATCTACATATCAATGTCTTAAATCAAACTCTATTACAATAGAGTCTCTGGTTTATTTTGATCATAAATTATGTATGATCAAATATTTTTATCATTATGTATGATCAAAATAGACCAGAAGAATAATGAGCATACGATAATATACGATAATGTAATATTGAGGGTATTAAAGACTTGTCACATGAAATCCTTTATCATTGCTTTCAGTAGAATTGTAATTACATTGTTGATATCAGCTAGACTTCCGTTTGTTTCAAGCTTATTTCTTTGTCAACTTTATGATCGACAATATTCTCGATCTTTATAAGGATTTACTATTGATTACAATCATACGATTGCTAGATTTTCGGATTATTTTCCTCCCAACAAATTGGGTGCGTTTTGCAAACAAAGATGTACTAAATTGATGATGACATGAAAACCTCAAATTGTCACTCAATTGTGTGGGTCACATAATATATATATATATATATATATATATATGTAGCGATATCCCGAAAATAATATTTATTTATATAATTATTTAATTTGATGAATTTTCTTCGTAATTTTTTATTTTGCTTGCGTTGTTATCTTGCCAAGAATGACAAGTATGAAGACGATTGGCCAAATAATAGATCATTAGGGGGTGTGCGTGAAGTGAGTAGGGTGTTTTCGCAGGACTACGGGGAGCTTATCTAGAACGTTAGCATAAAAGAGGGCACTATTTTCAAAATGCCTGCAAACCCTCGTTTTCTATCTTCTTCAATAACTTTGAATAAAAGTTTCCAATGGTAACCGCACATGTTCCCTGTGGCTTGTGAGACATTGTAACGTCCATTGTTGCAAGGAAGATTCAATCAGTATATAGGGCTTTGATATACAGTGCGACACAGAAAAAACAACTAATTTTAAAAGCATCTGTCACATTGAAATGTTTTGTGACTTTGATGTTTATTTCATCATGAATAGTCACTCTATATTCAATTATACCAAACGTACAAGTGTATTGTAACGGTCGACTGAGCACTTAGGTTGAGAAAAATCGTAAAATTTGTCTGATAGTATATTATACCAAGTTTGAGCAAAAACAACCCTTGCAATTAATTAGTCTTTTTAAATATTTTGTCCCTTGAATGAATGAATAGACCCAGGAGGACTGACCTAAAACAATGAATGAATGCTCAGAAGCCAGGGTTTCTTGTGGCAAAACTTGGAAGAAAGTGCCCAAGGTTCTGAAGGTACTGGTTATGCCACCCCTCCCCTCCACCCCCCCCCCCGGTACGCCACCATAAAAGAGATAGTACTATGATCTATGCTCTTGACAGGATCTGAGTATCATGAGTAGAAAACCATGAGTCCTCACCTTTGCCAGTCTGTATCCTTCCTCCCCACCACCACTCAACAAAGTTGTCAAAAATTCAAGTGCTCAGTCATCCATGATAAAACAGGTACAAGTGTGGTACTGAGGTATCTCACTTCGTCTTCGCGACGGATAAAAAGTATTAGAGACGTCTCCAATACTTTATTCCGTCGCGAAGACGTCTCCGTGACAATTTTCATAAACTGTATGAGGAGTATGAGGAGATGTCTCCGGAATAGTCTTCACAACCGTCTCCAAGTAGTTTCAAAACCGTCTCAAAGTAGGCCCAAATCCGTCTCATATATAGTTTCAAAGTAGTTTCTGCGAAGTGAGATACTACCCTTACTCTTCGTCATGATAATTTAATAAAGAAATACATATCCCTAATACTTAAGCACATAAGACATACAATCTTAATATGAGGGTCTCAAAGTTGGGTTTACTCTTTCTTGGGACGACAAGAACTTACGAAGTATACAGAATGCGATCAAATCCCGCGTTTGTCATCTTGCATAAAGGATGTCAATGGCGCGCGGCAGTGGCTATATTTTCAACGTCTATTGTTGCAATACGAATTCAATCCAAAGGATACTTTACTGGGGATACCTAGTTCTTTTTTCTTTTTTTTTTTGCATACCAAGTTTTTATTGTGTCAAATGCGTCTATGCGTATAACAGCTGACCTAAAACATTGCTGATATGAAAAGAAATAACCTACCGCCCAGCCTTTATGATTAGTCAAATCAAAGTATGCCTCTTTTATGTTTTAGCAAAGGGGGAAATGCCTGTATTATACATTCCTATCAAAGCGCACGCTTATTGGCTTAAATAATATAACTGACTTAATTTCTCAGCTGAGAACCTATACGTTCTACGTTTCGGGAGAACGTAGGGGAGACCGGGGACAAATGTAACACGGGGCAATTGTAACAGAGGCTCCCATTCCTAGCAGAAACACGCTATAAACTCAAAATTTGTAGAGATACTATGTGCATTTATTCGCTCCAACTATGCTGTATGAGTGTTAGCAGATTTAACGGTTCGTGAAACTTTCCTACAGCGGAAAAAAACGTGTTTTTTTTAGCATTAAAATGTTAATATTTCACTTTACCATTGTTTTTCTTTCATGGACAAAATGGGATGAGCTTAACGGCTGTCATTTTTGTATTTTAGAAAATTTATGTTCTTAGGCCATATTTTGCCTTAAAGTTTTCTCAACGACGCAATACCGAAGCTAAGATTTTAATAAGGAGGGAGGGTGGGGAGGGTGGGGGGGAGGGTGGGTTGGGTTAAGGGGGATGGATGGGTGGGGGTGATGTGGGGGGGTGGGGGATGAGGAAGTGAGAGGTGGTGGAAGGGGGGTGTAGGGGGTGGAGGGGAAGGAGGTGGGTGTTGGAGGGGTGTGTGGGCTGGGAGGTGTAGTGGGGGTGGAGGGGAAGGGAGGAGGGTGTTATGGTGTGGATGGAAGGAGGTGGGTGGTGGGGAGAAGGGGTGGTGTGTAGGTAGAGGGTGGGGAAGAGGGGAGGGGAGGAGGGGGGGGGGTGAGGGGGGGGAGGGGGGGGGGGAGGAGGGGAGGAGGAGTGGGGTGGGTGTGGGAGGGTTGGGAGGTACGGAGGGGATGGGTGTAGAGTAGTAGGGTGTGGGCGGTGAGGTGGGTGGAGGTTGTGAAGGGTGGAGGTGGGTTGGGTGGGTGGAGTGGGGGGGGTATGGGAGGGGTGGTGGCGGGGCGTCGGTGTTGTGTAGGGAGGAGGAGGGGGGGTGGAAAGAGGGGTGGGTAGTGTGGGGTTGGAGGGGTGGGGAGGATGGGGAGTGGGTAGGGTAGGGATGGGAAAGGGGTGGGGTGGAGGGGAGAAGGGGGTGGGAAGGAGTGTGTTGTGGGTGGGTGTGTTGGAAGGGGGAGAAGAGGGTGGTGGTGGTGAGGTGTGGGGTGTCTCGAGGGTGTGTGTGGGGTTGTGGTGGTGTGGGGGGTGGAGTGTGAGAAAAGGATAAGGAGTGGAGGGGGAGGGGGGGGGTCGGGGTGAAAAAATCTCTCCAAATATGGTCACCTCTGCCAGGGGCCATTGTAACAAGCTGTTACAATTGCCCCTGTTTCTGTTAAAGTAACTCCCGTAGGACTCGGTAAAGCAGATTTCCGCTGAATCATTATTATTATTCATTTTGGCGTCACCGTGCCATGGAAGGCGAAAAGCGAACTGAATCACTGTAACCCGCAGGTCTCTCCTCCCAATATAACCAACACCAAGCTATTATATTAATAACCAATCAGGGGCCGCGGAGCGTTTTTGGAAGTGGAGGGCTGAGCGGCAAGTGGGGAGTGGGGGGAGGGGGGGCTGAACAGACTAAAATCACAAATGTATGGTCATTTTTCCGTTTTTTGTACACTTTCGCTGACGAAGCCTCCCAGGCTCCGTGGCCTCTGCAAATTACATAAAAAACATACAATTGTCCGGAATTTGTTGCTTCCTGTAAACCGCTGACCATGGAGCTAGTATTAGAGACGTCTCCGAGACGTCTCCAAGACGTCTCCGCGACAATATTTATATTTAAAAAATCCGTCTCCGAAATTCAGGAGACGTCTCGGAGACGTCTCTAATACTATTTATTCCGTCGGGAGACAAGATTCCTATTCTGTCGCGGAGACGTCTCCGCGAAGTGAGATAGCACCCTTAGCTCAAGCATCATAACTTTGAATGTATTTTCTTTTATAATGCTTTACAAAAAACAAAAGGTAACACATCTATACCTCCGACATGAAAATTAGGGTGGTATCTCACTTCGCGGAGACGTCTCCACGACAGAATAGAAATTTCGTCTCCGCGATGGATAAAATAATATTAGAACGTATCCGAGACGTCTCGGAGACGTCTCCTAAATCTCGGAGACGGATTTTTTTTTTCATAAATTGTGGCGGAGACGTCTCGGAGACGTCTCCGCGATATTGGAGACGTTTTTAATACATTCTGTCCGTCGCGAAAACAAAATTTTCTATTCTATCGCGAGACGTCTCCGCAAAGTTAGATACCAGAGCCTCAAGTTTTTATTCTTGTTGTTGTTGTTGTTGTTGTTTTTAAATAATTTATATTACTTTACTGGAAAAGAAAAAAAGTAAAAATATGAAAGATGATCATTACGTTCTTTTAATGCCAAGATTGTAAATAGGAGTAGACTTGGATATAAAGAAAAATAGCTAAGAAAAGCCTCGTTGATAAGCTCAGTATCAGAACTTTATAACTTTGAATGTATGTCGATTATTATGCTTTACAAAAACAAAAGGTAACCATACCTATAATCTCAGACATGAAAATTCAATAACTTTGAACATATTGTTTAATACGTTTTGTTAGAAAATGCAATGAAATATTGATATTTTCCGAAAAAAGTGCCTTTAGTTTGTTTATCATTTGTTCACTGTAATCAGAGCCTCAAGTTTGTTATTCTTGTTTTGTTTTTTTTAATTTATATCACTTACTAGAGAACTTCAGAACTTCATAACTTTGAATGTATAATCAATTATAGTTTCTTTTTTTTACAGGACCAAAGGTAACCTTATCTATGCTCAAACATGAGGAATAAATAACTGTGAACATATGATTTTATTTCATTTTATTCGTCGAGTGTTCATGGTATAACACATAAAAGAAACACTGACAGGATAGCCCATGAAAACAAAAAGGCCTATTTACAATGGGGTCATATAAAATGGGAAAGAGAATAGGGACCCCCCCCGATTGTTTTTTTCTTATTAAAAAACGCACATATTAAAAGAGAAGAATGAAAGAGGAAGGGAGAGAAAGGGAGAGGCGGAGAGAGAGAGAGAGAGAGAGGGAGGGGGGCAGATAGGAAAGTAAAAAATTTAAGAGGGAGTGAATGAAGAAAAAAGAAAGATAGAAGAAAGAAAGACAGAGGAGAGAAGAGGGAGGGATGCAGCCCCCATAAAAAAATAAAAATATATTTTCAATATGATACCTGAAAATATATGTCCAATACGTTTTGTTAAAAGGGCAAAGACATATTGATTTTGTCAGAAGAAAAAAATGGCGTAAATTTTGAAGATTGATTTTTACAAAAAAAAGAAGAAAGAAAAAAAAAAAAAGCTGTAATTTTACATTCTTCTCAGAAATGTATCACTTTATTTTGCAAGAATGCGTTATAGTCAAAAGGCGTAAGCCTAACATAAAGTGTTATACAAACAGTTGTCAGTTAAAAGATATATTGTGTAGGTACAAAGTAGATAAAGAACCAAAATATGAATTAATCAAGGTTCTTATAATTCAACAGTTAAAGGGTGAAGCCACAACAACCTAAAATAAAAAAAAAAAAAAAAAAAAAAAACTATCATAACTTTTGTCCCATTCATGCATATAACAATTGGAAAATGTATATAAATGGGTCAAGCATTGTCATGTTTCATTATAATTAGTTTAGTGGTTAAAGATGTTTAATTTGTCATGTGCATAGCTTTGATAAGAAAACAAAATGTTACAAGTTCATGTGTTACAATTGCCCCGCACGTCTGTTACAAATTGCCCCTCGTCGGGGCAATTGTAACACTCGGACCTCTTGTTTTGAAATGGTAATGGCTTCAAAATGACTTGTTTTACTTAACCCAAACCTATTCATTGTCAAGCTAAGATATGCATATTTCATTTATTTAGTTTTAAGCAAGATTTTAGCTTCAATAAAGCTGATAGGTCAATTTGGAAAAAACTGTTACAATTGCCCCAGGTCTCCCCTACATTTCCCCAAAATAGCGTTGTAGATTTTGACATCGGGAGCTGTCTCTTTGTAGCTAGGGGAAACCCTCGTTTGTGCACACGAAAACTTGTAATTTAAACGCTTGCCAGCCGTTTCTAGCAAATACCAGTTTTACACACTCTTTTCCGTACTAACAGTATGCAGGAGTTTGGGGTTGAGCTATTTTGAAAATAAAGCCTTTCATAATGCTAACGTTCTAGATTAGCTCCTTCCGTAGTACGAGGCGGGGGGAGCACCTTACTAACTATATTAAAAAAAAGCTTTGTTCTCTTTAATCTTTTCTTCTTTATAGTTTAGAGTATTACGAAGCACCACAAAGTGACACGTGTTATCAGTTTGATTTCGCTTTATAAAGTGATGTTAGCGTGTTACACCTTCACATCGAACATCAACTCCAGCTCGAAATTTGATTATCGAGATGGTATTCTTTTTTGCCCAATTGATCGTGGCCCGAGCAGCCCAGCGCCAGATCGACGTTGCTCTATCCCTTTCTTGTTGAACGCCAAACAGGGAAGCAGCAACTCCCATCGATTAATGTCTATTGATATGACGTGCCGGGGTTCGAATTCCACGACCTCCTCGTTTATGAGGCAGACGCTTATCCACTGACCCAACACATCGGTTAGATACAACGATCTCCAAACGATTGCTTTTATATTTATATTTCATCCAGCTGCGCCACCTGAATAAATATATGACATACTTCTTTTTTCTTGTTCGACGACAATGCGGGTGCTTCGCCTATGACTACTGCCGCCCCCTTTATATTTTGATATAGGGGAATTGCCAGGAGAATCTATTTACTCAATAACAGACGACGGAAGTCTGGCTCTCATTCCCCATTTTGATCTTTACATCCATCATCCTCGTAGTCATTCGCAAAAGAGAATCATTTCATAACACCACCAACTATTTCATCGCAAACCTGATGGCTTCTGATTTAATGATGGCAGTTTTCTTGTTCATCGAAGGCGTGATTGGATGGACGACTTTCTCTTGCGGTGGCATCATCATGTACCTACAATATGTGAGTCAAGTAAATATAAATTTTGAAAAACATATTTTTGACAGTATGAAGGCCAGTTCAAGTAGGAGAGTGAGATGAGCCAGTTTTTAAATTTTGGCTCCTGAATAGGGCCTACCAATAGACACGGTACATGTGGGTACACTGTAAAAAATATTTCAGCAGAGTCGCCATAAGAAATGTAATTCAAAAGTCAGTTTTGTTGTTAAGTTTCTCCTTCAAATAATTACGTGAGAAAAACAAAATATACATCAGGAGTAACACATTTTTTCCGTTTTAACCAAATACATATGCTGTTAAACTCTAATGACATTTTTCCTTCTCTTTCATCAATTCTTAAGGGAGAAATTTACAACAAAACTGTTATTTAAATTACATTTTTGTATGGCGACTCTGCTGACATCACTTTGCTGTATTTTTTTTTTTAGTATTTTTTTTTTACAGTGTATATATATATGTATATAGAAAATTAAACAAAAATTCTGGAAGAAAAGTCGTTGTAGTCGTTGTCGTGACGGAGGATTTCATTTTTCAACTTATGTATATATATACATATAAGTGTAAGAGATTACACATACAACAGCCAATGGGCAACTCTTTTTTATTTAAATTGTGAAAGAAATTGAGTGCACGGCATTAGAACGATGAATCTTGGGCTTTCAAGGGGCGTGGGATCAAATTTTTGCAAAAAAGAGATAGCCAAGGTAAGGATTTTGATGAGCTACTCCAGAGGTGGCATCCCTGGGCTTTGTATGATGGTTATGATGTCACAACGAAGCTAACAAAACTATTTTCCACTACAAATTCCATAAATACAACCATTGTAGTACATTTTATAAATAAATATGCCCATTTTAATTTTGAAGATGTTAGTGGTGAGAGGCAATCTTAGGTTTTTCACAATCGTGCAAAAGCACATAAGCGATGTCACTGTTTGTGTTGTGTTGCATTTGTTAAAATACCCTCTATAATGCTACATCATCACTAACACGTAACGCAAACTGTTGCATTTTTTCATATAAAAAAAGAAAGTGCAACAACAAGATTGAAATGCGGTGCGGATCCAGGGGGGTGTAGAGTAGATGGTCATTGCGCGGAGGTGTAAATAGAACATACGTTTTAACATGTACAACGAAGAATAATATTTGTGGATGGACTTGCTCTCAATCCCCGCAGTTCATTCAGAACCCGGGGCAGCCTTGTGAAGGGTGAACCTTGTTCTTCCAAAAGAAGTTATTTATTTCAGTGGGAGCTCTTGTGGCCGATGATTAATGGACGGTCCATTTATATGCTTCGTGACTTGTCTGTTTTATTACTGCTTTAAAGATATGCTTATGATTTTAATGTTTGGTCTGAATGTATTCATTTTGCTCTTTCTGATCAAGGCACTGAGGTGATAAGTGTAAGGATTGGCATCGCTTATTGGTGTTGCGTTCCTTGGGGCCATAATAATTGAATATCCTTTGTGGCTAAACGTAGAATAACTTCTTATGGAACTCAATTGGAGTAGCGATATAATGCTTTTAGTATGATATCTGTCCAATTTTGCTCAATATTATGATTTTTTGGCACTTTGTTTATTATTGGCCCATTATAATTTACTTGTTTTTGCTTCTTTATTGCGTGTCGGTAGTGTTGGTATATTAAAAGGCAGGCGAGCGAGTACATTAGAGAGGCACACACACGTACACACACACACACACATCACACACACTACACAGATCACACACATATATATATATATATATATATATATTATATATATATATATATATATATATATATATATATATGCTATATTTGTGAACGAAATGGGTGGAAGAGAAATAATATTTTCTCTTCATCCAG
>CALNVZ010003425.1:12400884-12428607 GCA_940671915.1 Paracentrotus lividus
AAAACCCGCGCTAACGGCGGGAAGCGACCGATTGACAACTGCATGCAATTATTACTTAGCGCACAAAAACTCGCCTAAGAAAACTTCCGGGTTTTGTTTTTCAGCTGCGTGCATTTCCACTAAACTCATGAATGTAATGTTGCGTTTCCCCTCCTCAAATAATGGACGCGTCTTTATGCCTTAAGATTTAATGTCATACGTTAGATTTACATTTCACGTGGAGTAGAATTGATATGATTTCCTTTTTAAAAATATATATTTGCAAGGAGTGTCTTCATTAAATTTTAAAAAAAGTCTTAACCTTCAATGGGCATGGTTATATTGGCCATCTCACTACCAAGGGTGGGGGCGAATCCAACCTCCCCATTTGACCAAATTTGCTGAAACTTAGAATGTATTTGAGGTATATTAGAATGAATAAGCCTGCTAAGTTTCATACGTCTACCTCAAATACTTTTTGGGCAATCGGCATATGTAATTGGCATTTTACTTTTTTGCATTTGGACTACATGTTTAATACACAAGTCTATGGGGAACCCAAAAGCGCATAGCGCAACTTTTTTTTAATGCTGCGCATTACCAGATGGTCGAAACTATATAAATTTGTTATCAACATATACGTAAGACCCTATGATAAAAAGTCATGAAAGCTCATGGCACACAAAAGATATCTTTAATCTGATTTCGGCAAATGAACTAGGGCATTGATAATCCCATAGACTTTGTGTAGGTTCAGGTGTTCTAGTACTATAATATATCAATCATTTATAAGCGATTTTAATAGATCCCAAGTTGGAAGGTACAAACCATTCTACATCTACAATAATAGAAATATGTCAAAAACATGTAAATGTACAAAATAATGACAAATTCTATCCATATAGCTCATTTCTTAAAATTATTCCCCGTGCTCTCATCTTACCCAAAGGCTATACCTCACTTTCCCACATTTTATTTTAATCTTTATTTAATCTTTAATGAAAAGCAGACAAATCAAAATAATTATTTTAACACGTTCTTTTCTTCGGAAAATAAAACGTGAAATAAGAATACCGGGACAAATCTATTCATGAAAATCATTCTATTGGCTCGCTATCAACGCTGTATTCATGGTTACACATTTCGATATTATCACAGATTAATAATTCAGAACCAATAATTATCAGTTACTTTATGTAAACGTTTTTACATACATGGCATACATCAAAGTGCATTGTTGCGTTATCTAATCTATAATTTAAGGGTTTTTCTCAAAAATAATGGATCCCTTCCAAGTTCGGCAACAACATTAACAATTATCTTCTGCGATTAATAACAATCATATTTACAACATTGAGAATGGGTAGTTTTCGAAGCGCTGTTTGAAATATAATTCAAATTTCAACTACGAAGGAAACTACCCCAAAATATATATAATATGAAAAATGAGCAAAGAAAATTGGATACCATCGGGATTCGAACCAAAGACCTCCTATTTACTATTCAGGCACTCTACCAGCTGAGCTATAGTAAACCCACGCTGGGTCCGTCCCTTAAACCCCTTAACTCTTCGGGTTACCTACGTGGGTTTATTATACTACTAATAATAATAATAATAGTTGCGATTTATATAGCGCCTAATATGAAACAATTTCATCTCTAAGCGCTTTACAATTATTATTACCCCGGTCATCGGATGCTTGTAAGTCTTTCTGACACCTGTCCAATCTCAAAGGATCATTTTTCGAATCATAGCAGCTATTACGGCGCACTCGTTCCATTCCTACCGGGCACCCATTTTGCACCTGGGTGGGGAGGAGCATTGTTGACAAAACGCCCATGCCCTAGGACGTAAGTTTCATGCCGGGGATCGAACCCACGGTCCTTGCTTTCTAAGTCAAGTGATAAGACCACTAGACTATGACACTTCTATGTCTGTTATAGGTCAGCTGGTAGAGCGCCTGACTAGTAACCAGGAGGTCTCTGGTTAGAATCCTGATGATACCCCATGTTTTTTTGTTTTTGTTTTTGTTTTAATATAATAATAGTCTTTTATTCAAACATCAAAACATTTCTTGCAGCCAAAGGCTGAATGACAAAAGTTTTTACGAAGTAAATGATAATAACTTGAAAACAAAGTAGATATAAACTACATCATTAACAGAAAAGGTTTAACTCCATTCATCCTTGCAAAGTTAACCACACAAACAATGATGTGAAATAAGTGTGAGGCAAAGGGGACATAAGATTCATCAAGGAATATGGATTATTAATTGATAAATGGCAGTAGGAAGAGAAAGAACAAAATTAACAAAACAATGCGAAAATGGGCACGGGTATGGAGTGGCAAATTGCTGTGATCGTTGAATTATGTATTAAAAAAAACAAACAAACAAACAAAACAAAAACAGCAGGGTAGCCTAATGTATAAAGCTAAAAAAAAAAAGGCACTTTGCAAATTTGAAAGGAGTACTGAAAATAAATATAAAATATTTGGCATGCATCGAAAATTAAAACTAGACAAGACACGTAATCAAAAAGGAAATGAAGAAATGAAGGATAGAAAGGTTCGAGCATGGATCTTTCTTATGTATCCATGGTAACCGTTGGAGAAACAGACTTCAGAAAGGGAGGAAAGATGCAATGCACAAAATATTCTCTTTGCTTATTTCTATCATGAAATACATTTGTTTCCATTATGAACATCTTTTTGTTTACTACCGCATACCTCTTATTCATAATAGGATGGGTTTGGTAATTCTTCTTCTTCTTCTTCTTCTGGTTAGGTACAGACCGCCGCTGCCGTATTATCGTACACATTTGTTTGTCAATTGTCCAGGTGTATCAGTGCAAGTAAAAATATTCTACAGGATACTATGTGCAGCTAAAAACAGGTAGTAGGCTTAGCGAAGCCTAATTTGTTGTACTTCTTGCTTGAAGGTGTTCAGGGAAGTACAACTGACTATGCCTTGTGGTAAGGAGTTCCATAGTCTTGTCGCGTCCGGGAAAAAAAATGTCTTTTGGAATAGTAGAGTTCTGGCAAAGGGCACTCGGTACTTCTCTTGGTTCCCACGTGTTGATGGTCCAGAGGTTGGTAAGAAGTACCTGTCTGAAGGGATGTCAATCAGGCCATGGGTGATGCTGAATACCATGCACGCTCTCAGCTGGGCCCTCCTTTCCTGTAGAGTGGTCCACTGGAGTTGTTTCAGCATTTCTGAGACACTGCTGGTTCTTCTAAAGTCTCTCAGAACAAAGCGTGCATACCGACGTTGAACCATCTCCAATTTATAGATGTTCTTCTGGGTGAATGGATCCCATACCACTGAATTTAGGAGTGTACTCTTTTAAAAAAATGTATCAAAGCGCCTCTCTTTATCTGATTCAATTACACTATTATACAGATCGAGTATCCGATCTGCACTACTGGAATTAGAGCGGATCCAGGATTTGCAAAGTATTTGCCAGGTCCTATATAATAAGGGCGGGTCGTGCAGCCGAAACTTCCCGATTTTAACACGTACAGTCAATAAGTGGTTTTCAAATTATAGAGGGGCGCGCGTCCCCTGCGCCCCGCCTGGATCTTAGCTACAACTTGAAAAAGGAAGCCTTTCTGTGTCAATAACCACATGCCGTGGCGGACACAGACCGGAGTCACACAATGAACTTACCAGGCCCATGCGTAAACATAATAGAGCCGCTTTTGTCCCCAGACAATTGGGCCCCCGAAATGCATTCAATTCGATTTTCTTGGATCCGCGCCTGACATGTCAGCTTTATCTATCATTGTTTTATCCTTTGGAAGGGGAAGCTTCATATTTTCATTTCTGAGAGCAGAAGACGACCAAGTTCGATTATGGAAAGACAAAAAAAAGAAGAAAAAAAACCCACAAAACACACACACACACACACACACACACACACACACACAAAGGCCCCAAAATTACACCTTTAGGAGATTGGGATTACCAGGTAAAGCAACAGTAAAGTTATTTTATACATCTCCAATTTTCTTTTAGAGGTTTGTTTTATACCTTTTCAAAATGATGGCCATATGACAAGGTCGGAGCAAGACGAAGGGATCCCTAAATATTTAAATTCTGTTTCGCTGTTGCCAAAGATGGACGGATTTCACCTGATATTGCAAATACGTTTTAATGCAACTTTCTTCTATTGATATGTCACAATGTTGGTTTCGTAAGGTGAATATATAGTAACTTACTGCAGTAAATAAATCTTTTACACGTTCATTTTTCTGGATAATCATGACCTATTCCTCTGAGGAATTACACAAAGAAGTTTATCATCTCAGGCTTCCGCCGTCTTGCTCCGCCCTTGTATTGACACATCACGGCCATTATTTTTTAATGGAAAATGGTTAGTAAACGAAACCTATAAACAGTACAGGGAAAATATAAAACAGCTTATTGATAGCTTCCACAAAATGGGGCCCTTTTTTTCTTTCGTCACAACTACTGCTTTCAGAAGTGAAATGCGTCAAGTCTTCCTTTTTAACACTTACCAAACAAACAACAACACAATTATTATGTTATTATAATGGTTATGATTGAAATGTACTAATATAAAGAAAGACTTGTAATTTGTTTTCCCGGAGGTGGCTATTTTATTTTAGTCACTACACTCTTAAAAACCCCGGGTTAGAATTCTGACCATTTTTCCGTGTCAAAAATATCTGACCCTTTCCGAGTCAATGTGACACGGAAATGAGTCGGTCGAGGAGCTACAGAATTTGAATGAAGTTTGTCGACCCCGTTCGGAGTCAAAGAATATTTGCAAACTATCGGTTATGATTTTTTGTAATCGATCATATGCAAATAGTAATGATTTGGGTATAGTTAAGTTTTTAAAATGTTTCTTTCGTTAAAAAAAAGTATAGGTTTTCCCGTTCAATTTCATCTTTAGTTCACTCAATTTCACATTTGGATCAAACAATTTAACGCAAGTTGCGATCGCGCTAACGCATCGTCAATCAAATTCATTTTTATTCACTCAAATTCCCTATATTTGCAAACGATTCTACATAGCATTAGTGCGAATTCACATCAGGAGCATACAATTTCAAGTATGTGCACTCATGTTAATTTACAGCTGGCTTCGGCATAATTTGTCTTCCTTCGTTGAAACAAATTCACGAATAGACAATCGAATTGTAAATAAGTGCATACAATTTTAAATTTTAGTGATACTTCGGTGAAAGCTTATAATGATATCTCACTTATCATAAGACGGATTTAAGACTAGTTTGGGACAGTTTTGAGACGGTTTGAGACAGTTGTGAAGACGTTTCGGAGATGTCTCAGAGATGTATGGCCGAGTCTCCGAGCCGTTTCATGAGTCGCAGAAAATCGAACATGCTTAAAACCACTGGCGTAAATCCGTATAGAATGCTTTTCATCGGGGGGGGGGGGATATTACATAATAATACAAAGCGCCATCCCCCCTGATGAATAGAAATCGCAAATGGATTTACGCCAGTGCTTTAAACTATGAAATTTTTCGTCGCGACGGAAAAAAAATTATCGGGGACGTCGAGTCGCAGAGACGTCTCCGCGAAGTGAGATACTTATCATTTCGAGGTATTTACAGTTGTGTAAAATAGCATTTTTTAATTTTTTTTTATTTTTTATTATTTTTTTTTTTACAAGTCTTTATGCCGAGATGCCTTGCTCGTCAGGAGATTGATATGGCTAGAAATTATCAACCATAATGATCAGAGGGATTTTCAAGAACAAAGTATTTATTGTTCTTGTAATGGACCGTCGTATTCATCTGTATTGCGTATGATAAAAAATTAATGCACAGCCAGAAAATTGCAAACACTGTCTTGTCTGACGATTTCATATTTTATAATTCGTACGCTGCATGACTGAGTCCTGTTTGGTTTTGAGTGCCAATTTGTGTGTTCAATTTCAAAATTAAAGATAAAAAAAGCCAATACAAAACATAGAAACTCGATTGAACATTGAGAATTTTATACATAATTATATATGATCACGAAATGGGAGATTATATCACTCCACAATCTCACTCTTAAAAATTGAGGAGCGTATATGGTCATATTCCTGAAAATTAAAGAGTTGGTTTGATTAAATTAAGTGCACAAATTAGGAAACAGAATTCCTATTAATGAAATTTTTTTGCCCCAAAGCACGCCCGTCGCCGTTTCGTTTAAATATTATGAACGAATCGGGAAATTGGTGCATGAAATTGACAATTGAATAAAAATATAGTGAATTCGTTTGCACCGAACAAAAATGTTAATGCCGATAAATTAAATTGAGTACACCAAACGAAATTTTGCGTGCACGTAAATGAAATGCCTTGCTAGAATTGAAAATTTGTATGATCCAACCGGCACGAAAGCGGCTCCTGGTTAGTATTGGCTTTAAGCAAAAAATATCTGACAAAAGTGACGAGATATAAGAATAAGAGGCATTTAAGTCACCATAGTCCCATATTTTTTACGTGCAAATTCGTGTTTGATCAATTATTCAGCGTAAGAAAACTGGATCACATAATATTTGAACTTAAATGATTGGTAGAAGCCTCTGTGTTGATTTCAGATCCTAATTTCCATTTTCAAAGGCACAGCGCCACATTGAAATTTCAGCTAAAAATCAATGTCCACTTTAAATTGAATATGACCACAAGTAAATTTCTGGGTTACTATTTAGAAAGGTCATCCGGATGGAGTGCGCCTCAACAGATTCGGATTCCGGGTCAAACTGACCTGGAAGGAGTACAAACCAATGACTAGGAGGTCCGAGTCACTAATAGAAAGCTGATCCGGAAATGGTCAATATGTTAATGACTCTTTTTCCGGGTCAAACTGACCGCAGATCAGTCATACTGACCCGAATGGTTTGTGCCCCAACGGATTGGAAAGGATCAGTTTTGACCCGGGATTTTTAAGAGTCTAGTTTAACACACATCAGTGATACACTGCGAATTATGAATTGCGTCCCAAAAAAAGTAGAACCCCGGTCGACGTTCAGTCATTTCTAGTTTAAAATAGACAATTCATCAATAAAGACGTGTGTCATTTCAGATTTCAATTGTTCTTCTTATTTTAGACACCCAATACAATACGAAAGAGCAACGCATAAAGGAGTATTTTTTTCCATTTAATTGTCAAAATCAATGGCGCAGAATACGTTGCTAATAATATGTAACGGACTTCCCGAAAAAAGGGATACTTTTCATTTTCATTTACATGATTTAGTTTTTTTTTTGCGGGTTACTTTCATAAAACCTCTCAATGGTTGTGAAACACTTGCTGCTAGGATAAAATGTGGTTCGTAATCGTTTGTTTTTACCTAAAAAAATTGACTGAATATCCATGCCTGTTCCGCTTTTTTGAGAACACACTGTGCAATAAAAGATCTTTCTTCAGAATCCCTCTAATCGGATGCATGAAGCTATTGCAATTTCTAATATCTCCTTATCTCATTTTATCTTCCAATTCTCTTCATTCCCCCTCCTCTTTCAAAAGGTGACGTATCAAGTTTCAGTGAGCACACTAGTCCTCCTAACTCTAACCCGATATGATGCTATTCTCAATCCTTTACGATCAATCAACAGATGGAATGGATATCAGGTGCTAAATGCAATTGGAGTAAGCTGGATAGGTGCGTATCATGGGTTTATATCCACTTGGTCTAAAAGCAGTCGGTCTTATTCTCTTACTGCCCAAGACCACATGAGCTAAACCCCAAGACCACAATTTTCGCTTGGTCTATCCAATTCGTCTAATAAACAAATTGTGTCAATTAATTGCATGTTCCTGATCCTCTAATTCTCTAATTCATCTATGACCAGTTTGCTACAGGCAAGTTGGCATTAGATAAACAAGAATTAGAAAACATAGTAAATAGACAAAGTGGCATATGACCAAAAAAGCAATAAGACGAACTTGTAGATGAAACAGAATTAAACCTGGGATGAGACCAAAATGGCATTAGTCAAAGTGGATTTAGACAAAGTTGCAAGAATCAGGGATGTGTTAATAAGGAGATGAAGCAACCATCTTTCTGTGACCTCTTGTGCTGTTGAAGTTTTTTTTTTTCAACAACACGAACCCTTAAACGGATTGTTTCACTTCAGTCAGAAAAGAAAACTCTCCTTGCTAAGCTGTAATCATAATTACAAACCTTATGCCAGACAGGAATTGCCTAAGATTTTGAAGCTAATCGGTAGCTTTATTGTTTAGATATTAAAGGATGCAGTAACATTGAATGATTTCAAATCACATTTTATTCGATTTAGCTTATTTTGCCAACAAAATTATAAACACTTAGGTCAGTCTGGTATCTCTTCAAAATTGCAAGCTAATTGCTTGCTCTACCTTCGAGATATGAATGATTTCATACTCAAATTTTATAAACCGACACCGGATAGTTTATAAAACCCTGTGCTTTTCCATACACCCATTTCCTGTTGTAAAGTCCCCCGTCCCTAGCGGCCTGGTGAGTTATCAGAAGAGGGTACTGGTGTTCGGCTCTATGCTTGGCATTGTTTGTTACACTGTTTTAAGGTAGTAAATGACTTCCATTTGATCTGAAACTTACAGTAGTTTGTTTTACTGTTGGAACAATATAATTTTATTAATCTTGATATAATTGCTCTTGTTTTTGAAAGTTACTAAATCCCTTTAATGACTGAATATCACAATAGCCATAGCTTCCATGGAGGGAAAATAATTCCTTTAAAAAAATAATAAAAAACAACTTTGTGCAGCATGGAGTGATACTTATGAAATAAAAATATCTAGGATTTCTCTTGATATATCTTTACATGCCCTGACAATATGTAGGGCCCCACAGCTTCGATTTTTGCAGACATTCACAAAATTTGTCCTATCCAGTTTCTGAAGAAACGGAAAACAGCAAAAAAAAATCGTAATCGAATAATTATTCATTAACTCAACTGGTCACAAAAAATCTGAACATCTTTAAAACACAATAGTTTACTAAATCTGATTGGAAGACAAGTTTATGACAACATTTATTTTGACACAATTAGGAAAAGTGCCTCAAGTGCATCAGCGCCATCTACGACAACAAGTACAGCTACTTATCCGCCAGTGTATGATCCGTGGATGGTAGCAGATCCAACTACAAAAACGCCAACCTATTCAATGTAATTTTCGGCTTGTGTCGAAAGAATACTTTCATAAAAAATTTTTATGATGTACTATATATGCACGTTTGATAATATTTAGACCAAATCATAATTTATTTACATTTTGTGTTTTTCTTTTCCGGATGCAGTCTCATTCCTGGTGCAAATACCATCCTACTACCTAGTATGTCTGCCCGTTACTTCAATCGACCTGACGAACCACGTCTACAATTTCATTATCATGCTCGTTCTCCCTTCAGCGATCCTCGTCTACTGCTATTCCCGCATAGTCTACCGTGTCCTCAGCAATAAATTCCATCGCAGACATCAATCTGTTGCTAAGCAACGCGAAGCCAAGCTGACCCGGATGGTTGTACTGATCCTGCTCGTGTTCATTCTCCTACGATCACCTCGAGCGACGTTCACCTTCTACAAGTACATGACGGGGTGGAGATCTACTCATTGGATCCGGGATCGGTTAGTTCTATTCGCTGTTCTGCTGATGAATCAGTTGAACTGCGCAGTTGATCCGTTCGTCTATGCTCTCTCCGCACCGCAGTTTCGGAAATATCTTCAGGATCTGAAGAATACGTTCCGATGTTGGAGGATTAAGAATCGTCGAGAGAACCCTAGTCCGATCGATCTAGCCCAAATTAGGGTGTAACCAGATAGAAATTTTAGCATTTATTCCATCGCAATGATGAAGGGTCCCGAAACAATGTTTCATTTCATTTCATTTCATTTCATATGAACATTTATTTCACGATTCAAGGAAAGGAGGCGAAATTCCCGAGAAGAAAGCATGCTTGTATTGGGTTCGCCCGTAAACAAAATATAAAAGTCCACGAGAAATTCAAGCATTGGTATTTGATCAAATTTGTAAATTATGCAAAGTAGCCGAGCCGGATGTAAAAAATATGAGTTTCTTCATTATGCACTTTTTTTTTCTCAACATAATACATGATTACACTTTTTTTTTCTTCTCAGAAACACATATGTGTTTACATGCATTCATCAGATTAAATCTTTCAAAAATGCCTTACTATAAAATTATTGAATTTGGGATTTTGACTTCAAAAGATGCAACTGTAAACTAGAACTTGTAATTAATTGATGTATATTACATATTTAGTCAAGGCTGTCTTATATTTCTTCGTGTCGTCTTTGAATGATAATTTTAACACCTATATGTCTTTTGATTCTTTATGTGAAATCCAGTCTGTATGGCTGCAATGCGTATTATAACATATTTGATATCAATAGTTATGTTGCACTAGAAGAATTCAATTATTTTATTTAATCAAATATAGTTATATGATTAGAATTTGAAATTTATATTGATATCCGATGTGATCCTATACCTCGTATTTATTTATCAAATTTACCCAGAAAGATCATGATTATAACTATAATAATAATCATTACCAACATATTCAAATTATATCCATACTTTTTTTTTCTTTACAATCTGAAAGCAATTCAGAGACTTACCAGACGTAGTTTCAAATATATAAAAGTAGGCACACTAGATTTCAAGTACATGTACAGTTGAGCTCAAAAGTATTCATACCCCGGTAATTTTTAAATTTTTTTTAGTCGTGTTGTTAACTGGATGTGTTTCGTCAAACTTTCTGGTGATAAGTATATTACCAACAACTGAACCATTAGGAAATTTTGAAATTTTGACAAATTTGATATTCCAGGGGTATTTTATTGACAGATTTATGGAAAACACCATGTTCATAAGTATTCATACCCTATGGGTACTAAGTCTAATTTATAATAACCTCGATTGTATTCTTTCCCTCAAAATAACCACCTGAAATAGTTCTTGTAAGTGTCCAGAGCCTTTCTTCAGGCCTTCTGTGGGGGTAATGGGGTTTGTCCCAGGGTCCTATGTAAAACCTCCAGGCTGACTCAGGTTACATGTTCTTTGAGCCATCATGCGAGTCTGCAGCTCACTGTTTCAACTCTTCCCGGAATTTCCCGAATTTCGGGAAATTTGGTGTTTTCAAGGAAATTTTCAGGAAGTGAAACAATTTCAGGAAATTTCGAGAAATTCGAGATCAGAGGAATATGAAATAAAAAAGATGTTTAATAAATTCTTAAAAGGTGTGGGAAAAAAAGAAGAAGAAAGAATAGACCGATATTTTTCCCATCTCAAATACCAATTACAATTCTAGTACATTCTGCACATACACTCACTTCTCACTGGTATTGCAACATACAGTAGTTGAAATGCTATATTTTCCAAGTTTACAAGTCTTTTATATGTTGTCATATTTCATTCATGGCCCGAGATTTGTCGAATATTTTTGTATATTCTGATAGAGGAGACTTGTCCCTTTTCATTCCTGAGAGCAGTAAATACCGAGACAGGCGGGCACACAGAGGGCTCACTTCCATGAAATGCAGCCCGAATTCGTCTATACCAGTGAGTAGTGAGTGTGTGTGCGTGTGTGTGTGTGTGTGTGTGTGTGTGTGTATGTGTGTCGGGAATGGGAAAGGACGCATCATGCATCAGTACTGTCATGTATATACACCCCTACTCACACACACACACACACACACACACACACACTCTCTCTCTCTCTCTCTCTCTCTCTCTCTCTCTCTCTCTCACACACACACACACACACACACACACACACGCACTCTCGCTCTCTCTGTCTCTCTCCCTTTCTCTCTTATTTCAACTTTCTCTCTGTGCAGCACATATTCATCACCCGAAAACACACCCAACAAGTAAATCATCGGCTAACAATGTTTTTTATTGAACAAATTTTATGTATTTATATATTTTTATCTGTTTGTTTTGTTTTGTTTATTTTGCTTTTTTCCCCTGCAGGTAAACATTCACAAAAGCAGGATCCTACATAGCCTTGTTGCAAACCAGCTGTGCTGAACATGTGACCCTGTATAAATACGCGAAATAAATAAATAAATAAAAACATTCTATGTACGTACAATTTCATGATTATTGTCAGATCGTACACTGAAAACCTAACCTCGTCCGTTAGTGGACGGACTAGCTTTAAAGCTAGTCAGTCAGACGGACTAGTTTTAAAGCTAGTGTGTCATGTTAGTCCGTCGAGACGGACTAGCTTACAACTGAATCCAAATCTCTCAACTTGACGGACAGAGCTTTAAAGCTAGTCCGTCACACTTTATGTTAGTCCGTCGATGCGACGGACGAGCTCTATAAAATTAGATAGGTAGCCTCAGTACTCTCAGTTTACCCATTAGAATGACCGACTAGGATTTGATACACATAGCTGAAATGTCGCCTACAATTAAATGACTGACTAGCTTTTGAAATACACACAGATGCAATGTCAATTATTATCTCCATTGTAAATTTAGAGTGGCATGTTTCCGTACATAATCAAGTGAATACATTATTCTCAAACAAAGGTTGTTTTGACCTGACAATCTTAAAGCGTACGATACATAACATCAATCACGACAAGAATGCAATTCACGAGTAGGATCAAACTATTGTTCTCCATTCTTTAATTACAGGCTAATTGATACCTCGTTACTATAGACCAAGAATCTGGTCTATTCTTATAGATTACGGGTGAATGCCCGGCTAAGCACAGCAGTGAATACAAGGTGAATAGCATCGAGTGAATAACATGCGCATTGCGAAAAGGACATCGTCTATTATTTGTATTATCTGTATGTGAATTCTATTTAATGAGCAAACTGTAAGGAAGCAGATCCGATATACCCCGTAAAACTGAAGATTTTGATGATAATGGCGATCTCCTTCATGTGATATGTGTGAGTACTCTTTTTGAATTCCATATTTTTCAGTTCATAGATATCGTTTTTTTCACATGGATTAATACTATAATCACCAACGCGAAACAAATTGCGTGTGTGTTACTGACAACGATAATAGCAACAATAAATAATGAATTCAGTTCTAATTCTAAGAATTATATGTGCCACTATTTCTTTTAGATTACGAAAGAACAGAATATTGGATTAGAGGCGCGATTGCGGGATTTCTGAGGTGGCTCTCAAGAAAGATATGCGTAGAAAATGCAAAAATAGGTAGCCTACAACAACAAGACAATGATGATGCAAGCCATTGGCGGGGAAGCCCGGGGGACAGTGGGACCGTTTCACCCTCGATTTTTTTTCTGGGAGGATCGTCCCCCCAGATTTTTAAAGTGATCAGCTAGTGAAGTAATAAAGAGGCAAATGTATGTTGAATTTAAAGCTAAATGGTATTTTAAGCCCCCCCCCAGTCGTGACATCAATCGCCGCACTGGAAGCAAGCATATAAAGTATGAATTCAAAATGCATATTATTAGCGTTATGGATTGCATCTAACTTGTTTGTTTGGCCGGGCTTCAGTGTAATATTTCACATTTGATTTTCCAAATAAACTCAACATCACATTATTTGATAATTGCCATAATGTTAACTAATGTGCCTCCTGTATTAATTCCTGTATTCTGATATCATCATAATAAATTGATTTTGGCTTGAATTCTTGAATTTTGTGAAAAAAATTAATCGTATCTTTAAAATGTTTTCTCATATTTCAGATTTGACGTCTCTGACAAGCTGATAAAGCCATATTAAGCTATTTCGTAATGCTAGTCTGTCAAGACAGAAGTAGAACATCGCGACAGACAAGCGCGACTGACTAGTTTTGACACCTTGACGGACTAGCTGTAAGCTAGTCCTGCTCAAAAGCTCGTCAGTCGTGGGCATCACTACGACTAGCTTTCAGGCTAGTCCATCAAACTAGTCGGTCAAAACGGACTAGCTTTAAAACTAGTCTGTCATGACCGACTAGCATTAAAACTAGTCCGTCGTGACCGACTAACTTGACGGACTAGCTTTCAAGCTAGTCCGTAGAGACGGACGAGCTTTAAAGCTAGTCCGTAATAACCGGATTGTGTTGAAGGAAAACTAGTCCGTCGTGAACTGCGAGGCTTTAAAGCTAGTCAGTCTGGGCATCACTACGACTAGCTTTAAAGCTAGTCGGTCTACCCGTTTAGGTTTTCAGTGTACATTTTTACTTTAGTTAAAAGGAAAAGTGACTTATCCGGACAAATAACCATAAAGGTCAATAAGTGTAACGTTTCTGTCTCATTCAAGGGAGTCTCTCATAGCTCTTCTCACATGGAAAAAAAAATACTATACGTTTGTATATCTTTTATTTCGTAAACATAATGATAGTTAATAACTAATCAATATGATTAAGAAATACATATCACAACTTATGGAAAAAGCTACAATATATTCTCCACTCGCCAACAACAACAACAACAACCAAAAAACGTTCATATTCCTTTCATATCACAAATGTGTGTCATAAACTCCAATGTATTCCAGCTGAAATATATAGCTATTCCGTTTTCTAAACCATGAGAAAGTGAGTAAACCATAAAAGAAGGCGTGGTATTCCGTTATTGACACGATAAAACTCTTTCCTCGTCCATGCGATTGTCAAGAACTGTTTCTTTTCGAGTGTATCTGCTAAGAACCCACAAAGACTAGGATAGCAGTAGCATCAGCTGTAAGAGCCTTGGGGTGATTCCTAGACACTGCTAGAGTATCCGAATTCAAGAAGGGAAAATACAAAACAAGGGGTAAACGTGACATTTTTAAGGCTTCTTACAAGGTGACAAAACTTCAGGAAAAGAACAAAAAGTGCCGGAAATAACATTAGGATAGCTAATTGCAAAGGAAAAGTTAACTCTTATTCTTTTGTATGAAGTTTTCTTGTTTGGTGCTTTAAAAAAAGGGACGAAAACAAGTTCGTATTTATTTAAAATAGGGGAAACAGAAGTACGAATATTTTGCAAGTAACTGTTAATTTCTTCAATAGAACAACGAATGGCAATTGTTGCTAAATATCTGTTTCCCAATATCTTATGTTTGTTTCCATTGAAAAAAACGTTTCCTCTTTTTTTTTTTCATTGGCAACCACTTATCTTATCCCCCGTAAAGTTCCTCTCTTTTGTAAGTTTGGTTGATTCTTCCCATAGTTTTTTTTTCTTTTTTAATAGATTTATAATTCAAACAAACTGAAAGCACACAGATAAAATGTATTAGATATATTTAAAACATCATTTAAAATTATTGTATTCATAACAAATTAGATAACCATGATGTCTCCTGAATCAAAATTATTGAAATGAAACTGAAAAGATGAATAACAGGAAAAAAAATAGACAGGATGAGACTCGGAGAAATGTAGAAATTAAGAAAAAAATGAAGAGATAGAAGAGATTAAGAAATGAAGAGATAGAGGGGCGATGGATGTTGAAAAGATTGGAGGAAAGTGCAGAAGCGAAGTAGAGAGAAGGATCAGGAGATGAGCTATAATCATGATAATTAATAACATCATGACTTGAATGGGAATCCTCCTATTTAGGGTAAAATTTAGTTGGCAAGAAACCAACAAAGATAAGAACATGTGATGTGTTTATCTCTTGATCTCGGAAGAATATTTTGGAGTAAGAATAACCTTGTTCACCTAAGAAATATCTGAAAATGTACACACATCGTCAAATTAACATTCATCTTTTTAATTGCCACTTTTGTCGACTGAAATCGTGGGAGTGATTTTCCCGTTTTCTGTTAACGTCCCCCTCGTCCAATCATGGCCCACGTCACTAGGGTGCACTCTTACGTAATCAAGAATAAAAAAGTGACCCACCATTCAGGGGGAGATACCAGAATCCATTTGTAAAAGAGGACCAATCCTCCCACACCTCTCCTCTTACTCATCACTGTAAACATTACGGACCCAAACATTACCAGCATTGGTCAGGACTTTCTCGCTTGAGTGCAGCCGGGCAGGCAGACAGACAGACGGCCGATGGTCGAAGTTTTGATCTCCGACAGCGACCACTTTCACCTGAGCTATCTGGTCTTTCTCATCGCGGTGCCCCTCTATTGATCGCAGGTGAGCCAGCGAGACACCAGCCTCTCCGGCGCCATAACTGCAGGGACAATCACCAGTAGCCTACCAGTAGTCGACATCTTCTATACTCATTTTGACTGTGGTTTTATGTTTGTTAATACAGAACTTTGAGAAATATTTCGTCACTATTGTTCGGTAACCACCGTCTTCTGAATTTATTTCAAAACATTGATTGACTATTCAATTGTCACTTTGGAATAAATTTTTCTCTTCTATGAATTGAACAGAATAGTTTCATGCCAACTTTATGTAATGCATGTAGTATTTAAGGTGATATCCTCGTTATAATTTTGATATCATCAAGGGATATGACATTATTTTGATTATCAAAAACCATTGAATTATCGAAACTGTGAGAAATATACTTCAAGGCGTCTCCAAATTGACCGATTTTTTCTTTTGACCTTAATATTGACAACAGAAGACACCTGCCATAATGGAAGGCAAAACAACTCTTGATAAGATTCCAATGTCATATGGACACCTTCTACCCGAGTCTCATCGCCGTTATCATGCTACTGAAATAACTCGGATGTACGACGACGACAACGATTACCATAACAAGTACGATGAAGTGAATGACGATAATGACTTCACCCATTCCAGTAAATCGAGTTCCATTTCAGAAGCTGGTTCTGAGATCGAAGACTGTTATGATGGTGTGAGACGGGACTTCGAAGACGACCCGACGACTGCGTGTCTCAACGTTAGCAGCACCGCAGTCAAACGGCGTTTCGCCGACGTAAAACCACCGTATTCCTACATCGCTTTGATCACGATGGCCCTTGAAAGTTCGAAAGACGGAATGATGACGCTGAACGAAGTTTACCAATTCATCATGGACAAGTTCCCGTATTTCAGAGAAAATCAGCAACGGTGGCAAAACTCTATTCGGCACAATCTGTCGCTGAACGACTGTTTCATTAAGGTACCTCGGGCACCGGGCCGCCCAGGGAAGGGTAACTACTGGGCTCTGCATCCTTCATGCGGGGATATGTTCAGCAATGGCAGTTTTCTACGACGCGCTAAACGATTCAAGCTTCATAAGAGTAAAAACGACCCAGCAGAGATTCGACACGTCAATTCTTATGGTCATTTCAACCTGCGCAACGCCTATCTTGGAGCACCTTACCCATCTCACTATGTACGACCTCGTCATCCATACGCTCCGAGCTCGTCACCGCATTCCGTTCACCAATCACCCGTTGATATCGCTGATGCCCCCTGGACGACAGCGGCACCGCCCGGCCTCTATCCGCCCTCACTCTCAGAGTTGTATAACTCGACTTTAAACCCATATTTGCCCATTAGCGCTCTTTCGTCACCCCTCTTGGCAGGGCATCCTACTGCCGGAGTTGGCATGGTTGGGTTGGGACTCCCTGGATACACCTCGGTACTTGATCAGCGACCGTACACTAACCAAACAGCAGCACATTATCTACATTTAACTCGTAAATTAGCATTATGATGTAGCTCATACCTATTGAAAGAAACTGTAAATTTATATTAATCTATTTCGGCATCTCAACGATGAGGTATTCCAGGATCAAAAAGTGAATGGTTTGTCCTTAAAATTCAACATCAATAGTTCTTTTTAGAAATACTCATGTTGCAAAAATAAATTTAATTCAGTTTGCTGTAATAATTAGTTTAAGATATATCGCATAAGACCGCTATAAAAAGAAATGTATGGAAAGAAAAATATTCCTACATACATGAAGTAATCAAATTGCCTGAGATTAAGAATAATGGGGGAAATGTTTTCTAACATATCCACCTTCTCTTATTACCCCCGGAAAAAATATAATGTTTTTAGCAGCATTTTATAAAGCAAAATGGTTATTATCCTCTACGCCTGTTAACCTCACATTAATGATGAAACGTGACATTGGGCAGTAATGTTTTTCAAATAACCTCGGATGAAATGTAAACGTCATCCTTGTCAAATCATTAACTTCGTTATTGTAAAAGACAATTTTCATATATTTCACAACAATTATAACAAACTATTATTTAAAAAAAAAAAAGAATCTCAGTATAGAATCATTTTTACGGCCCTGCTGAGAATATCAGAAAGTATTTATAATTAATCTAAAATACAGTTAAATTAAAACTTCGTGGACGCCAAAATATATTTGAATTCAGTAAGCGCACATAGAATGTTCTTTTCTACCAAATGTCAATTAGTCATATAATTTCTACCACTTTTGTTATCCTTCTTTACATCTCATTTCTGTAAATATAATCTTCAAATTAAATGATATATCTTATTCGCATATTTTGAGTGTGTGAATGAATTAAGTGCCAAATTAATGTAGCAGTCATTTTAAATCCTTAATGTGAGTTTGTTTGTGATCTTATAATTGACAATTCAATGTAATTTTATATAAATGTGTATTAGGATAGAAAAAATGAAATTTGTATCTTCATTTGGTATGTGTTTACGCTTTTGCGATGTTTTCGATGAACACTTCTTTAAGAATGTGTTGTAGTAACTTTACTGTATCATAAGGATTATTTAGTAGATATTAATGCTTTGTTGTGCATACTTATAGCTTAATTAATTAAATTAAAGCATAAAAATTGATACAAACAATGCAGTAAATTTATTATAAAAGAAATAAATTATGACAAGATAGTTAACAATTTCAAAATAATAGAGTGTTTCTAAGTACATGTTTTTCTAAAGGGCTATTCCTCATGAAGAACGGGTTTTCGTCAGCTTATGATTGGTGTTTGACATATTCTCACTAATGACAGTATGATCGTGTCTAAAAAATATTGTCTCAGTTATTATCATTTTTACACAACCGCACTTTTATCATGCAGATTAATACTTATACCAATAATTGAACAACTAAATAAAACATTTCGGCAACGGAGTTTCAAAAATAATTTGGTGCATTTTGTGTTTCAGCCGACGCTGAGAATGTCAAAATATCAATTTTGCTCATGAGCAATGCATGAGCATTTTGATTTAGCCAACTCATTGGATAATTAGCTTATGGTTTTTGAGATGGTAATTGAAAAATTCCATAAGATTATGACAAAAGAATGGCGATTTCAATTTTTTGAAATGTGAAGTATCGGAATGGGTCTTTGCATGATAACGATTACATTCAATAACATTCAAATGTCACACTATTCCTTTTTAAAACATTCAAAGCACAACAGTATCACTATTTATGATCTTTTCAGAAGTATCGTATTCTTACAACTTTGTGAGAATTTAATATAGTAGTTCAAGCAAATGTTTCACAAATCATTGAATTCGCTTATTAACATGTTAAATTGATTAATATCCAAATGTTATCATTGAAATGCTTTAAATTTTAGATATGAACTTGGTAACTGGCAGCTACATCCTAAACAATTCACCGAAACAATCGTAATTAAATTAAATTTTCATTTACATTTGTTTTATATGAGCATGATGAGTGAATGGTAAAATAAAAACGTGCCACAAACATGAAATGTACATTTTACGCGTTGGGTCTTGTTTTATCTATTTTTTAATTTATCAATATTAAGTTCCTATATCAAGTGTAAATGTAGAGCATTGTTTATTATGATTGTTAGAGAGAGGGGGAAGAGAGAGAGAGAGAGAGAGAGAAAGAGAGAGAGAGAGAGAGAGAGAAAGAGAGTGAAAGAAAGAGAGAGAGAGATAGAGAGGGGCGGCAGGCGAAGGGGATGGATGGAAAGGGGGTTTGAGAGAGAAATCTCTACATTTATTTACATTAACTAATACACGAAACAAAATTTGCTTTGCATTAAAAAAAATAAAAAAATGACAAATGAAATAATGTATGTAACTATATATAATGTTCATCGAAAATAAGTAAGTGAGTTTGTCAATTTAATGTCAAGTTTGCTCTAGATTATTTAGTTTTCTTAAAATGATCTTATTATCCCGAATGTTTAGGAGAGGAGAAAGATGACTCCAATGGAGTGAAAGCTATATGGAGAGAGAGAAAAAAAAGAAACAGAATGGAAGAGAGGGATAATAGAAAGAGACAAAGAGAAAATAGAGAGAACATGAGGAAAGAAGAGAAGGAGAGCGAGTAATAGAGATGTAGAAATGGGTTGAGACGGAAACTTAGACAGAGAGAGAGAGAGAGAAAGAGAAAGATTGAGAGAAAGAGAGAAGGGCACACATAGTTGATATACGGTGAGAAAGACAGTAACAGCAGAATAAATTACATCTAACAAGAGGGGAAAATGCATCTTTACTGAAGAATAGATGTATTGTCTAGATATGCATGTTTTAAAAGTCATTTAACGTCAACTTTCGATTATAGCAGATCGTTAAGTAAGAATAAAGTCTAAAAAGAGGGAAAATACTGAATAAATTGCCTTATACTTATTTTGACAGATTGAACGACTTCTATATGTTTTGCTTTCATTTTCAAATGTAACTGATATAACATCACATCTATAGTTCGGAGGAGATTTAAATGAACTATGTTGTGATTATTATCAAAAGCAATCAACGAAAGAATTCGATAGCGACAATACCAGGTGAGAAACGTCCTTCTCTATTTTTCTTTATTCCTACCGACATCTCTTCATGAAGGTGACAACCTGGTCATCAACTATTCTTTCCCTTCTTCATTTTCGATCCCTCTGGGCACAAGTTTGATGGGAATGAAATTGCTTTATTGTTAGAGCGGCACATTAATGCGAATTTTCGCTAAGGATGGGATCGATTCGTATTTATCTGGGTGTATGCTCCCCATATCTGGCATAATACGGATTGTGTAATTAATTCTGTTGTGTTCTCCTAGTTAATCAATATGAAAGTCTTTCTTCGGGTGCGTATTTGGTTAGAACATGGTAAGGACCACCCCGAAAAATGCCGTACCTATAGGGATCGCTAAAGCCCGTAAGGATTGTTAGAAATCAGGCGTTTTGTCGTTTTTCGTACGAACAAATCTGTACCCAAATCGCCAAAACTTATGTTTTTACACGCCATACGGGGCCCCAGATTGATTGTGATCTTCGCTTAGTTATTGTTAGTATATCGAGACTGGGGGGGGGGGTGGGGCTAGGTAGCCGCACCCCCTTATGGAGATCCAAAACTAAGATTAGAGAGATATAGTCAATAGTCAAATCATCAACCCCAAAAATTGAATTTACTTGAATTTCAAAAAAACGGAGACTCCTTTCTTTTTAAATGACTACCCCTCCCATATTGATCAAAAGTCAAGCATATTGAAAAAAAAAATAAGGTAAGATTGATACCATATTAAAATTTCTCCAATTGATATATCATGTCAAAAACTGGATATCATAAGAGTGATTGAAAATGTTAATTTTTTTTTTTTTAATGATCCTTACAAATAATTTTTCTTAAGTGCTTAGCTTGAAACAATGATGTTTAGTTCAACGGTCCCACCTTGTTCTGATATGGACAGATGATAGAATATGAAATAAAATCATTGGGAGAGAAAGCGAAAACAGGAAAGAAAGTTTATCGATTTTTATGGTATCGTTTTGTTTGAAACAAAATACGTGATCCATTTATTTTAATGGAATGGTTGTTATACAGTCCGTGTCAAAAAAAATGGTACAGTCGGGGAAAAAATAATTTAGGTGTGAAATCTTTTGATATTATGTGTGTTTGTGGTGCCAAATTAAAGCCAAAAGATTTTTCTTGTTGATGAGCTTTGTCCTGTATAATTTGCTTTCGTAGAACAAAAGTTATGCTAAGTTTTGTGCGACAAGGAACAAATCGAAATTACGCACTTCTATTGTTCTGGAGCGCTGAATTCACGGTCATTATGCGAAATCATGCACAAAGGCATGGGACGGCGTGCGAAAAATGGATTTTTCTTGATTGTAGAAAATTAGTCATATCTCAAAAAATACTGCTCCTAATGTGATGAAAAAAATTGCAGATGAAAGTCTAATTACCCTGCTTTATGAAAATACTAAACAATACCAGGTTGTGATTTATCTTCATGCTATAAATTTTTTTTTTTCCACTTGTACCATTTTATTTGACACAGACTGTATTATAGGGTTTTAAAGCAAATACATGTACGCGTAGCTGCAGTCGTGACAATTCTCGCACCAAAATTGCACCAAATTGCATTGTGGATATTTTCATCCCAGGAAATATGTTAATTAATATTTGCATCAATATTTCACTGGGGCATTATAAATGAAAAATAAGTAAACCGGTTTTGAATATCAAATGAATCGGTATAGAGGAAACAGGTTGTTTAGTATTTTATGATATTGATTGTTTGCTTCCTGTTTCTCGATTTTCTTCTCTCCCACTGATTCATCTCTAGCAGTATTTTCTTTAAAGATATGTCTAAAAGTAATAAAGAAGTCTTAATGGGGCTAATAGCGACAGGACAATAATGTTGATCTGAGCGGCTACTTTCGGCATTGTCTGAGTGCCTCTGTGTAGAAGCGTTATTTAGGAAAAGGTACTGTAAAGTAATAAGTCCGCAAACATTGCCGAAAGGTAAAGCTAACAAGTGGGCCAAGAAATGAGAAAGATACAAGGAAAGATAGTTTGCGTAAGTATTGGTATAACAGTTATTCGAGGATAAGAGAAAGCAGCATCAAAACAAAGTTCACTTCGCAACATGCACTATTGAAAGGGGAGGAGAAGGCCAAGCTTTACTAAACATGTTTTTGAAAGCGATAATGAGTAGCGTTAAGTTTCATCTAAAGCAAATTTGTATAGGGTGTGATAGCGCCTTTGGCGGAGTATTGCATCTCAAAGGAGATGCGACCTCTAAGTGTAATACTCTTTTGAACTATTTTACTTTGAGTTTATGCAGCATTATAGGGAAGATGCTATATTTGAAGAATTGATAAAGGAAACTGTTTTTCTCGAACCGCCAAAATGTTTGGGTGAAAAGGCAATAAGTCATCAAATAACTGAGGGTTATTTACTGAGACAGTAATAACAGTTTAGTGAAGATGGAAAACAAGACATATCCTTTTCTTATATTTGTCAAGTATAAACCTCGTTGTAGGCGAGGTTTTAACATCTTTGGTGAAGAAAGACGATGTTTATTTACATTAAGAGATGCTTGTGTAGCTAATAGATCACAATGTCTTTGCTTTACTTGTTTATGAGAGGTTAAATGGCTTCTAATAGGTTTTGAAATTAAAGATACAATTTTAAAATCTTTATTAATTTACCTTTATAAGTTATCTCACTTTCTTATAATTGTGAACTATACTCGTCACATTCATTGGCACTGATATTGTTTTCATTTTTTCTTACCAAAAGGTTAAAAAATACACAGTATTTTGGTTTTAAGTGCAATATCAATCAAGACTATTCTCCTTTTATACTGTATGTCTTTTTAATATTATTGTAATATATATACTTATTCAATATTTTACCCATTATTTCGAAAAAGAATAAATATCTTATTTCATTTTTCTTCTGCATTAATATAAGAAAATCATTACAAGAGAGATGATTTATGTGAGTAATTTTGGCTGTTGATTGTAGTTTGTTCTATATGCTATCGTCCAATACCAATTGGTCTAAGACCATTTAGACCAATTGTGTCATAAGATCGAATGCTAATTAAATTTATTTACAAAATTGAAATGGACCGATCGGGAATAGTTCAAGATAGTTGTAGACAAATGTCAATTAATCGTCTCGGTATAGTTAAGATATAAAATAACTTCTTCTTTTTTTTTCCATTATATTTGTCACAACAAAATGTGAAATGTTACGTTTTATGAATAAAAAAAAAACAAAAAAACAACTAAACAATTAGAGTAAAGAAACAGAAAGAAAGAATGAGAGAGCTAGAGAGTGCGTGCCTCTATATGTGAGGGTATGGGTGAGTGTCTGAGGGTGTGGGTGCATGCGTATGTGTGTATAGGTATGTGGATGGGTGTGTGAGTGTGTGTGTGTGTGTGTGTGTGTGTATATGTGTGCCTCTATGTATGAGGGTATTGGTGAGTGTCCGAGGGTGTGGTTGCATGAGTATGTGTATATAAGGGTATGTGGGTGGGTGTGCGAGGATGTATGCGTGTGTGAGTGTGTGTGTGTGTGTGCGACAAAGATAGATGAACTGAGAGAGAGATACGAAAATAAATGAAATTTCCTCGGAATGGTGCACAATAACTGTCAACGATTAGTCTCAAATCAGACAAGTGTTGAAGGAGCAATTAGCAAACATTTTGGAGTTTTCTCGAGTGAAAAACAAATAGTCTATGTCTAGTAGCCTGAAGTGAGAAAGTGTCAAGAGATGGGCTTTGTTTGGGATCTTCCTTGCAAATGTTTTGGTAGAAATACTGGGCCTGAATAAATAAGATGAATTAAGAGGAAACCCTGAATCGTATTTGTTTGTTATCGACTGGTGTTTGATTTTCACACACTCGGTCATTCCAATTTTTATATAAACTATTCGACAGTAACAGTGATGACGAATTCTTCCATTAGATAACATATTTTTTCTTCTGGTGATGGTATATGTATGCATAAGATGTAATGTACAAGATATTAACAAGTTTTTAATTTTTTTTTAATGGTTCTTTTAGTGTGCGTGCCTTCAAACGTCCATCTTCATATTAATTTGGACTTCTTCATAATTAACGTTGTAAAAGCAACGTGACTTAGAGAATAATTGAATTCATAAAAATTTTGCAAATCTGGTGAGCAGCATTTTACTAATTTCATCAAGTTTCATCAAATATCTTACACTATTGCGATCCCGTCACTTCCCACTCTTCCCGTCCTCCGACACCATCGATCCTAATGGAATTCTTATTTTGGCGAGCATTGTCACAAAATCTGAGTGCACTGAGAAAAGTGATGCCTTCGTGAGACGACAGCTTACGATAGTTTGGCAAACGAAGAATTACTTCAGAAGATAGCTAAAAAAAGAAAAAAAAAAGAAGAAAATTCATCAAGAACATCATTTTGTTGATACACTCTAAAAACTGAAGTGCTCTTTTTAGCACTTCAGGGGCTGAAATCAGCACTTTTTAAGAGCTTGTATAGTGACTGCACTCAAAGTGCTGTTTTAGCACGTTCACGTGAGCTGAACTTTCAGCAAAAATGGGCAAAAATGGCGTGACTTTGTCAGTTAGGATTCGAACCTGGGTCCCCTGGATGAGAAGCGCTTACGAGCACGTTAGACCGATTCACATCTTTCGATTGCTAGCAGATCATATTGTTTCATGATGAACTTTCTTCAAAGTTGCCATAATTATCTACTTAATTTCATAATTCAAACCAGTTAGGGAGTTCTCCGTTGGTCTATTGGTAACGTCGGCGGTACTCTTCCATGTCTAGGTGAACCCGGTTCGAATCCCATACCGGCATTGAACATTTTTTTTATGTTGATAAATTAGCACTTGGGTAAGTGCTAAAACAGCACTTCAGGTGCTGATTTAGCTCTTCAAGTGCAGTCACTATACGAGCACCCATAAATTAGCACTAAAGTAAGAAATAGACACCATAATAAAAAAAAAAATTAAGGGAAAAATGTTAAAACTCGTCCTCATCTGAAATAGGCCTCCGGAGTGAGTCTTCATATTTTCGGTTTTTGTATCTTATCTACTTGGCATTTCTTTTTAATCTATATCAATTATTTTAAACATTTAAAATTATTATTCTATAGCTGATATTATATCCCTTATCTAAGATTCTTTGCATTGAGAGTGTACACAAGGAGAAAAAGAATGGTTTAACTAAGAAAAACGTTTCTCAAGAAATAGTTCGTTTTTCTTCATGACGTCACGCATAGTACATTTTTTCCCTAGGGAAAAACTGGACTATACGTTTTTCCGACCCCCCCCCACCCTATTCACGACTAGTTGCGCAACGCAACGCGAGCGGTGCTACTCTGCTGCTTTTACCTGAATTCTCCACTGCATGCCACGGGAAACTTTTGGCGAGCTGCACTGACCAGGTGCGCTTACATAACAGACGATCGATTAGGCAAGACAAGTATTTTCTTTCTTTGTTCATTAAAAAAATTAAAAGGAATGGTATTATAGTGGAAGGGATATAAAACAAATATACAATGACTCATTCTCAGAACAGGTTAATTCATACATTAATTTGGACTATTTCATATTAATGCGTCTTCAATGATGTAAAAGCAACGTGACTTAGAATAATTGAATTCATAAAAATTTTGCAAATCTGGTGAGCAGCATTTTATAATTTCATCAAGTTTCATCAAATATCTTACAATATTGCGATCCCGTACTTCCCACTCTTCCCGTCCTCCGACACCATCGATCCTAATGGAATTCTTATTTTGGCGAGCATTGTCACAAAATCTGAGTGCACTGAGAAAAGTGATGCCTTCGTGAGACGACAGCTTACGATAAGTTTGGCAAACGAGAATTACTTCAGAAGATAGCTAAAAAGAAAAAAAAAAGAAGAAAATTCATCAAGAACATCATTTTGTTGATACACTCTAAAAACTGAAGTGCTCTTTTTAGCAATTCGGGCTGAAATCAGCACTTTTTAAAGAGCTTGTATAGTGACTGCACTCAAAGTGCTGTTTAGCACGTTCACGTGAGCTGAACTTTCAGCAAAAATGGGCAAAAATGGCGTGACTTTGTCAGTTAGGATTCGAACCTGTGGTCCCCTGGATGAGAGCGCTTACGAGCACGTTAGACCGATTCACATCTTTCGATTGCTAGCAGATCATAATTGTTTCATGATGAACTTTCTTCAAAGTTGCCATATTATCTACTTATTTCATAATTCAAACCAGTTAGGGAGTTCTCCGTGGTCTATTAACGTCGGCGGTACTCTTCCATGTCTAGGTGAACCCGGTCGAATCCCATACCGGCATTGAACATTTTTTTTATGTTATAAATTACACTTGGGTAAGTGCTAAAACGCACTTCAGTGCTGATTAGCTCTTCAAGTGCAGTCACTATACGAGCACCCATAAATTAGCACTAAAGTAAGAAATGACAACCATAATAAAAAAAAAAATTAAGGGAAAAATGTTAAAACTGTCCTCATCTGAAAATAGGCCTCGAGTGAGTTCTTCATATTTTCGGTTTTTGTATCTTATCTACTTGGCATTTCTTTTTAATCTATATAATTATTTTAAACATTTAAAATTATATTCTATAGTGATATATATCCTTATCTAAGATTCTTTGCATTGAGAGTGTACACAAGGAGAAAAAGAATGGTATACTAAGAAAAACGTTTCTCAAGAAATAGTTCGTTTTTCTTCATGACGTCACGCATAGTACATTTTTCCCTAGGGAAAACTGGACTATACGTTTTCCGACCCCCCCCCACCCTATTCACGACTAGTTGCGCAACGCAACGCGAGCGGTGCTACTCTGCTGCTGTTTTACCTGAATTCTCCACTGCATGCCACGGGAACTTTTGGCGAGCTGCCATGACCAGTGCTTACATAACAGACGATCGATTAGGCAAGACAGTATTTTCTTCTCTTGTTCATTAAAAAATTAAAAGGATAAGTATTATAGTGGAAGGGATATAAACAAATATACAATGATCATTCTCAGAACAGGTTAAACTATTCGCACTCAGGAACATCACATAGTACTATTCTTCTCGGGCCGATGGCCCTCGAGAGAATAGTACTATGGATGTTCCTTCGATGCGAATAGTTTTAACCAGATCCTCGATTGTCATTGTATATTTGTATAATATA
>CALNVZ010003425.1:12440018-12480311 GCA_940671915.1 Paracentrotus lividus
AGAGAGATCCACTGTATTCATCAACATCGTTTTTTCTGGAAAAAGCAAAATTAATGCTGTTTTTGAATATGTGATTCTGCATTAAATTATTTAAGGATTACTTGGCAAACAAATACAGTAATTATAAATGAATTAGTTATTTACTATATTTTCTATTCTTGAAGAATAACAGGACATTTATGATCGCAAAAATAATTTTCAGAATTCATAATTAGAAAATTTACAATTTGTCTTTCTTCTCCTTGCATTTAAGCTGAGGTGTGAGTTTACTCACAAAAATTGAAAAGTGTCAAATAATGCTGGAATAATTCTTAACACCAAAAAAGGTTGAACTCTCATACATGTACTCTTGCATAGACTGAGGTAATTCAGAATAATTGACTGGGAAGACAAGACGTTAAACTAAGATTAGTTGTAACAAAGTTGATAACTACATATGTAACTGTTGTACACAATCATGATTTGAAGATTTTGCTGAGTTATTAATACGTCAATTATTAGTGTCCAATTATATATACATGTTTACTATTCTGTAAATTGTCACATTGATATATGAACTTTATCATTGATTAATTTTAATTAAATATATTTAAAAAAAGATTCATGAACATGTTATTCAGTTAAAACTATCCATGATCCAATGCTCTGATCCGACTTTCAAAACTTTTTAGGGCGTAAAAAAGTAGTGACCAATAAAAAAAAAAAAAAAAAGAAAAAAGAAAAATGTGTGAAAAACCGGAAAATGGAAAGAGGTTCTTTATTATTGTCAAGAGGGGAAAGATCTCACCAAAGCTGAAAATCAAAAAAACCCCAAAAGCTTAAAATCAGCTTTAAACTTTAACTTCTCAATCTATATTATACCCCAACTACTACAAAAAAGTAACTGAATAGACCAAACCTGTTTCATTTTTGGAAGTTTGAAGATAGAATTGCTATAAATCAATTTCAAAAAAGGTTTATTTGTTATGTGCTGTTTTTTATTTTTTACGGCGCTTGTCATTCTATAATTGATATTCTCACCATTAATATTAATAATGTAATATTTACCAACATACATTTAACAGTAGTTGGTTTTAAAAGAAATTTAAATAAGAAAATAAAAAGTTTGTCGAGATCAAAGTTTTTCAGGAAGAACAAACTGTCAGAGATTTAAACTGGGCAATTCTGGCACAACTTCCCTGAAATATAATGTACTGTTAGCAAAATAATTTATCGGCACAAGTCGATATTAATTGATTAATTGTGAAGCTCTACAGTGATTGGCCATTTTGGTAGGTTAAGGCAAACGATTCAGACTTGGTTAAATTCTACATAAAAGATAAGAATAAAAGGAAAATATATTTCTTATATTCTCCATTGGGTGAACAAAGGACTTTGTTATTTTCATTTGGTGAAAAATTCAAACTTTTTGGTTAATTTTCAGGTATTTATTTATTCCAGTAATTATCCTGTACCAACTCCAAAGCTCTTCTTACCCAAAAGATTAAATTGGGAGCACACAGCATTTCAAAGGAGAGCCAGATCGGCATAGGTCATTGTGGCGGTTGGCTTGGCCATATTTTGTCACTTCTCCTGAACATATGACATCTTTGGAGATACAAATTTGTCCACCCACGAATAATATATCTTTCTTTGGTACGAAAAATCATCTCTCAAAATATTCCCTGTCATCATCAAAGCCAGGTTAAAAGGCAAGAGAATGCGCAAATGGAATAACTGAATGAATAAACTTACCTCATATGGAACTGCTTGATTGGAAACCGATGCGTCATTGCATTCAAAGATTCCCTTTAAGCAGCAGTACTTGCCGCCACCGTAAATGCTTGGACTCTGTTACAGTTTGAGGGAAGGCCCGTCCAACAGGTTTTGTTCGCATTTCCCTCGTTTACATTCAGTAGTTATATCAAGAATGGTTGCCTCGGATATGGAACATATGTGTCTGAAAAAGTGAGGTTAGGGAGAATTGGGGAATTTCAAAAAACAGACTTGCAATGAAATTTCCCTTTCACTATTGATACTATGAGCAGGTAACGTTATCTGAATAATTTATATATATTTTGTCTTTATTCATGCACCAAGACATGTTAAAAAACCTGGTGCGTATAGTTTGTAACCCAAAAAAAAGGAATTGGCAAACAAAACGATTCAAATATAGTCTCATCGTTGTCCAACCACTTTGCACTTAAAACATATTGTGTGAGGAGGTCTTTGTGACATTGGCTTTTTTTCACTTATTTCAATATTTCATGTGAAAATTTTTGAATGAAGGGTTAAATGTTAACTGCTTTAGAACCTCTTTGAGATTTCGCACGCCGGAAGGGTTACGGGTGGAATAAGCGAGACGATCTTGTGTGTAAACACGCAACCACAAGAGAATCCCCCATTGTTTCCACGTAGAGCGCTAACCATGGGAGTCGGATTCCCCGACTTAGCTTTTTTATACTTTAATTATGAAATTAAAGAACTAAGAACGAGATTTCAAGTCCTATTAATTGCTTATAGTTGTTATTGGATTTCAATCTTTCATAATTCATGGTAAATGCGAAGGCAAAAAATTATTTTTCTTACTTCCAAACTATAACCGCAGCTTTAAGCTTTTTCAGGAGAAAATTAAACCTGTTTTATAGATTTTAAGAGGCACTGGGAGTTGCGGGGTTCCAATGTTTCGTGGCTGTCCCAAAAGAAAGCAAGTTTCAGTTCTTTCAGCCTGGATTAAACAACCGAGCACTTGAAGCAAAATGTTTTGCACAGCACTTGGAAACCCAATGTGTCAGGGAATTTTGTTCCAAGGAAGGTGCACATGTCCGACCACCACAGCGCGCATTTGCTTCTTTAGTTTTTTGTATATGCAAATTCAAAACTAGGTGGATTTTGATTAATCCGAGGCACCCAAAGCAAATAGGGATATCTCCCGTTAACCCACGATCCTGTGCCTTAATAGCTTTTTACAGTCCACTCCCATTTGTGCTATTTTTGAAATCTACAAAATAATGACAATTAACCCAATCTGTTGAAGAGTAAACATGCCCACTGAACACAAAAATGCATTTTTGTACGGGACTTACACAACCATATGTTTCGAGCCCGAACATTTTGTTCATAGTTTTTTTTGTTGTTGGTCATATTTATTAACTTATTGAGAGGCATATTTTGGAAGAGTTCTACCCAACTACCATAAAAAAAATATTTTGAAAAGCTCACCAACGAATTTTTTTTTTTAATTTCACCTTTTCCCCATTATTTAACACTAAAATTCTCCTTTAAAACATAGGCCCTGAAACCAAAAACCAAAATCATGTTGTACTTGTTCACAAAGGCTTTGATTATTCACCATTCCACGTTTTCTTGTAAGGCGTATTCTGAAAGCAATTCCAGCAATCTGAAAACCGGACGGGGGACGTAACAACCTGCTCACCACTTGGATTAACATGTTGGATATTTCGGCTCCTGTTTTATGCTGGCAAACAGCTGAGGGTTTGGGGGTGAAGAGAAAACGACATGTCTTCAAACTTAAAATTCAATTAATTTTTGATATCTTTAAGGGGACTTAAACGGAGTCATTCCCAAAGACTTACAAAAATGGTACCTAAAGTTTGCCTTTAAAAAGGACTTGAGGGTAATAATAACATCATGGCAGGGGCCGCTGGGAGAGAACAGGTTGTCAGGAAACTGAAGTGGCTTACCCTGGGTAAAATAACAGATATTTTATTAATTATTTTATTATTAACTTAAAACTTAACATTTATCTGATTAAGAAAATTTTATATCAGTATCATGACAACAACAAGAAATAAAAGAAAAATTAAAAAAATTTGGAAGAATGGCCAAGACAAACTTGTTTTATTATAAGATTCTTATTAAACATTTCTTGACATTTTGCCCCCCCCCCCCCCATTATTCATTGTCGATTCATTCAAAAACATTCGGCGAAAAGTCTCAGTACTCCATGGATTTCAGGTACCCAAAGTCCACACAATTACATGTAGGCCAATATTAAAATGTTCATGGATGCTGCCAGTAAGTCCTTGAAAAAAATACCACATGTTGTAAAGTGATCAACTCAGCTCCTTATAAACAGTCTAATCATGAAAAGGGAGGGGCAAAAAATGGAAAAACATTTAAGAAAAATCTTGAGATTAAACAACAAAATTGCAACATAATAGAACAAGGGAGCATCTACATTAACTGCATCTGAAAATAGCAGACATGGCCAAGGAAATTGAAAAAGGGAATTGCACTAAAAGGTATTCTCAGACAACAAATACACCAGCCAAATTTTCTTGTACTTCCAATTGGATTTCAAGGACCCACAAGTCACCAGATACATGTACATGTAACATTGTAGGCAATATTTAAAATTTAATGGATGCCAACAGTAGTCCTGGTAAATATCACCAATTTGATAAAAGTTGATTCAATCTCAGCTCCTTATAAATGGCTTAATCAATGAAGGGGGGGGGGCAAAAAAATAGAACACAATTTAAAAAGAAAATCTTGAGAGATAAATAACAAACAAAAATTCCCAAATTAAGGCAAGGAGCATGCTAATTATACATGAACTTTGGCATTGAAATATGCAGGGATTGCATCAAACAAGAAATTTTGAAAGGAATTGGCTAAAAAAGGATCTTCAAAGGGACACAAATAACTATTTTTTATATTATTTGTATTGATTGGATCTTCATTTCAGGCGCTACCAAAGGTAAAAAGTATAGTTCAAAACTAAACGCTTTGGAAAAATGTCAGTTAAAAAGGAAAATACTAATTCATGCAACCTCAAACTTCGGTAATTGTAGCTTCATGTAAGGGTGCACTACCTCAGCATCGCTCAGGCTTCATTGTTTGTGAAAGCTACTTTAAGGTTTTACCAAGTGTGGAAAATTCAAAATTTAGATTCACTGTGTTTACTCACTTGAAATGGAATGATTATTCATAAACAAACAAGAAAGCCGAGGTTAACAGCTGGGTAATCAGCTGTTAATGTTAGCCTTGGCTAAGCACAAGTACATGTACTATGAAAAAAAATTTTGCATATAATATGTTAGATATCACTGATCGGCATACACGTCATGCATAAGGAAATTACAGGCTGACTTCTACAACTTTATAGCTTATCAGTGTAAACATAATGCTACCCTCCATAGAGGATGGTATGGAATGTAAGTGATGTCAGCTGATCTTCTTCTTGATTAATTCTCCACCACGGTTTGCGAGCATCAGCGGCTATTCCGCAGGTTGGCTGTTGAGCTGTGAAGTTTGTTAAAACGTAACCATGATGAATTTTTTAGGATATTAAGTAGGCAGGTGGGTCGTTATATTGGTGACATTTGGGTGGTAATGGTCAAATACGAATTAATTTTATTTATATATGTACTTAACGCAATCACTAGATTGCCACTAAGATCCAGTCATTGCTCCCTTCATATTAGCTTCTCAACTAAGTTCTCCTTCTCAAGAAAAAACTTTGGAAGAAGAAAAAAAAAGGAAAGAAAAGCAAAATAATAGAATACTGCAATTTTAAAGTGTACAAAGTTAATAGTGAATGTCACAAGAATAGACCAGTTACTGTTAACTAATTTTATGCATACTATCAACAAAGGCTTTTTCTTGACAATCAAAAGCTTTAATGTATATATGAACACTGGATTCCAAAGACTTGTAATTCATTCTCTTAACTACAGGAAACTCTGGAAAGAAACCTACCTATGAACTGAAGGTACATGTAGGGTAGAAAATTATCAGACATCCCTCTCATCCCCCCCCCCCCAAAAAAGGACAGAATAAATGTGATGCATTGTATCAAAAATGAGACCACAAGTCGACAAGCCAAAGAATTGAGGAAATTAGCACGGAAATAATAATTGTCCTCATTAACGGCTCTTCACTTTATTTTTTTTTTATTATATTTTTTTTTTTTTACAGAGCACACATAAACAATATAGGATTTCAGGAAATCAAAAGAAATTATATCTAAATTTTGAAGTATTGATTATTTTGACAAACTCGAGTGTAATTTTGATATGACGAGTCAACAATGGTCCATGTGTTGCACCTCGGCACACACCTTGGGCTTGAGGAGTGGATGCTAAGTTCCCGCAAATATCGGCCATCCGCCGTCTTATAGTTTAGCATGGCTCTATGGATTCTTGTGGCGCTATATATTGCTTTGACTTAGCAATTATGAGTAAAAATAACTATCTCCTCCAAAGTAGCAAAGAAAAAGAAAAAAAAAAAATCTCAAGGGGCCTCACATTTATTTTTCTTTTAAAAACAAAAACATTTGAATGTGTTAATGTTCTGATGAGTTTAGGTATCGCTGTGGTATTACTTGAATTGAGTCTCTTATTAAGTTGATTATAGTTATGAATTCTAGGTCTGGACTCTACAACTCTATTTTAAAAATGTCAGTACTTGAACTGAATGTTACAGAGTAATAAGGTTAGATCTAGTTTATAACAGTGCAATGAGGACTGAATGAAATATTTTTTTTTAAAGACCGAGTAATTCTGCAAATGAGGAAATCAAGCCTTTCTCTTTGTTTCGAAAACCACTAGCTCAAATAAACGAGCGTGCTTTGTACACAAGTGAACGGGGGTGGAAATAGGTAACCAGTGAGTGTGACTGAATATAAAGCGCAGCTGTCTAAAGTGAACGGTGGTTACCGTAACACGATTATGCCGAGGATCTCCATTTCCAAAGTTATAATCAGTAAAAATAATGAATAAGTAGTTAATAACCACCTCTCTCTTTTAATTAAATTAAATTAAAAATGGAGGGGGGGGTGGGTGTAGGCCTAACAACTAAATATTTTGATTACATTATAGATCAGGGGGGCTTTCACGAACCGTCAATAAGTCTAACGTTCTTGGACTACAAATCGGAATGTGAACAACTTAGTCGCACAAGCGGGTTCCCACGAAGCCCTTCTGACAAGATCGATGGACCAACAAGCAACAAATACTTATGACAGCCTCCGAACTCTGTCATATTCTTTTGGAGAGCGCTATTACGATCAGTCAAACGCAATTTATGGCAAGCGATCTGGTTTGGGCGAATTGTATTTGCCGCGACAATTCTTGATTTTCTCATTTTTGTTCATACAAATGTGAAACCTCAGGATTTTGGTCTAAATATGCAGATATAATGGTTGTCTAACGTGAGTGCTTTTATATCCGATAAAGAAATCATATCTAGTAATATACAATGTTCCAATCAAGAAATAATATTGAGTAATTGCAAAAGGCATATTTAGCCTACCATAAAGCTATATAAAGAGACCCGCAGAACTACCTTTTGGTAGTAAAATATCTATTAGTCCCAAAAATAAGAAGTTATTGAAATAGATTTTTTTTCTACTTACAATGCCCATAGTTGACTTCTCTTTTATGATCAGCAAACAGAAAAATTTAGGAAAAAACCTCAATCTAGCTTCCATTTTCAGCTAGCATACGTTTTTTATAGTCTATTTACGACGAAAGCTATCAAATTACGCATCCGGGGTACCCATCTCATGTTCTGACGGGGTCTTTATTATTTCATGATGACACCTTTCTAAATAATGCAGTAAGGAACAATGTTGCGTTTTGTATACACATTATAATAAAATTACACATAATTTTATGAGTTTCATACTGGACCGATTTTATCACTTCAATTTTTCGATAATATTGAACATTTTGCTAAAACCACATTTCTAAATATAGCGAAAACCGTGAATTAAGGCTTACTCCCAATGACTCATTCCGATAATATCGATATTACAAGCTGTCTAGCTTGGAAGAGCTTTTCGTGTACACCGAACTTAGTAAGATTGGAGCTAACTCCGTGGTTGGCGGATAAAGATATGACTAACTGTCCATGGTTTCGTAAACAACGCCCCCCGTATTTCTATTTTACCAAATTCATGTAGAGTAAAAGGTGCCCAAAATTAGGACAGGTCTTAGATTTTAAAAAAATTTAAATAAGTCAAAACACACTAAAACACACTCCAATCAAACTCACAACCCCCCCCTATCACATGCACACATCGTCACTGAAAACAACCAACGACAAAAAAAAGAATCACCAAAAAAAATCAATTCCTAAATACCGTATAATTTGCTCAACTAAAATCCAGGATTTGACCCAAAATTGTGAAGCCCCTGCGCCTTAGCGCAAAAGTTAAGAAAATACGATCTGGGAAAAATGTGTTTTAAACTCCAAAAATGTGAGGTTTGATGACGCAGTTTTTTGCACTACGCTCGAGCCCCGGAAGTGGACTATACCAGTGCTAGAGTTACACAATGCAATCATGGGACTGGTCGAATAATTTTTTCGCCTACCCTAGTTCGACATGGCAATTCTAGCAGCGACGGCCCCGATCTACTCTGCAGAGTCGATTGTGTTACCGGTGCGGCGAGTGAGGCAAAGATTTCATGCGGCGCGCGGTGCATGCTGACTTTTCACGCCATGTCGAACTTTATGCAATGGGTAAGTGGTTATCTTCAGCAAGCAGGTACATGTAGGTGTTACAAAACTTCTTGAATTTTTCATCAAATAGTTTGTGATTCTTTTAAAAAATACTTATAGCAATTTCAATTTATAATAATGCTTCATTGTATCTGTTGAACAATGAAAGAGGTACATTTTTCATTTCCAAACTTAGAGCTCTGCAAAAAGCTTAGAGTGTGTTCAATGGTCCAGATTTCAAGATTTATTACACCCAACATGAATCATGATACATAACGCAATTACAAAACGCTGATATAGAAGAGAAAGACAAAGTGTCGTGTCAATTGTCCCCCATTTCCTGGACGTAAAAGTGAACGGTTTTCAAATTTCGATTCAGAGGAAAATTAACAAGCCGAAAAAAGTGCTTTTTGGAACACCAAATCAAGCTTCAATTTTACCCACCTGAGCATCGCAATGTGCAACGAAAATGACGACACTAGAACAGGAATTGAGTTTTCCAAAGATATAACTATAAGCTTGCCGGTGCAAGTGAAAAAGGGAGAAGATTGTTTTTTTTGAGAGCGGGGGAATTTAAAGATGTGAAATATAATAGCTTTAAATTTTTTTGACACTGAACGGTGCAACCGCTGATCGCATGTGTTTCTTAATTGCGTTTTGTATCATGATCATGTTGGCGTATAAATTTGACAACCTGGACATTGAAACCACTCTTAAAGCAGGGGTCGAATTTCGGGCACTTTACTTAGATCTAAATAAAAAAATAATTAGGTATGGTTTGATATCATGTAGATCTTACTGGAGTGTTAACAAACAACAACAACAATAAATCAAAATCAAGAATATTCTTTAATCTTGACAAAAATTAAGAAGGGCACACCAACTAAATTTACATTTCATTGATCTCTCTTATATTACATGTTCTAACGTTAACGTTAGACTCTATAGAACCTAACAGTTAGAGTTAATAGGTAGACATATCAAAAACACAGCAATTCACAGTACGAGATATAACAATTTAATTACATCTTACTATTTTGTTAATTTTTGGTTCAAAGTAAGAGGATGGAACTTTTCTTTTCTTTATTATTTTTTTAAAGCATACTGGACAGATAGTCGGGGAACTACACGATTGTGAGACATGGGGGCAGGCAAATAGAGACTGACTAAGCCTGATAACTTTCAATCCACGACATTTTACCAATTAAGATCTAGTACAGTCGATTGCTAATGTTCTGAATTGAAGTAAACATTTTGTATGAATTTAATGAATAAAGAAAAAATATATTTCAAATTAAACCAACCTTGTCAATCCTTCGATGAATCTTGGTAGTGAAATAATAGTTGTGGTGTACGCTAGTGTGGGGAATTTTAACAAGCGCATGTGACGTGTTACGGCGTGTGTACCGTGATGTACGTGTGTGCAGTTATACGTTTTGACTGCACGTAACGGTACCTTACCCTTGTATACCGCGCTCTTGGAGGCATACGGCGCTCCACGGGACATGATACATGCATTAGCTGTATGCTAGATTACACTGGTGGCGTCAAAATGTGGCGCCTAGAATATACAGGGAGCGGACCAGCTTTTATAAAGGGGGTTGGGTGGTGGTATGCGAGGGAGCGGTGCGACCGAGTCCAAGCGAGCGGAGCGAGCGAGGGGGAGGGTGTGAGGAGGGGGTGTCCCCCTCCCACAGATAAGGGAAAATTTTTGAAAATTGTGTGTGAAAATGGCGTTTCTCTTGCATTCAAAACACCACATTTTTTTTTGGTATAGAGGTCGTTGCCAATAATAATAATAATAATAATAATAGTAATATGAATAAATACATAGAAATAGAATAAAAATAAAATTACAAGTTAAAAAAAAGATAAGAATTTTAAAAATGGTCCCGGATTTTTTTTTTTTTTTTTCGCCGGTTGGGGGGGTTCAACCACCCAACCCCCTCTAGATCTGTTCGATATAGGCGTATCTACGTGGATTTTAAACTTTCTTGACCTTTTTTCTAGAGATTAGGGTCATATTCTCTACAATATCCGAAATATAAAACCGTATATACCTTGCAAAAATAAATATACACGTAGTAGCTTGCATAAATTTAAAAAAATTAAAAAAAAAAATAACCATCTAACTTTTACTTGTTTTAAGGGTCGTCTAAAATTTAACATTAATATTTCGATGGGCCATTCTATACCAAAACTATTTAAATCACGCAATTTGATTTTATAAATACACATCAGTATGTATATAACATAAATTACACAGGTCCTACATTTATAGTCGATTTTAGTGTTTTTGATGGTTATCACTTGAAAAATAAAAACTACATTTACATCTTAAGCACAACAGCCGCCATCCCCTCTTATTTTTAAGCTTATTGATTATGCAGTCAGACACCCATCTTAATGTAAAGATTACATCTAATCTGATCTAATATCTATTAAAAAAAAAAAAAAATAGCTTTGATTTATGAAAATATAGTAAGCGTATGTTCTAATTATGTTTGCATTATAACAGCCTAAAATTCCTTGTCTAATAATCAAATTTGAAATATCATTGATTGCAATTCAGATTTATTCATTTTGGCTTCGCCAATATGCATTTCAAACTCTGTTTTTCTCTCTCAAATTCGTCAAATTTACTCTTCACGATCTCAAAAACCACTTCTTTTTGGAAAAACTAAAATATCAATATAAAAGAATATATAAAATTATCGGATTTGCTGCCCCAATTGGAAATGATTACCCCTTTGAAAAACCTTTGTTTCGTCACCACAGTACAGAAATCAACAAACTATTCATTCTTTTTCTGATCTGTTTAAAACTAACTTGGAAATTTACTAGCCTATCATTTTTTTTTAATGTTCTTTTCTTAATGTAAGTGCTTGGAAAGATTCTTCTGGAAGGGCGCTATCTAACTTTTCCATTTATTTTTATATATTATGAAATGGTGTTATTAAACTCCTTTTTCACGTTGAATCAAATTATACATTCATTACTGACTTTGGAAAAGAAATTGTGTTTTGGAAAATAGCATTACATGTTGAAAGGCGATCCAATAACAATTTGCTTTTCATTAGCCATATTTTATTTTTTAAGGCAACCCCCTCCTCTCTCTCTCTCTCTCTCTCTCTCTCACTCTCTCCCTCTCTCTCCCCCCTCTCTTCTCTCTCCTCCCTCCCTCTCTCTCTCTCTCTATCTCTTTCTTCAATACCTATTTACTTGTCCTCAATTTCTCTGACTAATTGCTCAACTTTTTTGGATAACAACCCTCGTCTTCACTTCCCCCATAGAGTTAAATGAAAGAAAACGTTTCTCAGATCCTGCCCCCCTCTCCCCTCCATATTTGGTGACAATGGTCATTATTGTAACCAAAAATACGGTATATCCTTCTGAAAGGCGTGAGTCAACTCAAAATATCCCCGAAGTAATATATTCTATATGTCAAAGCAAGAGATTGAAATAGCATCTCATTGTATCGGTTTTCATTAGTCAAGGGATGTGAGAATGACCCAGTTAAACAGCTTCTTTATTACTAAGCCCTTTTATTCTTTCCTCCTGTTTGTTGACGTTGCCGCCCCCTTAAAAGCAAGGAGCCCTAATCCCGGCTTTGTCCGTGTCCTTTCTCTTTGCGCTTAAACGCCGAAGAGCAAATTGTTGTTTGAAGATTGAATACCGTATTGTTTTGTAAATAGGCTTTAACTGTGATTATTAGTTGCCAGTTACTTCAGCAGTAACCGTCTCACTGATGGAACTTCAGGATAGGCATTAGAGCAGGAGAAGGTGTGTTTAATCATGGGGTGAAAAGCAAAACTTGTTATTGGATGCCTTTCAACATGTAATGCTATTTTCCAAAAACACAATTTCTTTTCCAAAGTCAGTAAAGAATGTATATTTGATTCAACGTGAAAAAGGAGTTTTAATAACAACCATTTCATAATGATAAAAATAATGAAAAAGTTTAGATAGCGCCCTTCCAGATAAATCTTTCCAAGGCACTTAACATTAAAGAAAAGAACATTAAAAAATAAATGATAGGCCTAGTAATTTCCAAGTTAGTTTAAACAGATCAGAAAAAAGAATGAATATGTTGTTGATTTCTTGTACTGGTGACGAAAACAAAAGTTTTTCAAAGGGGTAATCATTCCCAATTGGGGGCCAGCAAATCCGATAATTTTATATATTCTTTTAAATTGATATTTTTAGTTTTCAAAAGAAAGTGGTTTTTGAGATCGTGAAGAGTAATTTGACGATGTGAGAGAGAAAAACAAGTTTGAAATGCATTATGGAGCCAAAATGAATAAATCTGAATGCAATCAATGATACTTCAAATTTGATTTATTAGACAAGAATTTTAGCTGTATAATGCAAACATAATTTATGACACATACGCTTCTATATTTTCATAAATTCAAAGCTATTTTTTTTTTTTTTTTTTTAGATAATTAGATCAGATTAGATTGTAATCTTACATTAAGATGGGTGTCTGACTGCATAATGACAATAAGCTTAAAAATAAGAGGGGGAGATGGCGCTGTTGGCTTAGAGGTAAATGTAGTATTTATTTTCAAGTGAAACATCAAAACACTAAAATCGACTATAATAGTAGGACCTGTGTAGATTTTACGTCCTATATCCATACTGATTGTATTTATAAAATCAAATTGCCGTGATTTAAATAGTTTGGTAATAGAATGGCCCCATCGAAATTTAATGTTAAATTTGTAGACGACCCTTAAAAACAAGTAAAAAGTTAGATGGTTATTTTATTTTTTTAATTTTTTTTAAATTATGCAATGCTACTACGTTATATTTTATTTTTGCAAAGGTATATACGGTTATATTTCGGGATATTGTAGAATATGACCCCAAATCTCTAGAAAAAAGGTAGAAAGTTTTAAAATCCACGTAGAATACGCCTATATCGACAGATCTAGAGGGGGGTTGGGTGGTTGCAACCCCCCCCAAAAAAAAAAAAAAAAATCCGGGGACCATTTTTAAAATCTTATCTTTTTTTAACTTGTAATTTTATTTTATTCTATTCTATGTATTTATTCATTTATTATTATTATTATATTATTATTATTATTGGCAACGACCTCTATACCAAAAAAAAATGTGGTGTTTTAGAATGCAAAGAAACGCCATTTTCACACACAGATTTCAAAATTTTCCCTATCTGTGGGAGGGGGACACCCCCTCCCACACCCTCCCCCTCGCTCGCTCCGCTCGCTTGGACTCGGTCGCTACGCTCCCTCGCATACCACCTACCCAACCCCCCTTTATAAAAAGCTGGATCCGCCCCTGTATATTCTAGTGGCGCCACATTTTTGACGCCACCAGTCAATGCTAGCATACAGCTAATGCATGTACATGTCCCGTGGAGCGCTATGCCTCCAAGAGCGCGGTATACAAGGTAAGGTACCGTACGTGCAGTCAAAACGGTATACTGCACACACGTACACACGGTACACACGCCGTACACGTACATGCGCTTGTAAAATTCCACACACTAGCGTACACCACAACTATTATTTCACTACCAAGATTCATCGAAGGATTGACAAGGTTGGTTTAATTATGAAATATATTTTTCTTTTTCATTAAATTCATACAAAATGTTTACTTCATTCAGAAACATTAGCAATCGTGACTGTACTAGATCTAATTGTAAAATGTCGTGGATTTGAAAGTTACTCAGGCTTAGCTCAGTCTCATTTGCCTTGCCCCATGTGCTCACAATCGTGTTAGTTCCCCGACTACTGTCCAGTAGCTTTAAAAAAAAAAAAGAAAAAAGAAAAGATTCCTCTCTTACTTGAACCAAAATTTAACCAAAATAGTAAGATGTAATTAAATTGTTTATCTCGTACTGTGAATTGCTTGTTTTTGATATGTTACTAGACTCTAACTGTTAGGTCTATAGAGTCTAACTGTTAACGTTAGACATGTTATAAGAGAGATCAAATGATAATGTAAATTTATTTGTGCCTTCTTAATTTTTGTCAAGATTAAAGAATATTCTTGATTTGATTTATTGTTGTTGTTGTTGTTAACACCCAGTAGATCTACATGATATCAAACCATACTAATTATTTTTTTATTTAGATCTAGAGTAAAGTGCCCGAAATTCGACCCCTGGCTTAAGAGTGTGTTCAATGTCCAGTTTCAAATTTATACGCCAACATGAATCATGATACAAAACGCAATTAAGAAACACAATCGCGATCAGCGGTGCACCGTTCAGTGTCAAAAATTTAAAGCTGATTATATTTCCATCATCTTTAAATTCCCCGCTCTCAAAAAAACATCTTCTCCCTTTTTCACTTGCACCGGAAGCTTATAGTTATACTTTTGAAAACTCAATCCTGTTCAGTGTCGCATTTCGTTGCAATTGCGATGCTCAAGGTGGTAAAATTGAAGCTGATTGTGTTTCAAAAAGCATCTTTTTCGGCTTTTAAATTTTCCTCTGAATCGATATTTGAAACACGTTCACTTTTACGTCCAGGAATGGGGGACAATGAACACACACTTTGTTTCTCTTTATATCAGCGTTTTGTAATTGCGTTATGTATCATGATTCATGTTGGTGTATAAATTTGAAACTGGACATTGAACACACTCTAAGCTTTTTGCAGAGCTCTAGTTTGGAAATGAAAAATGTATCCTCTTTCATTTTCAACAGATACAAGAAGCATATTATAAATTGAATAATTGCTATAATTTTTAAAAGAATCACAAACTATTTGATGATAAAATCAGAAGTTTTGTAACACCTACATGTACCTGCTTGCTGAGATACGACACACCATTGCATAAATTCGACATGGCGTGAAAAGTCAGCATGCACCGCGCGCCGCAGAAATCTTGCCTCACTCGCCGCACCGGTAACACATCGCACTCTGCCGAGAGATCGGGGCCGTCGCTGCATGAATGCCATGTCGAACTAGGGTAGGGAAAAAATTTCACCAGTCCCATGATTGCATTGTGTAACTCTAGCACTGTATAGTCACTTCCGGGGCTCGAGCGTGGCAAAAAACTGCGTCATCAAACCTCACATTTTTGGAGTTTAAACACATTTTTCCCAGATCGTATTTTCTTAACTTTTCGCTAAGCGCGCAGGGGCTTCACAATTTTGGTCAAAATCCTGGATTTTAGGAGCAAATTTAAGGTATTTAGAATGATTTTTTTGTGATTCTTTTTTTTTTGTTGGTTGTCTTCAGTGACGATGTGTGCATGTGATATGAGTTGATTGGAGTGTGTTTTAGTGTGTTTTGGAGTCATATTTTAAATTTTTTTAAAATCAAACCTGTCGAATTTTGGGCACTTTACTCTACATGAATTGGTAAAAAGAAATAGGGGGGCGTTTTACGAAACCATGGACAAGTTAGTCATATCTTTATCCGCCAACCACGGAGTTAGCTCCAATCTTACTAAGTCGGTTACACGAAGCTCTTCCAAGCTAGACAACTTGTAATATCGATATTATCGGAGATGATGTCATGGAGTAATAGCCTTAATCACGGTTTCGCTTATATTTAGAAATTGTGGTTTAGCAAAATGTTCAATATTATCGAAAATTGAAGTGATAAAATCGGTCCAGTATGAAAACTCATAAAATTATGTGTAATTTATTATAATGTGTATTAAAACGCACAATTGTTCCTTACTGCATATATTTAGAAGGTGTCAATCATGAAATTAATAAGACCCCGTCAGAACATGAGATGGGTACCCCCGGATGCGCTAATTTGATAGTTTCGTAAATCAGACTATAAAAAAGTATGCTAGCTGAAAATGGAGCTAGATTGAGGTTTTTCCTAAATTTTCTGTTTGCTGACAAAAAGAAATCAATAGTGCATTGTAATAAAAAAAAATCTATTCAAAATTACTTATTTTGGGACTAATAGATTGATTTTAACTACCAAGGTAGTCTCTGCGGGTCTCTTTATATAGCTTTATGGTAGGCTAAATAATGCTTTTGCAATTTACTCAATATTATTTCTTGATTGGATACATTGTATATTACTAGATATGATTTCTTTATCGGATATAAAAAGCACTCACTTGTTAACAACCATTTATATTCTGCATATTAGACCAAAATCCTGAGGTTGTCACATTTTGTATGAACAAAAATGAGAAAATCAAGATTGTCGCGGCAAATACAATTCGCCCAAACCGATCGCTTGCCATAAATTGCGTTTGACTGACGTATCAGCGCTCTCCAAAAGATATGACAGGTTCGGAGCTGTCATAAGTATTTAGTCAGCTTGTTGTCCTCGATCTTGTCAGAGAGGGCTTCGTGGAACCCGCTTGTGGACAAGTTGTTCACTATCTCCGATTTAGTCAAGAAGTTAGACTTATGACGGTTTCGTGAAACGCCCCCCTGATCTATAATGTAATCAAATATTTAGTTGTTAGGCCTACAACCCCCCCCCCCCTCCATTTTTAATTTAATTTATTAAAAGAGAGAGGTGGTTATTAACAACTTATTCATTATTTTTACTGATTATAACTTTGAAATGGAGATTCCTCGGCATAATCGTGTTATCGGTAACCACCGTTCACTTTAGACAGCTGCGCTTTATTCAGTCACACTCACTGGTTACCTATTTCCACCCCCGTTCACTTGTGTACAAGCACGCTCGTTTATTTGAGCTAGTGGTTTTCGAAACAAAGAAAAGGCTGATTCCTCATTTGAAATTACTCGGTCTTTAAAAAAAAATTATTTATCAGTCTCTTGCACTGTCTATAACTAGATCTAGACCTATACTCTGTAACATACAGTTCAAGTGACTGACATTTTTAAAATAGAGTTGTAGAGTCCAGACCTAGACATTTCATACTATCAACTTAATAAGAGACTCAATCAAGTAATACCCACATGGATACTAAACTCATCAAACATTAAACATTCAAATGTTTTTTGTTTTTTAAAAGAAAATAAATGTGAGGCCCCTGAGATTTTTTTTTTTTCTTTTTCCTTTTGCTACTTTGGAGGAGATAGTTTATTTTACTCATAATTGCTAAGTCAAAGCAATTATAGCGCCACAGAATCATAGCATGCATAAAACTATAAGACGGCAGGCATGGCCGATATTTGCGGAGAACTTAGCATCCACCCCTCAAGCCCCAAGGTGTGTGCCAGAGGTGCAACACATGGACCATTTGTGACTCGTCATATCAAAATTACACTCGAGTTGTCAAAATAATCAGATACTTCAAATTTAGAGTAATAATTTCTTTTGATTTCCTGAATCTATATTGTTTCATGTGTGCTCTGTAAAAAAAAAAAAATAAATAAAAAAAAATAAGTGAAAGCCGTAATGAGACAATTATTATTTCGTGCTAATTTCCTCAATTCTTTGCTTGTCGACTTGTGTCTCATTTTGATACAATGCATCACATTTATTCTGTTCCTTTTTTTTGGGGGGGGGGGGGATGAGAGGGTGTTCTGATATTTTCTACCCTACATGTACCTCAGTTCAATAGGTAGGTTTCTTTCCAGGAGTTTCCTGTAGTTAAAGAATGAAGTACAATCTTTGGAATCCAGTGTTCATATACATAAAGCTTTTGGATTGTCAAGAACAACCTTTGTTTGAATAGTATGCATAAAATTAGTTACAGTAACTGGTCTATTTTGTTGACATTCACTATTAACTTTGTACACTTTAAAATTGCAGTACATTCTATATTTGCTTTTCTTTCCTTTTTTTTCTTCGTTCCAGTTTTTCTTGAGAAGGAGACTGTGAGAAGCTAATATGAAGGGAGCAATGAACTGGATCTTAGTGGCAATCCTAGTGATTGGTAAGTACATATTATGAAATAAAATTAATTCGATTTTGACATTACCCACCCAAATGTCCACCAATATAACGACCCACTGCCTACTTTATATCCTAAAAATTCATCATGTACGTTTAAACAAACTCTCACAGCTCAACAGCCAACCTGCGGAAAGCCGCTGATGCTCGCAAACCGGGGGAAGAATAATCAAGAAGAAGATCAGCTGACATCACTTACATTCATACCATCCTCTATGGAAGGGTAGCATTATGTGTGTACACTATAAAGCTATAAAGTTGTAGAAGTCAGCCTGTAATTCTCCTTATTGCATACGTGTATAGCCGATCAGTGATATCTATACATATTTATAGCAAAATTTTTTTTCAAGTACATGTACTTGGTGCTAGCCAAGGCTAACATTAACAGCTGATTACCAGCTGTTAACCTCGGCTTTCTTGTTTGTTTATGATAATCAATTCCATTTTCAGTGAGTAAACAAGTGAATCTAAATTTTGAATTTTCACACTTGGTAAAACCTTAAGTAGCTTTTCACAAACAATGAAGCTGAGCGATTGCTGAGCTAGTGCACCCTTACATGAAGCTACATTACCGGAAGTTTGAGGTTCATGAATTAGTTTTCTTTTTAACTGACATTTTTCAAAGCGTTTAGTTGAACATTACTTTTACTTTGTAGGCCTAGAAATGAAGATCAATCAATACAAATAATATAAAAAATAGTTATTTGTGTCTGAGAATACCTTTTAGCCAATTCTTTCAAAATTTCTTGTGCATGATCTGCATATTTCAGAGCAGTACATGTATATAGCATGCTCCTTGCCTTAATTGGCAATTTTGTTGTTTATCTCAAGATTTTCTTTAAATGTGTTCCATTTTTTGCCCCCCCCCCTTCATGATTAGCCATTATAAGGAGCTGAGATGATCACTTTTACAAATGTGATATTTTACAGGACTACTGTGGCATCATTACATTTAAATATTGCTACATGTACATGTACATGTATCTGTGTGACTTGGGTCTGAAATCCATGGAGTACCAGAATTTGCTGGTAGTTATTTGTGTCTGAGAATACCTTTTAGGCAATTCTTTCAAAATTTCTTGTGCATGATCTGCATATTTCAGAGCAGTATGTAGCATGCTCCTTGTCTTAATTGGCAATTTTGTTGTTTATCTCAAGATTTTCTTTAAATGTTTTCCATTTTTTGCCCCTCCCGCTTTTCATGATTAACTGTTATAAGGAGCTGAGTTGATCACTTTTACAAATGTGATATTTTACAGGACTACTGCAGCATCATGACATTTAAATATTGCTACATGTATCTGTGTGACTTGGGTCTGAAATCCATGGAGTACTAGACTTTGCCGAATGTTTGAATGAATCGACCAATATGATATGCAAATGTCAAGAATGTATATAAGAATCTATATATAACAATGTGTCTTGGCCAATTCTTTCAATTTTTTAATTTTTTTTTATTTCTTGTGTGTCTATGATCTGCATATAAAAATTTCTTAATCAGATAAATTGTAAGTTTTAAGTAATAATAATAATAATAATAATATCGTTTTATTTACCCAGGGTAGCCACTTCAGTTCTGACAACTGTTCTCCCAGCGGGCCCTGCATGATGTTATTATTACCCTCAAGCTCCTTTTTAAAAGGCAACTTTAGGTACCATTTTTGTAAGTCTTTGGTATGACTCGTTAAGTACCCCTTAAAGATATCAAGAATTGAATTGTTTTAATTTAAATGTGTTTTCTCTTCACCCCCACCTTCAGCTGTTGCCAGCATAACAGGAGCCGAGATGATCACATGTTATCAGTGTGAGCAGGTTGACGTCCCGGTCGGTTCAGATTGCTGGAATGCTTCAGATACGCTACAGACTGTGGAATGTGAATATCAATGCTTTGTAAGTACCATGATTTTGTTTTGTTTCAGGGCTAGTTTTAAAGAGAATTTAGTGTAATAATGGGAAAGGTGAAATAAAAAAAAAAAATCGTTGTGAGCTTTCAAAATATTTTTATGGTAGTTGGGTAGAATCCTCTTCATATGCTCTCATAGTTATAATATGACCAACAAAAAAAAAACAGTTGACATGTTCGGGTCGAACATTTGTGTGTAGTCCCGTACATGCATTTTTGTGTTCAGTGCATGTTACTCTCAACAGAATTGGGTTAATTTGTCATTATTTTGTAGATTTCAAAATAGCAAAATGGGAGTGGACTGTAAAAGCTATTAAAGGCACAGGATCGTAGGGTTACGTGGAGATAATCTCTATTTGCTGGTGCCTCGGATAATCAAATCCCTAGTTTGATTGCATACAAAAACTAAGAGCAAATGGCGCTGTGTGTGGTCGGACATGTGCATCCTTGGAACAAAATTCCTGACGACATTGGTTCAGTGCTGTGCAAAACATTTGCTTCAAGTGCTCGAGTTTATCCAGTGCTGAAGAGCTGAACTTGCTCTTTTGGGACAGCACAGAAACATTGGAACCCCGCTAATCCAGTGCCTCTTAATCTATAAACAGGTAATTTTTCTGAAAGCTTAAAGCTGGTGTATAGTTTCGGGAGTAAGAAAAAATAATTTTGCTTCGCATTTACATGAATTATGAAAGATTGAATCCAATAACAATAATAAAGCAAATTATAGGACTTGAAATCTCGTCTTAGTGTCTTTATTTCATAATATAAGTATAAAAAAGCTAAGTCGGGGATCCGACTCATGTTAGCGCTTACGTGGAAAACCAATGGGGATTCTCTTGTGTGCGTGTTACACACAGATCGTTCGCATTATTCACGCCGTAACCTCCGGCGTGCGAAACTCTCAACAGAGGTCTAAACGGCAGTTACATTACCCTTCATTCAAAAATTTTCAATGAAATTCATTGAAAATAATGAAAGCAATGTCACAAGACCTCTCACACATATGTTTTAGTGCAGTGTGGACAACATGAGACTATATTTGATCGGTTTTGTGCCAATTCCTTTTTTGTTACCAAAACTATACACCAGGTTTAACATGTCTTTGTGATGATAAGACAAAATATTTATATAAATTTCAGATAACGTACTGCTCATAGTATCAATGTGAAAGGAAATGTTCATTGCAAGTCTGTTTTGAATTCCCATTCTTCCTAACTCACTTTTCAGACATCAATGTTCCAATCCGGAGGCAACCATCTTGATAACTACTGGAATGTAAAACGAGGATGCGAACAAAACTGTGACGGCTCCCTCAACTGTAACAGTCAGCATTACGGTGCGTGCAAGTACTGCTGTAAAGGAGACTTATGCAATGACGTCATCGGTTCATCAGCAGTCAATATGAGGTTAAGTTTATCATTAGTATTCATTTGCATTCTCTGCCTTTTAACCTGGCTCTGATGATGACGGGAAATTATTTTTTGAGAGTGATTTTCGTACCAAAGAAGAATATATTATCGGTGGGGTGACAAAATCTTGTATCTCAAGAATGTCATATGTTCAGGAGAGTGACAAAATATGGCAGCCAACGCACAATTACCTATGCGATCGCCTCTCTTTGAAATGCTGTGATGCATTTATCTTTTGGGTAAGAGAGCTTGGAGTTGGACAGGATATTACTTGAATAATAACCTGAAAATTAACCAAAAAGTTGATTTTTCACCAAAATTTGAAATACAAGGTCTTGTCACCCAATGGAGATATAAAAAGATATATTTCCTTTTTCTATCTTTGTAGAGAATTTCAACAAGGTTGATCGCTTGCCTTAACCTACCAAAACTGGCCATACACTGTGAGCTTCAATTAATCATTAATATCGACTTGTGCACGATAATATTTTGCTAACATGTACATTATTATTTCAGGAAGTTGTGCCAGGATTGCCCAGTTAATCTCTTGAACAGTTTGTTCTTCTGGAAAAGAACTTTGATCTCGAAAACTTTTTTATTTCTTATTTAATTTCTTTTAAAAACACAACTTACATGTAGATGGTGTAAATATTCATATTACATGTAGATGGTGTAAATATTCATATTATGAATGACAGCGCCGTAAAAATAAAAAACAGCAATAACAATAACCTTTTGAAATTGTTTAGCAATTCTATCTTCAAAACTTCAAAAATGAACAGGTTGTGTCTATTCATGTGACCTTTTTTGTAGTAGTTTTGGGGTATAATAGGAGTGTGAGAGTTAAGTTTTAAAGCTGATTTTAGCTTTTGGGGTTTTTGATTTTCAGCTTTGTGAGATCTTCCTCTGTACAAATATAAAGGAGCTCTTTCAGTTTCAGGGTTTTTCACAGCTTTTTCTTTTTTCTTTTTTTTTTTTTTTTTTTTGGTCATCTACTTTTTACAGTTCCTAAAAGTTTGAAAGTCGTGTCAGAGCTTGATATTGATAGTTTAAACTGATATATCATGTTCATGAATCTTTGTTTTTAAATATATAATTCATTAATTATCAATGAATTAAAGTCATTTCATGTAGACTTTACAGATGTTGACTGTATTAATTGGCACTTAATTTGACGTTTTAACTCAGCAAGATCTTCATCATTGTTGTGTACACGTTACTTACATGTAGTTTCAACTTTGTTCAAACTAATCTTTAGTTTAACGTCTTGTCTTCCCAGTCAATTTTTGATCTACCTCAGTCTTAGCAGAGGTACATGTATGAGAGTTCACCTTTTTGGTGTTATGATTTTCCAGCATTTTTGCACTCTTTTCAATTTTTGTGGTAACTCACACCTCAGTCTTAAATGCAAGGAGAGAAATAGACAAATTGAATTTTCTAATTTGAATTCTGAAAATTAATTTTCTTGGTCTCTGTCTGTTAATTCTTCAAGAATAGAAAATATGTAAATAACTATTTCTTTTTTTCAATGGTATTTGTTTGCCAGTATATCCTAAATAATGTAATGCAGTCACATGATTAAGAACCAGCATAAATTTGCTTTTCCAGAAAAAACCGATGTTGATGAAGGTCACAGTGGCAAAATGTGTAGAATCTGCTAAGATCCACAATATAGGTGATTCTATGCTTGAGATATTCACACAAAGCATTAATCATAATTTCTTTTATTTAATGGAATATTGAATTATTATATAGGGGAATTTGGTTAAAGTACTCGCATGGTATACTAACTCACTAATGACATTGTTCAATAGTCTTTAGTACATTATTAACTATTCACATGTAAACTTGTATTCATTACACATACATTGAAATACTAGTTTTTATCTGTTCACCTTGAGTCAATCTATTCTATTTATTTATTTGTAAGCTGATAACAACCCTTTTTTTTTTTCTTTTCCCTTTATGAGGCTCGTTTTAGTCCTTGAAGTAACATTTACATGTACTTTAATAATTACTGCACTATAAATGTACAAAAACTCTTCATTTAGATTTAATTGTATCTGAATATTCCTGACATCATGTATTTCAAATTCACATTGTCGTGGTTTTGTTCCAATCAAAACATTTCTCCATGATTTACCAATTGAATTTTGGTTATATCATTATTTTTGAGAAAAAAAATTAAATGGTATGGAACTATGTTGATACTTCCTTCTTTTCCGATTAGCGTTCATTAAATTGCCAAAAAAAAAGAAGAAAAAATTTATTGGCTGAATCTCCTGTCGTTGAAATTAATGAGGCTCATTTTGAATTTAGGAAAATAAATGTGCCTTAATTATGAATCAAGTCAGAATGTGACGAATTAAGAAGAAGAAAGTTTTGAACTTCTAAATTTCAAATTTATAATACAAATGTACATGGAATTGGAAGGTAAAAGATACGAGACACGTCAAAAAAAAAAAAAAAATTATAAACTAGATTGTGTGAATTACAGAGCTTGAGTGGTACAATATAATATTTATCTTGCCTGCTATTCTCTTTCCCACTTCTTCCTTATTTATTTTTATTTTTTTTATTTTTTTTGTTGCTTGAGTATTTTTTGGTTTTATTGCATATCCTTTTTGTGCCTTAATGTAACAACACAATACTTGTAGGTTTTTCATTCGTCTTCCTCTTGTGCATGTATGCAATGTGTTGTGATACTAGGAAGAAGCTAAAATGTATCTTTTCACAATAATGAAAGAAATCCATGTTGATAAAGCAATTCAAATTGTAGGTAGTGTTCAACAGAGACATTGTCACAACTGATTATATAAATGTTACAAGATGATATAAAATCAACTAAATTATAATTGTGTAGGATTAAAACAAATACTGGTACACAACAGTACCTTAAGTTGCTATAAGAAGGCATGAATTTCCATAAATTAGGTTCTTACACCCATTATATAGTTTTTATAAGATGTTAAACAGATTAGCATACATAAAACTCCCCTGACTTCTCGATATTCTGGTTTGAAAGTCTATGAAATAGGCTGCTCCCAGGCCCCGATTAGACTAGTATACAGAAGAACACGCTGAGGGTGACGTCACGGCCGGGTGTTGGGTATAATCGAGTGCCCGCATGTAAATACAATGATGTGCAGATAGAGAGAGATAATTTTACCAATGTTTTTCGAAAGAGGCTATATAAAAAAATTACGAATCATATGTACAAATCTTTACTTTCCCTACATAGAAAAAAGTATAAATAACGGTTTTAAGTCTTAAATTGTGAAATTAGATTGCCAACAATGGGTTATTAATCAATATTTTCACTTGTTTTTCTTTTTTCTACAACAAGAGTACGATCGAGTTCTCTGTTGTGAAGTAGATCCCGCCGGCCAAACACACACACAACATGATCTAGAATCTGCTCACATATATTTCTCGGCCTACCGAGTGATTTCTGTATTCAGGCTAGTTGAAACTTATAAGCTATATACAGATGTCATGTAAGCAAAATGAAGCGAAAGATCGATCGGCTACCCAGGTATAGCTGCGCCAGCCGCGCCGGCGGCCAGCGCAGACCAATTCCGCTGGCGACGTGTTTTTTTCTTTCTTCTTCTTCAAGCGCCGCATCACATGCGGATGAATATTTTACAACGGGATGAATAGCACGATTAGTGTCGGCCGCTACGTGTTTGACCGATGAGAATATCTCGCTCAAATGTCATATTATTTATCTTGAAATTAATCTTTAGATCTATTGCATCATTTTGAGGGCAGCTACATATACTGGAGAATAAGTACGGCCAGATATCTACTTCTGACCTTCGATTTCACAAGTTTTTCCCGCACATGAACACCAACTGATGCACTGATATGATACACATTCACTTTTGACGTTGATCCGCAGTGTCACAAACCCCCGAAGACAAGGCAGGAAAATCGACTTAAAACGCTACAAATGAGAATATTGTAACACTATAGAGACATATCATTGACTATATGACATTTCTTTATTATCATTTCTTTTTAAAAATCATTCACACAATATCATAACGATAAAATAAAAGTTCTGACACGAAAGTAAATTTATTCATAATTGTCGTGTATACACACAATCAACTGCGCTGCCAGCTTTATTTACTTTCTTAATCGCCGTAATACCCGGCCGTGACGTCACCCTACTAGAACTCTAGTCTCAGTACGCATCACCGGAGCGATGACGGAAACCAGGGTTAGGGATAAATCGTTTAAATTTACTATTCTAAACTTATTTTTGGGGAATGAAACGTTTCTCAGAGTTAAGTTAGGGTCGTAAGGATGCTATTAGTGTAAATATCTCATTATTTGTGATCGTCTTCTTAATTCTACTTTAATGTTGAAGAGAAGCAACAGGGCGATTCCATGCTGTGTCGTACAGGACATTTTGACAACATTTTACATCTTTTTGACATGAAAATAAAAGAATATTTTCTTGATTGATGGTGATCCTCAAGTAGCACTAGAAGGGGCATATTAAGGTGACTCGATTGCACTTCCTTTACATTTAAAATGAAAAATAGTACCGTGTCGTACGGGACCCAAAATAACAGAAAATAGAAAGAGACAAAAACAATAAAAGCATGGAATCGTCCAACAGCCCATTATCTGAATGCCATTTTGGGTTCAATGTTTAACACAATATTCTATTTAGGTTCCATGCCCAATCGGATTTCGTCATTAATCTTCATGTCATAACATGACTCGGAAGCAAAATTGGATGTGTTCTGTTGCTACTCTTCTACATTCCAATGGGGAGCTAAAATTGGAAAATGATAGATGTGAGCAAGGTTTACGAACCCATGATTGTTATTGAGTCATTGTAATGCTTTTTTAGACGTCTCTCTTTAGTTCCTGGTTGTATGGGAACAATAGAATTGCGTAAAAGGCTGATTCTTTTGATGTGTATGCCTCACTGAGTTTTAGAATGTTTTGCAGGATTAGCATGCAGCATACATCGTACAGTCCACTCGCATTATAACACGGTGTTTGGCACCTAGCCATTTTTGTTGTACTGAAAATGCTGATTATATAAGGTTTATGCATGACTGTTGGAAATGGCCACAAACAGAAATGTTGCATATGGGTTTGTTCTAATGGGAGTGGACTCTACTTTGCTTCTCTTGAAAATACATGAAAGTCTGTTTTTGAAGACTACACACCAAACAGGGTGCAGAACAACTCAATGACCCCCTCGGCCTGCCAAATTATAATTCATTGGCATAGTTCTATTTCCACTTATTAATATGGAAAATTGATGATACAGCAGTCTGATAAGTTAAGTACAGGATTTGAAGGTATTGCAATTGGGTTCTTTAGAAAATTTTTTGTATGTGATGCATCATTGATCAACATTGTAAAAACCACATCAAACTCTTTACGATTTGATTGAAATTTAATTTGGGATTGTTTTGAACACTAAGAAACTGTTCACTTTGATTATTGCACACGTTTGTCAAATAATATACTTCTATATTTTTTTCTCTTTCTGCAATACTTGCTTGATATACATGATATATTTTACAAGTCATGTATCTCTACTACATGTACATACTGCTCTTTTGGAAAGGTTGGACTTTTGGTCAACCTTATTCATTTGTCTTTCATTTTTGTGCTTTACTTTTTGATCATTTGATAGTTCTTTCAGAATATGTTATTCATATTCCTTGCTTTCTAGAAGTTTTGAAATGTAGTTTTTAGTCAAATAGTATTTATTATTACTAAGTGATTAGTCTAGTACTCTAATATAGTGAATGGTTTTTTTTTTAATGTATATTTTGTACATTCAGTTCCACTGCTCTATATTAGTGACAGTACCTTTGCCTTTAATTATCCTGTGCCAAGTCATATAGGCAAAGCACAACCTCTACGCATTTCCCCATAAATACATTGTCTGTTGTTGTTATATAATGAATAAAAGAAATAATTCTCTTTCAAAAATGAGATGAATTTAAAGTTTACATAAGGTTTTTAATTCGAATGTTAATTACATTTTGAAATACATGTAGATGTTCAATAACTTTCCAAGAACCACGTGTATACCTAATAACAAATTGATTTCTCATTTTTTTCTCAAAATAATTATACTCAGTGAACCATATATGTTTACCATGCATATTGAAAATGTGTATCTGAACGATTTTGTATGGATAGATATATTCAGCTTATGTGATTGTCACAACCGGTCGTACAATGTAGGCTGCCCTTGGAACGCGTATGCAATGTTGTTTGCGTTGCATTCACGTTGGCGTTGCATAAATGTAGCCATCATGGGCCAATTTCTGCACTTCCTAAGTTTCTGTAGGTAAGACATTGCAAAAGCCTGCTGCGTGTTGTACTGCAACGTACATGTCTAAAAAGAAAGTACCGTATGTGTGACGTAAGATTTTTCTACAAAATTTGACGCAGAGTTGCAAGCTGCACATAAAACCTGTTGTGACCATCACATTAAATAGTATTATCAGAAGTGCAGCTTTAATATCAAATTTTGATTTATGGATTAATAATTCCTTATAAAAGGGCAACTTTCTCAAAGTCGATGTGAGTGTTATACTTTACACAAAGTACATGTAGTAAATCAATGTATATTAATGATTATGTAATCAGTAATGTCTTAAACTTTGAAAATTAATTGTATCATGTTATAATGTAATACAACTGTACTAATCCGACCTTTGTAGTCCGTGTTTTATAGCCTACAATTTTATGAGGGTGTTTTTCAAATAAACAAGGAAATATGGAAAACAAAATATGATGTAAAAATGTATTTATTTTATTTTTTACTAATTTTGTCACAGTGATTTGACAAGAGGGAAGAAAGGAAAGAAGAGAAATAGATAACCGAGTTCACAGCAAAAAAAAACCACACAAACAAACAAAAAAACAAAAAGAAAAGAAAAGAAAATGGAAGAATCTTATTAAGAAGAAAACACGGTTGATAGAAGAATGTATACAAAAGCGATGTTTTTAGAAAAGATTGTAAAGTACATCGAATATAAAGCGTGAGAAGATAATATTTTGAGTAGAATTATATTAATAAAGATGATGCACGAGCGAGTGAGAGAGAAAGAGAGAGTGAGAGAGAGACTATGATGATGATGTTGATAACATGATAACATTGGTTTAAAATCAAAATATGGACAGAGATAGAAAGGGTGTTATTTCAAATACGAGAAACATTTATACAGGGCTGCTGGTTCAAACGACGAACCTTGATGTTATGATGCAAATGATAAAAGCAGTTGCGGATCCGCCACTGATCAAAGTGATACTGCTGTTGGTAGTTTCAAGGCTTGCTATCATTGCACACGTTTTCCTTGTACTTGTCGAATTCTCTTGTCCAATCAGTCATGTCTGTATCGCGCCATCTATCGTACTGATCGAGCCAGTCTTTGTACAGTTCATCTGGAGGGGCTAGATGGAAGAAAAAAAATATGTGAAAATAAATAAACATTTATGACATGGTTATATCGTCCAGAGTTTATTGAGCTCAAGTTAAATCATATGAATAGTTTTCAAGCTTCGATATAAAAACTTGGCCATGAAATCGACACTTCCTTTAAAGGATTTGTGAAAAACTATGGGACTTGAATCCCTGCCTATACATTCACCCCCCTTTTCAAGATGAATTTGCATTAGCCAAACTCGAAGCGGGTTAGGGTAATGGGTACCCGGAAAAATAATTCAAATACCAAGTGTAGAACAGGGTGAATATTATTAGAAAACTATAATCCACCAGGAGAACAAGACAGGGGCCGCGTGAGGCGTTTTTTAAGGGAGGGGACTTGAAGCCGAAGTGTCGGTGTGTTGGGGTGGGGGGCTGAACAGGCCTAAAATTCACAAATGTATGGTCATTTTTGCGTTTATATCACGTCCACTGTTACTAAAAAGAGTGGGGGGGGGGGGGTCCCTGCAGCCCTCCAGCCCCCCGGCTCCGTGGCCCCCTTGCCACCAGGACTACAAATGACATCATTCCTGAAGTGTTAGAAATGAATAGACTTTAGCCATGTAAATGGTATGCAAGTGATGTCATCCGTATCAGGCTAAGACGGAGGATGAATAAATAAAACGTAAACCCTTTTACATGATAGTAAAACATTCCAACCCCATAAAGACAGCATCCCCACTAGGGCAACTCCCTGCCGTAATTCAGAACACTTGCGAATCCCTGGAGGAAAAATCTCCGTTTAGACCCGTCTGGGTATTACTAAGACTTATTAGATAGGCTTGATGTATACCAGTCTATTTTGCTGTAAGGAGTTTTCCTCCGTGGAGTCGTAATCCAGGGAAAGAGTCTTCTGTAGGAAGCAATTCTCCGGAGAGTTACCTGTAAGGGTGTGAAGATCTTTGCAATGGTTCATCCAGAAAGAACACAGAGGACGCCCTCATCGCCGGTCCATTGCTCGATGTTCATAGATAGCTCTTTTGTATTCCTGCTTCAGGCATGGTTGTATCGAGGCCATTCAGGATAAGTACTGACTTGCTACCGGCTCATTTGGATTACTGGAAGATATAAATTTGAAAGACCGTCTATATAAGAGCATTTCAATCATCAATCAAGAATGCTATTTGATGTGAGGAAACGCAAGAACTCATTATAACGATATTTGGAGGCTAGATTCACAAATTAGTAATATGACAATAAGCGGGCTAATCACCTCAAGAGCGACGTTAGAAATTCCTACATTGCAAAAATAAAGTGTCGTGGTGGAGTTGTTTCGCGTATCAAAAAGTCCAAGTATGCTTTGATCAATCAAACATGCCACTTGATCATATTTTGTCCCGCAGATGGATCTATATATTCTTAGAGACAATCCAGCGGGCTATCATCGGGAGGAGATAGTTTATAGAATGAACCTGAGAAATATTGCAAATACAAGGTGAGTTGATGATGATAATTTATTTTAAAATCTCACCCCGATTTAACGAAGTTTGTCCAGTATCTCATGAACTCAATAGACATCATCTTCTCCTCATCAGTCTGCCCCACGATGTCTTCAAACGCTGGATTCAAATCCCATGCAAACACATACTGAATATCCTCTCCATGTGCCGCCCCCATCCATGTGGGTACGCCCCCATATACCGACCAGGAAGGGTCGTGGGTCATCTGGTAGCGGTACACATCCACACCCCCTGATACCAGTCCGCGTGCAAGGTACTCTGTAGGACACGCAAACGTTTGATCCGTTAATATCCTGATGAAGGCATCCAGTTGATCCGCTGTCTCATTGTCCGCTATAGACCAGTCAACGTACCAGTGTTCCACCGCAGCAACCTCCATGGGATCATCCACAAACCATATGCTACCTGGGAGGATACTACGAAGATGAGAGATGTTCATGGATGGTCGAGAGAAGAGTGAGCTAGGGAAGAACCGGTACATTGCGGAGTTGGCACTTTCGTCTTCCGTGGTTCCAATCATCATGGGGAGGACTTGGAACTCATGTCTCTTCACCAGCTCCATCGGTTTGTCCTGCAGGAAATGACCATCGACAACAGGCTTTGCATAGTATCCGCTTCCGTACTAATTGGGAGACAATTTGTTAGAACATAAAACAGAGTTGATCATAAATGACGAGAAGAAGCCACCAGGGAATTCATTTATATAGTTTCTGCATTGTCCATGTTTTCCTGAACAAAGTTTTGCCTTTCAACATCTCAACTGAAGTGTTATTGTAGCCTACTACTTTACCACTGGTTCTGCCCACACCAATCCAGAAAGTACAACTTTTTTTAGGTATTCTTTCCAGATTAAACGCTTCAAATTAAGTACCAATTTCTTTTCTTTTTTTTAAATAATATTCATAGATTATTATCTATATAAATGCAACTATATAGATAATATTTCCTTCTGGTATAGACTCACCCGTTGTTCATGAAGGAGCACCTCAGCACTGATACCCTGCAGACATTCTACCATGGCCTGACTATTAGAGGTAGTACAGTTAAGAGATGATGCAAACTCTAGAGCATCTTCCACGCATACGTCAAGAGGAGCCCAAGCGAATGGACATATCGCATTACCACTCTGGAAATAAATGCAATTATTTCGTCACCGCTAGTGAAAAAATGGCAACCTTTGTCAAACAGTACACTAACTCTGGTTTTGAACATCAGTATTCTAGATATTAATACATGTAAGGACCACCCTATTTAGCAAAAGTAACATTGTCTTTAGTAAGGACTTCAAAATTAATATAAACATTGATGTATGCTAATGAATTAAAAGTTCAAAGAAATTTTTTGATATTTTTTGCCATATTGGGAACTATAGTAATGGCGTAGACTATTTTTGCAAGATTTCTGAATGTATTGGTTCTCAGCGGTGTGGTTCTGGGCAAATGGACAGTGTTTACTTTACCTGCATGATGACTTGGTGGAACAGGCCTTGTGAGAGTGGAGACATAGTGTGAAGACTCACACTTGCACCTCCTGCACTTTGACCAGCTATCGTCACACTTCCTGGGTCACCCCCGAAAGCTAAACATACGGGTAGAACATTACATGGTTTAATATAGTCACCCCGACCGCTGAACATGGATTGGCAGAACAGTACATGGTTTAAAATAGTCTGAACCCCTGCACTCTAATTGGCTATCGTCACCCTTTGTCGAGTCACCCGAAAGTTGAACAAGGATGAGCACAAAATGTCAGGGTTTAAAATAGTCAACCCAAAAGTTCAACCTGGATGAGCAGAATATCAAAGGTTTTAATATAGTCTGCACTCTGATAGGCTATCGTCACCCTTCCCGAGTCATCCCAAAAGCTGAATATGGATGAGTAGAAAATTGCAGGGTTTAATAGACTACACCTCAAATATCATCGAAAGATTCCGTTATTGTCTGTTTCGTACCTGAGCATAATTATACACTTTTGAAAGAAAAGCTCCACTATGTTTCGTGTCTGACGCGGACATGGTGGCGAAACCACATCATTTGCTTGTGGGGACGCTACTGGATGCTGACACTGACACACTGTGTTTATTTACCTTGAATATTTTCTTGTATCCACTTCAGGGCCATTATCTGATCTTTCATACCAAAATTTCCAGGTGCCACGTCGTCTCCTACAAATGAAACAGATAAATGATATCTTATTCAGAGAACCTTTTCTTTTGGCATAGAATAAATCAATTTATGTCGATAGTCTGATTTCAGTCACGTAACTAAAATGAACAATTGGCATAGCTCCTACTATTTTGTATATTTTTCATTAGGTATACTGTATGGTAAAAATCAATATCCATAATTATATATAATGAATATAGAGCCTTATTTTTGTTTCTTCAGTGCGAATATTTTCTATTATCTGTAAATCCGTTGTAAAAGAAAATCCAAATAGAAATACGTTCAATTCAATTCAATGCACACTCTCTCTTATCACGGTTTCCATCATATTATATTTGTTATTATTATTTCAAAACATAGATTAATTAATAAATGTAGTATAATTTCATTCTGTTTTGAGTGAGTTTCATCAGGTAAAGGGTCAGTGGCGGATCCAGGCGGGGACGCAGGGGATGCCCCTATAATTTTCGGCAGCCCCCCCCTCCCCCATTTGAAAATCGTGGATCCGCCACTGAAGGAAATCGGAATCTTGAACATACCCGTAGTGAGGAAACCAAAGACACCGAGACGGTAGTTGACAGCGACGATGATGATGTCGGACATAGCAACCATAGGAAGACCATCATAGGAGTAGGACGACCCTGATCCAATCAAATACCCTCCTCCATGGATCCACACCAATACAGGGACTGGAGTTGTGGGCTAATTATCAGGACAAAGAGAATTTTTTCCCCATTTTGTAAAATTTGATTGAGTAATTTGGATATGGGAGTCTTAAACTTTCGGCGATTTTTGATTCCGTAAATAATAATAATAAAAAAATAGTATTAAAAGTCTGAGGACCCTAACCTGCTAACCCTAATCCGCTCAAATACCCTCATCCATGTATTTATTTGCCCACGTGTAGGGGTCCAGTAAAGATAATGTGTCACTTTTCGAATAAAAAATAATCAATACTAGAACAAAATAGTAATATCAAGGAAATTCACGGAATATCCATCATAGTTACATGATAACAGATGCTCTCTCCAGCCCCCTTACCAGGCGCGAATCAAAGATTTTCTCCGTGACTCCCGTTACACCAAATTTTGGTACACTCCGAAAATAGTGAAACCGAAACCCGTCCGATCAAAATGGGGTGGGGCATGAATGTTATTTATTTAATTATTTATTATCTATTTTGACGGAATTTCTTTAGACAATATTTGTCAGGCTCATTGTATTTTTTATTTTTTTTTTTTATTTTATTTTATTATTATTTTTTTTTTATTCATTTATTTATTTATTTATTTTTTTTTTGGGGGGGGGGGCAATCGTTGGGGGTCCTACCTCTTTTTACCCGTTTTGTGCACTTTTGTCAAAACTTGGGGGTATTGGGGTCGGGTCCGTCTCCCCTCTTTAGAGCTTACTCTTCATACTTCAACCTACCTTTGGCGATGGTGTATAGATACTAAGGAACAGACAATCCTCCCCCATCTGCCGCCCCTTCACCGGGTTCCCTGGTAAATCAGGCAGGTAGTCAAGAACCATCATCTGCAAACACATATCACCATCCTCCGTCGCGTTGTAGTCTCCTCTGTTAAGGTATGGCTTCGGGTCTTGAAACCGAAGATTCCCGAGCGGTGGTTCGGCGTACCGAACGCCCAAGTAAGCATCCACCGACTTGTTAACCCGAAGGAACTCGGGCTCGTCGTATTGCACCGTGATACCAGTTAAGACTGTGCCTTCTGGGTCGGGGAGGGTTACCTGTGGCCATCCGATTACTGGAGTGGCTGCGGCGCTGGTGACGGAGAATCCTGTCACGTAGAGCACCAACGTGAGGGCAGCTTGAGCTCCCTTCAAAATCATCCTTATCAAGATGTCTGAACGAATCAAATCTTGTCCAAAATTAACCCCATTAACCATGAAAATATGACTGTACAACAAAAGTGAGGATCGCATAAATTTTCGCATTCCTTCTTATTTTGTAGGTATGATTCCAGATTATGTAAAATCTCAGCCAAGAAGTAATTGAAATATATATAACAAGAGTAAGTATTTATTTTGTAAGGAGTATTGATCACAGATCACGCGTTGGTTTCTATTTGTTTTGTTTTGATAATCATATTTCAATTTTCACCAATTACAAATATATAGAAACATTGATAAGAAGTATACTTTGTACTTGCATATTAATCATAAGTTCGACGCCCTGATTTCTTTTAGTCTTTAACTAAAAGGCTCTCTCTCTCTCTCTCTCTCTCTCTCTCTCTCTCTCTCTCTCTCTCTTTCTCTCTCTCTTTCTTTATACTAACCCCCTCTCTTTCTGTTGTTCTACTCGTTTCTAACTCTCTCTATTTTCCCAGTCTACACGTATCTGAAAGTCTTCTAATTATTCTTTAAAAATCTGCCTCTCTTCTATCCTCTCCACCATCTCTACCACTTTTTATACTTCTTCTGTCTTCTCTATTTAAATATTCCTTGTCCACCCTTTATGGGCCATTTATTTTATTTTTTTCAAGTTATATGTTAACTCTACAACATACTATAAAATCAAAATGAATACTAAATTCATGAAAGATGTTGTGAATAGCACAAAATGATTTAATAAATAAGTAACTGAGGAAAAGATAACTTTCAAGCAATATTTTTTTAACATAAAATAATTACAATGATACGCTATTCATGTAAAAGTGACTCTATCCACATGTCTTTGAAAGATCGAGGGCGCAGTGATACAGTTTAAAAAGAAAGTTAACATATAGAAATATACCAACTATGGAAACTAATATTATACATCCATTTCTTAAAGAATAACTTAAATATGTATTAAAGAAAATTGAAAACTTCGTATTGAATATTTCTTTCGTATGAGTAAAAGTCATTCCAAAGACATTTTCAAAATATTAATTTAATGAATGAATAAATAAATATTAATAAATATATAGATGAATAAGAAGATATGAATTTACGGAAGTTCGTTGCCGCATATATATGTTCTGAATCATAAATCACAATACATTGAGGAAAAATAATAATTTGTGTGTTCGGACAAAGTTAACAAACCTTCGGAACAATATAATGAACCCTATTCAGGGGCGTATCCAGGGGGGGGGCGCACAGGCGCGCGCCCCCCCCCATTGGCCGACTAAAAAAAAAAAAAAGGAGGAGAAAAAGGGAGAAAGAAGGAAAGGGAAAGAAGAAGAAAAAGAAGAAAGAGAAGGGAATAAGGCTCGATGCTTGTTACAATTTTCGCCCAACTTTATTCAATAAAAAGGCCGAAATAGGCTTTTTATTTGGTCTTTAAACGACATAACTAAGGCCTTTAATGTGGGGAGGGCCCACGAGGCCGACTTTTTTCATATTGTTATTTGCAATAATTGCTCAAACGCCCTTTTTTTTAAGAAAAAGAAATACATTAGTGACGAAAAGTAAAAATATTTATAACTAAAGTTTCAAAATTTCACAAAGAAAAAGGCCTCTTGACCCTCTGCCTCCTGGCCCTCTGCCTCCTGGGAAACATAGTTGGCCTCATGGGTTTATTAGAAAGTACCCTTTATTAATTCAAAATACTTTTTGAAACCCCAAATTTTGGCTCGCGCTTCGCGCTCGCTGATGCCAAATCAAATGCACAATAATAACTCTAAATTTTACCTTAAAAAATTCTAAACCCCAAATTTTCGGCTCGCGCTTCGCGCTCGCTGACACCAAATCAAATGCCACAATAATAGTTCTAAATTTTACCTTAAAAAATTCTAAACCCAAATTTTCGGCTCGCGCTTCGCGCTCGCTGACACCAAATCAAATGCACAATAATAGTTCTAATTTTTACCTTAAAAAAAATTTTAAACCCCAAATTTTCGGCTCGCGCTTCGCGCTCGCTGATACCAATCATAATGCACAATAATAACTCCATATTTACCTTTAAAATTTTCAGCTCGCGCTTCGCGCTCGCGGATACTAAATTGGGTCTATTATACACAATAATCTACCATTTTCTAGTACTAGAAAATGCCCCTTTATTTATTTCCATATAACTTTAAAAACCTCAACATTTTCGACTCTCGTTTCGCGCTCGCAGATTCCAATTCAGAAGGGTATATAATGCACACATAAATAGGTTTCTACGCAACATACATTGTTTAGGGTATAGGAACTATGTAACTTTTGTGATAATTGAAAAAAATGTGGAATTTCATGTACAATATGAATTAGAAGAACCCCTCCCCCTTCCCCTGACGGCGATAAAATTTCCTTGCGGCCCCCCCTATTGGGAAATCCTGGATACGCCCGCCTGCATATTTCATTTTCGGACGAATGAACCTTCAGAACAACGAGCTGTAATCGTTAATGAAACAACTGTTATATTGTTTACATTGTATCTGGCAGGCATGTATTAAAAGTGTCAAAATTTATTGAACGATATTTCACCATAGAATTTAAAACAATAATGCACTATCAACCTAACCCTTTATAGCTGGGTAGCAGATAACGGTATAGCTCTAAAGCACGTAATTTACCATCATTTCTGGTTAAACTAGTTTACAAAATCCATAGGAACAACCTTATCACGGCTGTACGCTTTACGAAAGACGACCTTGGCGATGTCGATGACCAGGGCACCAACTTCAATGACCGTGATCATGGAGAATCCGATGTAAAGACCGAGAAGACCTCCGATGCCTCCTAGTAAACTCTCGATCTGATGGATGAATTATATATGATTTGATTTGATTTGATTAATTTCCGCGTGAAATAAAACATAGCAATGACGCGCAAGTATGAAGCGGAACATTGATATGGTATGGATTATATCATGTTTCAAGCTAGTCTTCCACAAACAATTTTTCATTACAAAATGAAAATACATTTAGTCTTTTCTGTTTTGTTGTCTATAACTTTTCCTTCTTTTTCTTCATTACCACCTCATTATAATTTAGTTTATGTCTTTTATCAATTTAATATATTTTATCATGATATATCTTCAATCTCAAATTTTCTAAAACTTTTAATCTCTATTTGTGACTTCATCATATTAATCAATTATTAGTTCTCAGAATCATTATATGGAAATACCATACGGTTAAGCCATGTGTCGTTTTGTAAGACAAATTGTGTAACTCTAACCAGACAAAAATGGCAGAAATAAAACTTAAATGTTATTGATTTAGGTTTATCTATCTGCTCCATTATTTTGTCTATTCATTTCGATAAAAGACTGCCAAGGAAGTTATTTCCAATTTTAGATAAGAAAACTGATTACAAGTTAAAATAAGATAATAATAATACATTTATAAGCTGAATGATAACTATTCAAATATGCAATCTCTCAATCAATTGATCTTACCGTATACTTGGGGTTCTGAATCATCTGTTCATAGTTTAGTTCCTCAAAGTAGATCCGTACTCGAGCCAGATTTTTCCTGTCCGCCAAGATAAAAGTATGAGTAAAGTAAGTTAACTCGTATACTTTGTTTTTGTTTCGTTTTAATGTAACAACGGGCTGTGGATGATAAATATAGGCCTACCATTTCCCAGGATTGTCATCAAAAATCAAACTTTGTCATTACAACTAAAGATTTGTCATTACAACTAAAGATGCGTAAGTTTGCCATTCCAATAACTTGTATAATGGTAAGGAGTGAGTAGCATAAACCCAGGCCTTCTATTCCAAAAATTCAAAAAGTCATTAATTATTATGTTTTTGATACTATTAATGCTTGACTATGATTAATGACTCATACTTTAATGTCAGCTAATGTTGTCAGTTTACCTTGTTTTTTCGACACTCTGTAGAATACGTTGAGCATGACTATGGTCCAGTCGAGAGATCAGATGAGGCTGTGTTGTGATGACATCAGAAATACAAAAAATGAATAAATTATATAATGTATACATAATGTAGATGTAACTGCATTCAATATTCACCCCTGACTGTACAGACTGATTAAAGCCTAAGACTATTAAAATTAACCAACTGTTTAGTTGTTTAGATTCCTTACACTTATGTTGTTTAAAAGGTTTTACAACTGAGGTTTTTAAAGGTACATCATAACATATGGATTCTAATGTGAATAAAACAATCATGTTTTGGAATATTCGATGGACTCTTGAAGAACAGTGTTAATAATGTTCTAACCCTTTAGTGCAATTAACTAATGATTTACAGAAGTGAAAATAAATAAACTAAAGCATCAATAAAATAATATCCTACTTGGTAACGTTCAGATGGCCAAAGAGATGACGTCACAGCCGTAGAAAAGAGCGTCTCCCTTGAAATGAAGAAAAACAATTACAAAAAAATATAGAATTAGACGCATATCAGGATAACTATCGAAATAGGGTTAGGGTTAGGCGTAGGGTTTGGTGGTAGAGCTTTTGTGGAGGGATAGTTGTCCGGGGTTATAACTGTCCAGGGGGTAGTTGTCCTAGAACCATGCACTTAGGCGTATATTATATAGGGTCGATTTGTCATGTGTGTGATTATATTCTCATGTTACTACTGTATAGAGAAAGGGTTTCTTTTGAGATTATCATTGCGATCTTAGTGGGTGTCTGTAAGCATCATCCAAGATATAATTTATTTTCAATCCTAACTTTTCAACAACAACAACAAACCGGAAAACATAATTTTTTTATACATATGTTTTCATGAAAAGGTTATGATAAATTCTTCGATCAAATCGTTGGTAAAATCTAACATTAACTCGTGGGATTCGCTTCACAATAATGGATATCTTTCAGCATGACACCATTTTCGTGCCCTGCATACGAGATTGTATAAGGCCTCATAATCTCGCTGGGCATCAAAATGTTGATATATTAAGTACATCTTAAAAACCTCATGCCTAACTTACTCGCATGCATTCGGACAGTTGCACTGAAGTTCCCCTTCATGAAAGAAATGTTCTATTGCCTGACGACATACCTCTGGAAAACAATGGAGAAAATATATTTAGTTATTTTAACCAGATCCTAGAAAAAGTGAATGGGACAGACAGACAGACAGACAGTCGGACGGACGAACAGGCAGATTGACGCTCTTTCTCCATTTCTCTTTTCCTCGTATTAAAGTGGATTACACACTTTTTTCTTTTGCGTGTTTGATTTTCTAATATATGTTTTCCTTGTCAATTGTAAACTCTTTGCAAACGAATTCGTTAATGTTCATTCAGTTTAAACGATAGCTCATGTAGCGGAGCTATCGGTCAATCGAATTATTACAAAACAGAGGAAGCCGCTTTTCAGTCTTCCAATTCTCAAGAAACTAAGTTGGAAGAAAATTCATATTGGTATCGAGGAAACAGCTGTAAACATACAATTACTTAATCATATCATTTTACTAATCAAATATTTAATATATCAAGGGAGAGGAAAAGGAAAACCACCAACTCATGAAGAGATAGGAGAAAGGTTACTTTTAAGCAAAGAAGAAGAAAGGAAAGTTGCAATAGAGCGGAAAACATTAACACAACACTATAAAAAATGGGAACATTTACAAGTATTTAACACTAACCAGAATAATGCGAAAGATGGGAAAGGGAAGGAGGCTCCCGGTTTGCCCACACATGGGGTTGATCGATCTATGCCACTGTAGACTGCCCTCTATCTTGTTTTTTTTTTTTTTTTTT